>CM035359.1:3784531-4174531 GCA_020137815.1 Hormiphora californensis
ATCACATACAAGTATGTAGTGTGAGACACTCGCATCCCATACTTGTATGTAGTGTGAGACACTCGCATCGCATACAAGTATGTAGTGTGAGACACTCGCATCACATACAAGTATGTACTGTCAGACACTCGCATCACATACAAGTATGTAGTGTGAGACACTCGCATCACATACAAGTATGTAGTGTGAGACACTCGCATCACATACAAGTATGTAGTGTGAGACACTCGCATCGCATACAAGTATATGTACTATACTGTACATAATAATACACTCTTTTTAGAGAGCGACCACTTTTTAATAAAACGAAAAGATACGACTAACTTGAATTGCTACTATGGTGCGGATGCAAAGACCAAGTACAGTACCACGGCATCAACAACATGTGGTAGTGATGGCCTTGGGTCAACTGACTCTTATGATGTTTACAAGTTCTCGTGCAGTGAGTTTTTATTAAACATATTAAGCCACATGATAATACACGTGTTTGGATATTTTAGGGTATTCGACATACCTTACTTTCGTTAATTAAGCTCGCATATTTCAAGAAACTTTTAAATAAGAAACTTTTTTCTAGGAAACTACAGGTGTAAGCAATCCAAAAACAAAAAGAATTTCTCCTTTATCAAGAAACTAAACAAGTTAGGGGTGTTCTATTTTGTTGTGGTGTCTCTGAATTGCGTGATTTACATTTGAAAAGTTTCTTATAAAAAAGTTTCTTACTAAAGCGTTTCTTAAAAAACGAGAGTAAGGTATTATATGTTACTCGCCTGTAAAGCATTATGCTAACAGTTAATCAGGTGTTTTCTGTTCCGCAGCTTGTTACGGTGTGAACTACGATGCTAACGCTCAAAAGTGCTACTTTCTTCGCGGACCCCCATATAAGGCAATGTTTGTGGCGAACATGGCATCAGCATACATTCGATGGTGAGCAAACAGAACGATGATCGTGCCCCGATATTGCAAACCCCTGTAATTGTTTAGGCAATTTTTTGCAGCATGAGTGATTTTTTAGCAGCCCAACATGTAACATCTTGCCAGCGCCCATGTCGCACGTGCCAATGCACCACGCGCAACAGGCGTTCACAACTGAACGCCTGTTAATTTGAAGAACCAACCAAACTTTTCAGTGTGATTCAGTTTGGATCTTCGAAGCAATTGTTTCGAAGATCCTGGTGTGATCGCGCCCTAATAGAGCCACACACACCTTTTTAATTTCAGGTGTTATGGGGAAATAGAGAATGTGGCAGCTCTAGGGGAGGCGACGAGCTCCAAATATACCCACAGTGGTGCTCCATCACGCATTATAGACCAATATCCCAATGGAGTTTGGTCCGCAGGTAAAATCAAAAATGTTATATTCTTTTCTTCTCTTCTTTCGTTTATATACCATGCAGAACTATCCAGTAACCATGGCAATTATCCAGTAACCATGGCAATTATCTTGCAGGGACTACGACCCATACGGTGGCGGATTCAGCCCGAAAGATTTGGATAAATATCGATTTTCCCGAGCTAGTGACAGTTTACTCCTTCACAATCATGCACCGGTATTCTTGTTGTACCTACAGGAACAAAGGCGTCCAGGTACAATATTACATCCCTTTGTTGTCGTCCAGGTACATGATACAATCTGCAATCCTTCATTCGTTGTCTTTGATCAATCCGGGGGGAAATCTCATCGCGATATGTAGCGGTTTGGGTTTCACACCGCTCCCTATGACCTTGGTAGAATGTTGGCAACCGACCAACATATAATAATAATTGGGCTATAAATATTGTTACTCTGACAGATATCATTCGGAACGACAGTGATTGCCACCACACAAACAAAAACCACGTGGCATGTGTACGAGTTTGAAGAGGGGAAGGAGGCAGGGAGTGTGTATCTGGAACAAGTGGAACAAACTGTTAGTATCATAGTGTCAGTTGGGATATATTGTTATGTTCTAACCCTCCTTTACATTTGTAAAGAAGGGGCGCGCAAAACAGAGTCTAGCTAGGCAAGGGATGTATTGAAATAAATATATTATGATAAACAGAGAAAAATGCTCATATATATCCCCATTTAATCACATCCAATATATTCTAGGTGCTAAACCTTGCCGAGATTTTCGTAATGGGGGTGTTCTGGACCCAGAAGATCAAGTTTTACGGGACTAAGAAAGAGGTGACCAAGGAGGACAGTGGTCAGGCGTTCTATCTGCAGATCGAGTCGGGAGAAAACCAGTTTAATTCGGATGCTGCAGGCATAGTTATTTTAGGTCAGTTTATCTAATGATGAGAAGTTCATTGACACCAAAGAACTCTGTGATACTATACTATATATTTTTACATTTGAGTTATCCACTGTCAGGCCAATGTTCTCACGCACTCATGCCAATGCTCTGACAGGTTGCCCACGTACGCTTTCCCCTACAATAATTGTCTTCCTATTGCATATCAGATATATCTTTGGGGGAACCGGACAACTTTGGAAAAGATCGAAAACTCGAGGCGCTCAATGGCACTTCCTGGGCAATCACATGTCGTCTGGACGGGGCAGCGGCATCTGCCATTTCACCCATCAAACTCTTCTTCGACAATAAGGACACAAGTAAGAGATTTAGTAACGAAATAACCCCTCCCTTACCAGCTCTTTCAAGGGGGTTATTTCGTTACCAAGTAAGAGACAAACGCCCCGGCCCCCGACCTTTTACTGCAGATTCACCAGGCACCCCAATTCACCAGGCAAATTGCAAAACCCTCCTCCCCCCCCCCCCAAGCATCCCTGTTGACTGATATTATTTCAGAGTTAATGGGCTAAACCGTATTGCAGTGGTACGGTAACCGCGTCGTTTTTAGCAGGGTCCTTTTGTTGATTTTGTTTTATATTCTTTTGGTGGTCTGTGTGTGTGTGTGTGTGGCAGTGTTTTGTGACCTGTTGTATTAACTCTCTATGTTGTAGGATGTACTGAAGATGGCATTTTAGCCGAAAGGCCTTTACACCTGACACCTCGTCGTTTTCTTAAGCCCTACCCCAATCCCCTATTTGCTGTGTAACACCATGCTGAGGGCGGGAGGAGACGACTAGGTTCAGTCCAACACTCGTCGGGGGAGCTGCATCTCGTTCCAAACACAAATGTTATCTACCACTGTCTTTATCAGAGGGGAAAGGGAACAGCGATTATACCAGTTTTGGGGCCCCTGAGTGTAGTGTGGACGTTTTAACATTTGAGTGATGATACGAGAGGTCACACAGCTAGCTAGAAAGGTTGCCCAGAGGTCCCTTCTGGTATCTTCATTGGATCCTAGCTTACTCCAATCGAGCATACTCCCATCCTTGTGGCCCAGGGTCGGTAGATCTTTTGCCTATGAAGACTTAGCCGAGAAATGCAGTGCCATCCTCCTGGAAGCCCGGCGAAAAATCATCCTACACTGCTAAACACCCGGACCTGCATATCCCATCCAGGAACCACCCTGATTTTACACACCCAGGACTGGACGACGTTAGGACTCGTTTGTTGGGATATGTGAAAAATCTTCAGGGCATACCGGCAAAGCCGAATATGACTAATGCGGAACGCTGTGGGAAGAATTGGCTGCTGAAGAAATTGAAAGAAGAAGTTCTGTTCATAACGAAGGCGGATAAGGGAGGAGCAACCCTTATTCTCGACTATGACGTAGTTTTGGGAACCGTTGAAGCCGCCTTGAGGGATGAAAGTGTATTTCAGAAGCTAGAGGTACCAGTCGAGGTCCATATGGCTAGGACAACGGCCCTAATCAAGGATACTGTAAGAGCAGAGAACGCTGCAGGAAGGTTGGAGAACCTCGACAAAAAACTCATCACTGGTCTCAACCACCAGGACAATATGGTAACCTCCCCGGTATTCAGAGCGATGACCCCTTATGTCTACCCGCTCTTCAAAATTCACAAGTTGAGTAAGGAGGACATCGAGGCTAAGGTGACGCCGCCGACTAGATTGGTACATGCTACTAAGATGGGGCCTTTTTACAGATTAGAAAAATGGTTGGCTCCCGCTCTTACGGAAATTAGTAGGCTCTACTGTGAGCAGGAGGGTGGGCGGACTCTAGTGCTAACGGACTCTTTATCTAAACTCAAGGCGGACTCTATATCTAAAACCGGACTCTTTATCTACAGTTAGACTTTGAAAAAAGTTTAGATAAAGAGTCCGCCCAGTTTAGACTTTTTAGATATAGAGTCCGCCCTGTGTAGACTTTTTAGACATAGAGTCCCCTGGTACATTTTGGCGCCAAATCCCCCAACCCGGACTCTATGTCTAAATTCCTAAACCAACCCAAAACCTAACCCTAACCATAACCCTAACCCTAACCTCGAACCCAAATAATGGCCCTAACACTTCTCAATTAGTATAGAGGTACAGCAAACTCTCGTTTCCGGCCTAACGGCCGAAATCTCGAGTTCGCCGAGAATGGCGGACTCTATGTCTAATTTAGATTTATGTAGATATAGAGTCCGCTCTTTGTAGACTTTTTAGATAAAGAGT
This sequence comes from Hormiphora californensis, assembly GCA_020137815.1. Lineage (NCBI taxonomy): Eukaryota > Metazoa > Ctenophora > Tentaculata > Cydippida > Pleurobrachiidae > Hormiphora > Hormiphora californensis. The sequence continues at coordinate 3,789,040 of CM035359.1, forward strand.
CCACCCTGTTTAGACTTTTTAGAGATAGAGTCCTCCTAGAGTTTAGACTTATTTGGACTCTTTATCTAAATCTAAATTTAGATATAGAGTCCACTGTAGACTTAGAGTGTAGCACTAGAGTCCGCCCACCGAGCAGGAGTTCCTGTTAGATTCGGACGACCTTCTCGAACAGCTTAGGAGTTTGAATATGACATCTTACTCAGGGATGAGGCTATTCACTCTAGATGTGATAGCCTTGTACCCCAGTATAGACCCGAACCTGGCCCTGGAAGCTTTGGACGATGCTTTAAGGAACTGCAGAACACCTCTGGATGTAGCAACTACTGTACGTAATCTCACAGCTCTGATCCTGAAGGAATCATTTGTCACATTCAGGGGAACGGTCTACAAAGGAGTGAAGGGGATCCCGACGGGGAATTGTATATCCCGGCAGGTGGCAGACATAACGCTGCACTACCTGCTGTTCTTCAAGCTACCAAGGGCGATACCCACACAGGCGAACTTCTGGAAAAGATTCATTGACGATGTGTTCGGGTTTTGGCAGGGCACCGAGAGGTCTTTCAAGATTTTTGTTGACCATCTTAACTCCTTGGCCGGTCCTCTTGGAATTAAATTTGGAGACTATCAAGTTGGCCACACGGTGAACTTTTTGGATATGGTTTTGTCAGTATCATCATCAGGGGTCTCCCATACCCTGTACAGGAAGGAGACCGATGCAAGACTATATCTGAAAACTGATAGTTTTCACCCGGAACACGTGTTCCGTTCCGTGGTACTGTCTCAAATGATCCGCATTATCAACAGGAACTCCAATCCTTCCCCCTTAAAAAGAAATTTGGACGAACTGCGTGAGGATCTCATGAGAAGTGGTCACTCCAAGGAAGTTTTGGATGAGTTGGAACCATTGGCTAAGCGGCGGGCTACGGGGATTGAGGAGGTAAATAGGAGGGAACCGGAGAACGGTGTGACGCTGGTATACAGTGTCAAATATTATGCGGAGGTAGAGGATCTAAGAGCGCTGATAAGGGATTGTCAGGGGAGCATTGATTTGGTTACTGGTTATCCTACTAGGGTGATAATGGCCTTGAAGAAGGGAGCTGCTATCGGTAATGAGGTGGTTCGGAACAGGAAGTTGAGCCTGAGTGAGGCACAGCCTACAATCACCCCACAAAATCAACGGTGTAATGGAAAAGGCTGTAAGACCTGTCCCATCTTATTCGAAACCCCTCAGACAGTAGTAGTTAACGGCTCTTGTTTGAAATTGGACTTAAGATTGACGTGCAAGTCATCAGGCGTCATCTATGTGGCTAATTGTGTAGTTTGTGGGGAATCCTACTTTGGACAAACCCACTCGGCATTACATATAAGGATGAACGGCCACCGCTCCAAGTTTAAAACTGACCAACTCGCGTTCGAACAAAGTGCCCTTTCATACCACTGTTTCCTCAAACATAGAGACAAAGACAATTTTAGTATTTCCTCTTTTAGGATTGGGATAGTAAAACGTGTGTCGGCCATGGAGTTAGATAGGTTTGAGGAATTTTTTATTGAATCGTTTGGGACCAGAGTTAATGGGCTAAACCGTATTGCAGTGGTACGGTAACCGCGTCGTTTTTAGCAGGGTCCTTTTGTTGATTTTGTTTTATATTCTTTTGGTGGTCTGTGTGTGTGTGTGTGTGGCAGTGTTTTGTGACCTGTTGTATTAACTCTCTATGTTGTAGGATGTACTGAAGATGGCATTTTAGCCGAAAGGCCTTTACACCTGACACCTCGTCGTTTTCTTAAGCCCTACCCCAATCCCCTATTCAGGTGGGGATGTTGCATATAAAATGAAGAATGAGGCAGATAAGAATTTGTGTGTTAAACCCAACAATGACCCAACATTTGATGGAGATATCCTGGTATTTGGCGACTGTAAAGGTACTATTATATGCGTAAAGTTGTAAAGGTATTGTAATTGCATTATTCAATTGCTTAAAACACCCATTGCTTTTCACTGTTTCCAATGCCAACTGATATTACTGTTTGTGTGTGTTTCTGTGGGCAGCATCGTGTTCAGCGGGTCCAAATTAGTCGGTAAAAACCGAGATTTGTCCAATTTAAACAAATGGTAAGAAATTTTACTTTTCTGGGAGATCAACGGGGGACGTCCCTGGGAGATCTCCGGAGGTGCAAGGGAGGCCGTAAGATTTGATTCGTCAATGATATTACTATTATCCTTGCTCGAACATAACAAATTACTATCACCCTTATTTCAGTTGTGAATGATAAGTTTTATCTAACCAACGAGACGAAGATACTCCATTCACAGACGGGATACTGTCTTGGGGTAAATTCCTATTTTTAATAAATTTAATGATACACAATTATTATAAAACACCGCCCAGGCCAAATCAACAGGGCCAGAAAATTGAGGTTTTAACCAGTCATATGACTGGCACTGTTCGGGATCAGAGGGGTATATACCATTGATTACATATTCCTGGCTCACTGAAAGCCCACTCACTGAAAACAACTCATTTAATTGTTGAATATAAGTGATTTCCTGTTCTCATTAAGGTACAAGGAACGGTCGCTGAGGGGGCAAAGATCCAAATTTCGGAGGCGAACTGTTACGACACAGCCTGGTTCTCGACATGGGCCGTAGGGAAGGGAGTTATCTATTACAACACGGATGCAAAGAAGGCGTTTTGTATCACTGGTGGAGCGGTAGCACCCCTTGTCGGGCAAGTGGTAGGTGATCTCTCCTTTATTTTGTCGCAACAGTCGAACCCCGATTTACCGGATGTGTCCTCAATGTGCCCTCAATGTGTCCTCAATGTGTCCTCAATGTGTCCTCAATGTGTCCTCAATGTGTCCTCAATGTGTCCTCAATGTGTCCTCAAACGTTCCGTAGGCAGTATGTCATACTACCGCTAAGGGTAGATGGTTTTACCCGGTAAATCGGGGTCCGACTGTATATCAAAAACTTATCACGGTGTAAATGTGCCGTGTAAGTCACGACAGTGTCACAACTCACACGACAGTGTCACAACAACACATACTCCAAACCCATTCCTAGAAAAACATATTCCAAACCGATTCCTAGAAAAACATATTCCAAACACCGATTCCTAGAAAAACATATATTCCGATTCCTGTTTTTTAGCTCCAACTGACGGCAGCTGCTACATGTGTCAAGACAGCATGGACGGACACCTCTAAATTCCAAGTAGCAAGTGTCGACCTGACAGCCCTGGAAACGACCCGGGCGAGCATCACAACAGAGGAAACGGCCTACACGGACACAGTACATGCCATACCGGTCTTCACCAGTGCTACCGTCGGAAAGTACTATTGTGCTGTTATGTGTTCTGAGTCGGCACGTTGGGCGTCAACTACACAGGTGTATAGCATCGGTAAGTCAGATTAGAGAAGTTACATATGTTTATCGGTAAGTCAGATTATAGAAGTTTCACAGGTGTATCGAATCGGTAAGTCAGATTAGAAAACTAAGCTGGCTAATTGTTGCTAAACCATGGATTGCAACATTATTGTTGTCCCCAAAGGGTTAAACTCAATTTCGTTTACTATTTCCATTAGTTGTCAGCACCCAACCGGAGGATAAGAAGGGAGTAACGCTAGGAACTGAGGCTCAACTTACAATCAAATTCACTGTAAGTTAACCAAACCTCAATTTTTCCCTAACAATTCATATAAAAAATCATGTTAAAGATTTAATTTTCTGTTACACAATCATTTTACAGGATAAGTATCGGATAATTGTTTATGAGCCGCATGATATTATATATAATAGTAATCTGTAGAGATCGTGGTATCTCCTTCCGGCTGGGTCAACAGGGACGAAATGAAAATACGGTGGTTTATTAACCAGTATTAATTGATTAATAAACCACCATATTTTCATTTCGTCCCTGTTGACCCAGCCGGAAGGAGACACCATCTCTATACAGATTACTATCATTTTATCAATCAAATCAAAGATTTAAGACCCTCCCTTTTTTATTGGCCCACGCAGTATATTCTTATTCTCAATCCCAGATACCAGGAACGATGGCAAGTAAGAGGTTTCCTACTGCAAAAGATGTGGATGTAATAATGGTGGAAGAAGAGGGAAAAGATCCAAAACCAAAAGTCGTCTCCACCAATAGCGTCTCAGTAAGTGCACTCTATAGGGTATCTTTAATTAATTTAGATCACATGCAAGTGTCACACAAACTCAGGAACACGAGACGTTATTCAGTTATTAAATATTCATTCGTACACTAAAGTAAAATCGATTTAACTGGAATCTCACCACCAAGAAATTATTGCGTCATTATCTTACACGGCGTCATACACATTTCTATTTGGAATTTCTATCTGGAGTTTCTATTTGGAATTTCTATCTGGAAGAACCGCACGTGCAGATGCGCCGCGCCGCGGCTCAAATTCACGTGCGAGATTAAAGAGAGAGACACACATTAACGTTATACGATTGTCTCTCACTCTCTCTGGAAAAACCGCACGTGCAGATGCGCCGCGCCGCGGCTCAAATTCACGTGCGTGTTATACAGATTCTGACCGAAAATACGAGCAATAAATTCCAGTTGGAAATGTGTATGACGAACTGTTACTACTGTAATTGATTGCATACTGATTGCACAATACTACTGCAATTGATTTCATCCTGATTGCACAATACAACTGTAATACTGATTGCACAACACTACTGTAATACTGATTGTGCAATTATTGCAGGGCTCAGCATCCAGTGGGGAACTCAGTGTGGAGGTCAGTTTCAAGATAACCGATGCGGAAGTTCAAAGCATGCAATACTACCGGATCAGGACTAACTTCACTAACATCGCTGGAAATGGATCTTATATCGGCGATCCGACACTCATTGTTGCACAAAGTACATAAAGTGTACATATTATAATTATATTATACTGAACCTTGATTTATCGTACCTCGATTTATTGTGCAAATGCACCCTTCGTTCTGGTAAATCGAGGATCCCGGTAAATCGGGGTCCGGCTGTATTTTCATGATCAAAACTTCCAAAAGTGCCATTTTTCAGGATCGAAACTTCCGAAAGTGCTATTTCTGGGCCTGATTGGTCTTAGTGCACCTGTTCTGTGCGAGGGATATACCGTCATCAAACCCTCATTGGCATGGTTACTTAAGGTACAAACTTTAATTCCTGAAATATTATACGGGTATGAAACTGTGAACCAGCTTATTGGGAAACAGTTGAGCACTTGAGCACAGGAGAGATAAACTTCTTCCACTTGCTGCAGGATCTAGGATTTGTCCCTAAAACCATTACCATATAATTACCATGACAACTGATTACCATGACAACCGATTACCATGACAACTGATTACCATGACAACCGATTACCATGACAACTGATTACCATGACAACTGATTACCATGACAACCGATTACCATGACAACTGATTACCATGACAACTGATTACCATGACAACTGATTACCATGACAACTGATTATCATGACAACTGATTATCATGACAACTGATTACCATGACAACTGATTACCATGACAACTGATTACCATGACAAATTATTACCATGACAACTGATTACCATGACAACTGATTATTCAGGACGGGAAAGGAGATGAAATTGGAAAAGTGGCATCTACCGCGTGGGATGCAGACAAAGCCACCGCAACCTTCAACCCAGCCGTCCCGAAGACAACAGTGGACAGTGTCGGGAATTACAAGTGTGTGATAAAATTCTCGAATGATGAAGTCATGTCAACTGAAGCTGCTTACCTCAAATTACTCTGTAAGCATACTCCATTTTTTTGTCAACCCCCAAAGTCGTGCGCAGAATTGTTTTGAGACTCATAACTTCAAAGAGAGATGGTTAAAATTACTATAGAGAGCAAAAAATTTACTATAGAATATGACAGAGTTGGATCCGATATTACACAGACACAAAAACCAAAGACGACTAAAATGTATCCACTATTACACAGATATAGAAGGGGAGCCAGCTGTGGCGTTTGCCGGCCAGCGAGGGACAACAGTTACGGTAACGGCGTACGTCTCGTACCCAGAGGATGAGACGGGCAGTTTGGAGGTGGAGGAGCCTAAAATAGACTGGATGAAGGTAATTATAACAAGCTGCCAGGTGGTAGAGACCATGGTGGGTGGATAAAGGTATAATCATTCATACCAGCTTCTTTTCCATTTACTATGCTTTTTATTTTATCAGTATTTTCTATTTACCAGCTGGTTGTCGATATACCGCTTGGTAATGGTACTTAGAGTCCCTACATACACCACTTATATGACGTGTCGATTTCTCTTGCTACTGTGTTTAACATTTATGTTCTTCCACAGATAGATTACAAGGAAAATGGCACAGAAAATTTGGTTTCCGTGTCAACGTTTGATGGTATTTCATCGAGCGAGGGAACGAATGATGCGGAAGGCTTAAATTCTGGTCTTACTCGCACACTATTATCAACGTAAGAAATCATTTAAATATACGCTCTAAAATACTACATTTAAACACAACACCGACTGTTATTGGATCTTTTGGTGAAGACATTGCTTTTACCTTTTTTACTTCCACGTTCAATACAAATTATCACAAAACTAGATCATGACATAAATCAACTGAATTCTCTGATGCAGGCTAACTGTGGATGCTGCAGAGAACGCCGACAAATTTAGGATGACAGTCACGTACCCTAAGTATCCGAACAACACCCTCATATCTACTAAAACAGCTTTGATTATTCTGGGTAAGTACTGAGTTAGTACTACTGCAGCTGTAATCATCGGGGTGCCAGCCGAACAATCGAATACATGGGACATGTATACTTTTTGCCCAAAATCTCAAACATGACTTTCGCGGTACAGCTCGATCCAATTAAAACATAATGTGTATAAAACTATTGCAGATGTGAATATGACTTCGGAAAGTGTCATGGGCGTCTCGGGAGGATCAGAGTTTGCTATAACGTGTGCCGCTTATGACTCTAAACAAGTGCTCGCGGTATGTTTGCCGCTCAATCTGTCCTTCCCCGAAATAGGATATAAAACTTATCAAAATAAGAGACTTCCCAGAACAAGAGACTTCCTAAAATGAGAAGCTTCCTCATATATATTGTACATCTGAGAGGCGAGAGCTGCAGGATTTACTATGGAGTTGGTGACATAGACATCTGGGGCGACCCCCACGGGGTCGCGCTAGGTGTCTATGTCACCAAACCTGGCGTGTGCGGGGGGTCGCACCAGGTGTCACCAAACTATATATAGAGTACATCTTCTTTTTAGTATACGTGGTATAAGGATGGTAAAGCGTATACTGGATCCGTGAAGCAGGGCGTGAAGTTTAACACAGAGTTGTCACGAACAGAGATAGTCCTGGAATTCCTTTCGGTAGGCATAATCATGATGATAACTGTTTGTGTATATCTTATACTATAGTACTTTTCAGGCTACTTTAAATAGTGAAACAATCTAAAATATAATTGGTATACCTTTCAGTTGCCTAGCTAGACTGTGTTTCGCAAATGTAAAGGAGGGTTAGAACATAACAACCTATTTCAGGCGACTAAGAGTGATGAGGGTTTCTATTTCTGTGGGGTCACGTTTGCTACGGAAGGAATTGAAATGTTGGCATCATCAGCAGCAGGGACAAAAATTACGCAGCTGATATTCATAAACTATTTAGATGGTTACCCTCCTCCATACACCTTCGTCACTCCGAGTATGTAGAATAATGTGCCCAATATAACAGGCTGGACTATGGATGAATTATATGACTACATAAAAGTATACATAGTCATAATACATGTAGTAGGCAATTTTGCATTTGCGGGCATCGCACTATAGACGCATTACCCACGTACTATAGACGCATTATAAACGCATTATAAACGCATTATAGACGCATTATAGACACACGCAATATAGACGCAATTTCGTAAGCAGCACTATAGACGCAATATAGACGCATTATAACAGCAATATAAACGCATTTTTATAGACGCGACGCAGTATAGCCGCATTATAGGCGCACTACCCACCCCAAAATCACCTTATAGACGCACTATAGACGCATTATAGACTGACTATAGCAGCACCATAAACGCTACATAGACCCATATAGACGCATGATAGAAGCATTATAGACACAAATCGCTTTTTATAGACGCCGCGTCTATAAAAAACGTGCTTTTTAAAGAAGCACTTTAGACGTACTCCAGGCTACAGTGCGATATTTGAGGCGCAGTTGGGCGTTTTATAAACGCATTTTTGTCGCATATAAAAGGAAGCAGTACAGACGCATTATAGCCGCATGTGTGCGAAATCGATAAAGACGCAATATAGACGCAAAATAAGAAGGAGAGGGAGAGAGAGGCGAGGGAGGGAGGGAGAGGGAAGGAGAGGGAGGGACTGAGGGAGGGGTACAGGGACAGAAACAGACGGATAAAGACCTGAGGCAGAAGGACAGAGTAAGATGGAAAGAGAGTAAGATGGAAAGATAGTGATATATAGGGACGGAGTGAGACATAAAAAGAGTGAGACAGAAAAAGACAGAGATGGAAACAAACGGACAGAGACAGACGGACGGACAAACACGCGCTTACTATCTCCCTCTCTGTCTCACTCTCTCTCTCTCCACTCTCCATCTTAATCTCTCTCCATCTTACTCTGTCCGTCTGTCTCAGATCTGTGTCCATCTGTCTCTGTCTGATCTGTCTCTGTATCCCTCCCTCTTCCCCTCTCCTTCCCTCTCCCTCCCTCCCTCCCTCCCTCTAGTCTCTCTCCCTCTCCTTCTTATTAATTGCGTCTATATTGCGTCTTTATCGATTTCGCGCACATGCGTCTATAATGCGTCTATAATGCGTCTATACTGCTTCCTTTTATATGCGACAAAAATGCGTTTATAGTTCGCCCAACTGCGCCTCAAATATGGCAGCGTGCGTCTGAGTACGTCTATAGTGCTTCTTAAAAAAGCACGTTTTTTATAGACGCGGCGTCTATAAAAAGCGATTTGCGTCTATAATGCTTCTATCATGCGTCTATATGGGTCTATGTAGCGTTTATGGTGCTGCTATAGTCAGTCTATAATGCGTCTATAGTGCGTATATAAGGTGATTTTGGGGTGGGTAGTGCGTCTATAATGCGGCTATACTGCGTCGCGTCTATAAAAATGCGTTTATATTGCTGTTATAATGCGTCTATATTGCGTCTATAGTGCTGCTTACGAAATTGCGTCTATAATGCGTGTGTCTATAATGCGTCTATAATGCGTTTATAATGCGTTTATAATGCGTCTATAGTACGTGGGTACTGCGTCTATAGTGCGATGCCCGCAAATGCAAAATTGCCCATGTAGTACATGTATTATGACTATGTATACTTTTATGTATTACATGACTATATATAATAATTTGTATCCGCTAGTGAAATGAACTGAATAGTATTTTTTAGATTTCAACGCTTCGATATCCGTCATTGCTCGGTTTCCGGAAGGACTCGATGAATCTGATAGCAATAACTTGACAGTCTCATGGACCGATTCAGTGGTAAGTGAATTAACGTACGTGTGTGAAGTGTTGTTTTATTCAAGGGTCACCACACACCAAAGTTAAAATTAAAATTAAAATTTTAATTTTAAACCCGCACACACCAGCAGCCGTTAAAATTTCTCTCCCCATTCTAAAAGTAACAATCTCACGCACGATTTTGACGGTCGCGTTGGATGATAAAATTTTAACACGCCGTTAAAATCGCGCGCGAGATTGTTACTTTTAGAATGGGGGAGAGAAATTTTAACGGCCGCTGGTGTGTGGGGGTTTAAAATCAAAATTTTAATTTTAATTTTAACTTTGGTGTGTGGTGACCCTAACCCCTTTTTATTTTATTTTATAAAATAAAAGGGGGTAGCTTGGCAATTGGTGACATAGACACCTGGCGGGGGTCGCGCCAGGTGTCTATGTTACCAAGCTTGGCAAGTGAAGTGATGCTCTTGGTAATACTGCCACACGTTTTTAAGTGTCCCAGCTACTACTATAATATTATATATATTATATTATATGCCATGTCCCTGTAATTATGTTGATCCCGTATATTGACCATATTGAGATTACCCCACATATGGTTCATACTCGAATTGAAACACTTCCCCAGATATGTGAAATATATAATGTGTTTGAATAGCTCCGGGGGGGATCAACACTTAACTTTATGACACTCATGCCAGTTAGGGTGGGTGGGTGTACGAGGGGTCCGACAGTTAAGTTTTACACTTAACTGCCTAAAAATAGGGGGTCTAGGGGTGTTTATATGGTGAAAATTTAAATAACTGCGCCTAATGGCCGATTTTTTGAAGTTTTCAACCCCCTTTTTCGCGCGCTCGTTATTTTTTGTGCACCTATCACATGTGTGTGGCGAACATTTTTTTACGCATGCCACTCTAAGTGTCTCATACTAACCAATTCGGAATTCGGATCCGTTACCTAAAATGGTCTGTGTTGTTCTTAGTTGATGGCAGTTGATTTTAGACACAATATATAAGTCTCTCCGTGTCTTTCGTGCTATTTTTAGCTCCCTTTTAGCTAGATTTGGGGGGTGGGTCTACATTTTCAGATGTGACGGCAGTTAAATTTGGCACTTAAGTGCAAAATATGTGGGGGGTGGTGGGTGTCAAAAATTTTTTGAAAATTTGGCAGTTATCGGCATGAGTATCATGCAGTTAAGTGTTGATCCCCCCCCCCCCCCCCGATAGCTCTGCAATTTCGGGAGGTATAATTGCAATAAACATATTCCCAGGGAACAAGCTACACCGAGGAAGATTGGGAGTTCGATTACTATACCCACAACGGAGTTCGGTACATTAACGTTACCTTGACAACAAAACAACCAACTCCAGTCGTAGGTAATATATATTGACGGGGCATACAAGTCCCAATTGTTCACTATAAAACTGTGCAGTAGGCAATATTATCATTACATAAAATTATCATTACATAATAGCTGCAATGCAGCCATGCTGCATACAATAACGCATTGAAAACCACGTCTGCATGAACCGTACACCTTCGGAGGATCACCCCTTCCTTCATAATCATCATCTGGCCATCTCCAATTGCATGCAATATTTACACCACGCCGAAACTGTATAACACCAACAAAAAACACTATGAATATGTTTAATTCAGACACGCAATTTAAGGCAAAATTAACTTACCCAAATGTGGCTGGGAAAGGAACTCTCACATCTGGTATATCGAAGATTAGACAAAGGTAAGAACTCTTTATCTAAATAAAAATCTCGCTGCTAAGTTATTAGGGGGTATGCATAAACCCGGATAGCGTGGATAATCCGGACTATCTGGATTATCCGAGTTTATGCATACCCCCTATCAATATTTATGCTCGGTAAATCGGAGTCCAACTAACAGTATATCTGTTTCACAATTATTCCTCTCATTTAGAACCGCTAGTATTGTGGAGCATGACATAGCGGAGAATGCGGATACTAGTAACTTTTACCCTGCCATACTGGGACAACAACTTCGCATCACTTGCTCCTGGCTAACAAACAAGGCAGTCGAACCCTCTGACGTTCTGTAAGTCACTAATCAATTCGCAAATATATTTTACTATTATTGGTTCATTCCATTGACAGACTGAACGTGTTCGTTGGTGTACTACTCAAAGATTATTTCAATTAAAGAGAAACAACGATTTTGCAGTACTTAAATATTCAATTAAGAACAGGAGCTTTAAGCTGATCTATGTCAGTCGTCTTCAGCAATTTTTCATTTCTAGTTTCTACATTTAACAGGTGGATGTACGTGGAGAAGGATAGCTTTACACAAATAAAAATTGACGAAGAAGTGGACGACGTGGCGTGCACAGTGAACTGTTCAGGGATTATTCAGGGGAGTGTGTTTAATCCGGACACGAACGATAAAACAAAGTGGTTAGTAAGGGTAGTTTGTTTAATCCGGACACTAACGATAAAACAAAGTGGTTAGTAAGGGGGAGTGTGTTTAATCCGGACACTAACGATAAAACAAAGTGGTTAGTATAAGGGGGAGTGTGTTTAATCCGGACACTAACGATAAAACAAAGTGGTTAGTAAGGGGGAGTGTGTTTAATCCGGACACTAACGATAAAACAAAGTGGTTAGTAAGGGGGAGTGTGTTTAACCCGGACACTGACGATAAAACAAAATGGTTAGTATAAGGGGGAGTTTTGAAGTTGTCAGTTGTCACCCCCAATCTGGCTTTAGGTGTACACCATATAACACATACATATTGAAACTACCCCCATGCAAGGTTACCGTTATCGTTATATTAGATCGACAGATCGTTACGAATGTTGCTCTTATCTAAGCAGAAAACCAAGTCTGTTTCTTCACAGTGGGGCTCTATAAATTGGGAAGTTCGGAAATGCATCGAAAAAAGATATATCTGCGACTTGTGAGAGCAAATTGTGAGAGTATGACTGCTAATAAACCCTTTCCTATAAATACAGGTACAATGTGATGACTATCAAATCACTGACGGATGACTACCATACGAAACAGGTGAAGTGCAATGTGACATATTCTACCGAGGATGGGTCTTCCGTGATATCGGGAGAATTCGCTAACATATACGTGCTCAAGGTATATAACTCAAATTAGTTTGAGTGTTTAATTTAACCAAATAGCTAAGTAGGATGTTCTATCTATGCTCTCTCTCTCTCTATCTCTGTTTTATTTTCAGATAACGAGTCAGCCCAACGAGTACGGATTCCAAAGTAAGAACCAGGAGATCTCTGGGGTGGCGGTTAGCTACCAAAACATGCAAAGCACCATCCTGAAACAGTCGGTGATCTGGTGTAAGAGTAAAGACGAGAAGGACACCTACCTGACGGCGGACTGCACAACACCCACATCAGACTTCGAATCGACCTATTTGAAGACGCAGCTGAAAGTCAAGATGACAGTGGAGTTGTCAGGGTATTATTGGTGGGCTGTGGTAAATTATACTACCCTGTTGGAAACACATATCTCTAATATGAGAAGCCTGGTGTCCAATAAGAGCTACGTCATTGTAACCAGTAAGTATAATGGCTGATCACTTTTTTCATCACTTTTTTCCATCTTTTTTTTTCCATCTCTTATCATCTCTTATCATCTCGTATCATCTCTTATCATCATCTTTTTATCATCTCTCATACTTAGTCTTTCCTGAAATATGTTTTTTTCTTCAATATTTCTTGGCTGCATATATATGTTTGGGTTACCAATCAATATTTCTCTAGGTCTGTGCTCATCGACGGAACCTCAGAAGTTGTCAACATTTCCGGTGCCAGAGACCGTGGACCTCAGTAAAATCGTGGTGCAAGTTGGCGACTTGTTCTACTTTTTCGGCACCACCAATGTCACGTTTGCCGAAACGGAATCTTATTTTAGCATCAAGTGTAGCTCATCGGGAAGCCTCATTGATGTAAATATACAGTCGGACGTCGGACCCCGATTTACCAGGATGCTCGGGGGCATAATTATATCTAACAATTATTTATTTAATTAATTAATTAATGGTCCCTGCATCTGACAGGTGATGGTTGATGGAAAGAAGTCGAATATGGAGCTGACACACTACAAGGATGACTGCAACGGAACTGCCGAACCAGAGGACGCGTACGATATCGCATACTCCACCTCAGGCATCTCTGAACTTATCATGGTGGCTACAGAGAAAGACTTTACAACCTGGACTAAAGGCAGCAAGAAGAGCAACAAAATAAATGTGTTCTATACGATCAAGACGCCCGAGATTGTTAACGGATCAAACACTATTCCAGCGGTATGTATACTGTTCAATTGTAACACGCAGTATAAAACTGCAGTAATCAGTTCTGAGATTCAACAAACCGGTGGTCGTGGTAAAAAATATTTCGGAAACTGCAATCCTAAACTCTAGGATACTCTAAACAGCACAAAACATGTTTGCGGGTTTTATTTTATAAATCCTACTAAACCTCCCTTCTCTCTCTCCCAGACATACAAATCTGACTATCTAAAGCTGACGGGGATCACTCCTTACAAAACAGCCGGAGTGGAGCAAATGTGGACCATGCGAGGGGTCATCATTTGCCCCACTGAGCGGGGTCAACAGATTCTAGACAACAGTGTGGAGGAGCCAGTTAACGGGGCTGGAGCAAAGTACTATGTTAGTACCCGGGGAATAACAGGTAAGGATGTTACCATGGTTACTGCATGAATCAGATATTAGCAGCATAATTATGCATAACTCACTGATCGAGCCATTGCATATATCATGGCAGTTCTAATCCTGTGTTTCATGGTAACTGCATCGTCATTATATTGCAATGGCTTTCTTTATTATCTTTGGTCTGGCATCTGGTAGGCCAGGTAAGTCGGAAGAACCTGTCCGTTTGTCTCATGAGCGCTCATGAGTGTATCATGAGTGTGTCATGAGTGTATCATAAGCGCTCATGAGACGTTTTTCGGTGTTTCAACGTCTCATGAGTGTATCATGAGTGTATCATGAGTGTATCATGAGTGTGTCATGAGCGCTCAAGAGACGCTGCTCATGAGACATATGTCTCATTCCATCTCTGTTTCAATTTCTCATAAAGTGCGATTTTTAATATAGTCAAATTTTTAATAAAGTGAACCGCTTGCGCGCGAAATGGTTTTCCCACGCACCGTGGGAAAGTTTTTTTCCCGATTTTTTCGATCATATCTCTGGCTCCTGATAACACGGTCGCTTGTAGTGGGAAAACGGTAATGAAAAACGAAAGATACAGTAAGACGACGCGCAACCGTGACCAATCAGGGCGCTAGTACGTGCTGACACATGAACTTTTTGCCGCGCATTATGCACCGTGCGCGTCTCCTTACTGTATTTTCATTACGGTAATTTGACTACAAGCAGCACTGTAAGATAAAGACTTCATCTTGGTTGCGTTAGAAAGAGAAAAACTGTATCTTTCCAATGCGACCAAAAAAGTCTCTATCTTATCAAGAACCGGATTTAGCACGCGCAAAAACTTTTTGCGCACAGTGTGCGGAAAGTTTTTGCGTGCAAGCGGTTCGCTTTATTAAAAATCGGACTTTAAAGCGAACCGGGGGCGCACAAATCAGAGCATTTCACACACATCACACGTCACGCACTACCAATTTCAATTCAAAACTTCATTTTGCGCGCCCCCCGTTCGCTTTCTTAAAAATCGGACTTTAAGCGCTCATGAGATGTTTTGACCTGCATATGCTTATGAGTGTATCATGAGACATGTCTCATGAGACATGTCTCATGAGACGTTAGGTTTATGGTTAGGGGTAGGTTTAGGGTTGGGCTTGGGTTAGGGCTATCCATTAGGCCTAGGGCACCGTAGGGGTAGGGTTAGGGTTGAGGGTCACCACACACCAAAGTTAAAATTAAAATTTTGATTTTAAACCCGCACACACCAGCGGCCGTTAAAATTTCTCTCCCCATTCTAAAAGTAACAATCTCACGCACGATTTTGACGGTCGCGTTGGATGACAAATTTTTAAAACACCGTTAAAATCGTGTGCGAGATTGTTACTTTTAGAATGGGGGAGAGAAATTTTAACGGCCGCTGGTGTGTGCGGGTTTAAAATCAAAATTTTAATTTTAATTTTAACTTTGGTGTGTGGTGACCCTTACCCATAGGCTTAAACACCTAGCCCTACCCTCTACGGGTCCCTAGACCTAAGGAATAGCTCTAACCCTAGGCTAGGGTTGGGCTAGGATCCCTAGCACAACCCTAATTAATTAATTAATTTTGACTATTCCCACTTTTTGTAGATCATTTTTTATGCATGCGTTTTTTTTCTCTGTTTTCTCTGTATTCATAATTATGTATAATTATTAGGGTGTGCACTGTGCTAAGTTAATTTTTGTCGACTTGGTTGATATCAAACTATGAACAATTCTTTACAACATCCTAAAAACATAATTGAGGTATACCTCAATTATGTTTTTAGGATGTTGTAAAGAATTGTTCATAGTTTGATATATAGTGGGGAAACAGTCGTGTCTGAACCTCAGGTCCAGTGCACAGCTATTTTCCACTGAGACCTAAGATCTCCGGTTTCAGTGACGGGAAATAGCCGTCACTGACACCTGAGTTCTCAAAATGATCGTAGGAGCTCTAGGGGTAAGCTAAAATTGGAAAATTGGATTTGATTTATGAGTTGGGACAAATAGCACATCACGGTGTGCCTGAACAAAGTTTAACCTCGGATGAAAAATGGTTCATCAGAGATTTTCAAACATAACAAAAGTAAACGATAAATACGCTTTAAATCGTTTTTCGTAAAAAGTGTAGGGTGAGCCGAGCCGTCAGCACGGACTGTTAACCCTTTGACAGCGAGAAGGATTGGCTCGATAGAATTGTCTAATTTTTCGTTTATAAGTAGATGTTATCAACACAAAACGCCTCGAAAAGGAAATTTGTAATTCCGACATGTAGTTTTTGCTGGGCCCACTGTAGCATATATGATACTATCGCCCGTAAGGGAATTCTAGTAACAAATCTAAATTGTACAAGTTTGTGGGTGTTATGGCATAAATTCATGCATTCATGAGGTTTGTAGCTACAAGTTCTACATTCGTGAACGGTTTTTACCAGGAAAAGGACCCAAATTAGAGATTTGTATCATATATGATACTATCGTCCAAAGGGTAAATTCTCCTAAAACATACATAATTCGGGCTAGAAAAGGAGCTAAGAGACAAATGGGGGCACTAAAATGTGTAGAATCATCGCATTAGTGGGGGTAGAGCACATATTTAGGTCGCTATCTGGACCCCTAATTGAGATAATTGCATAATTAGCTAATTATCTGTCCCGCGCGTGCTAATTATTCGTGAAACTTTGCTCTGGGAAGGAGTTATGAGACAAATGGGGGCACTAAAATGTGTAGAATCATTACATTAGTGGGGGTAGATCACATATTTAGGTCGCTATCTGGATCCATAATTGAGATAATTGGATAATTAGCTAATTAGTTGCCCTGGAGCGCTAATAAATGAGACTTTGTGGAGTATTCAAGACAAGTAGGGGCACTAAAATGTGTAAAATCATCGCCTTAGTGGAGGTAGAGCACATAGCTGAGTTTCTATTCCAACTCCTAAATGAGATAATTGGATAATTAGCTAATTGACGGTTGCACACCGTCCACTTTTCACTAAATCCCGTGGTTTCTAGGTAATCCTGAGCTCTTTTGTTCAATCTAAGGATCTTCTGACATCCCCTAATATCCCTAAACCCCTATAACCGTGTGTCCAAACAATAAATATGGGAAACTGTAGTACATTAGAGGTTGAACGTGTTGTAGGAGCAATAGGATATACAAATTCTATAGGATTGTAGTTGGATCTTGGATGTATGAGAGGTCTAGGATGGAGCAAGAGGGTTCTAAAGAGCTGAAGGCAGTGTCTAGGGTTGTATCGAGTGCTATACTATTGTGTAAAACGAGTCATAGGTGATACAAATGGGGTAAGGGGTTGTCAGAAGATCCTTAGATTGAACAAAAGAGCTCAGGATTACCTAGAAACCACGGGATTTGGTGAAAAGTGGACGGTGTGCAACCGTCAATTAGCTAATTATCCAATTATCTCAATTAGGAGTGGGAATAGAAACTCAGCTATGTGCTCTAACCCCGCTAAGGCGATGATTTTACACATTTTAGTGCCCTCACTTGTCTTGTATACTCCGCCTAGTCTCATTTATTACCGCTCCAGGGCAACTAATTAGCTAACTATCCAATTATCTCAATTATGGATCTAGATAGCGACCTAAAATGTGCTCTACCCCCACTAATTTGATGATTCTACACATTTTAGTGCCCCCATTTGTCTCATAACTCCTTCCCAGAGCAAAGTTTCATGAATAATTAGCATGCACGGGACAGATAATTAGCTAATTATCCAATTATCTCAATTAGGGATCCAGATAGCGACCTAAATATGTGCTCTACCCCCACTAATGCGATGATTCTACACATTTTAGTGCCCTGATTTGTCTCTTAGCTCCTTTTCTAGCCCGAATTATGTATGTTTTAGGAGAATTTACCCTTAGGACGATAGTATCATATATGATACAAATCTCTAATTTGGGTTCTTTTCCTGGTAAAAACCGTTCACGATTGTAGAACTTGTAGCTACATACCACATGAAAGCATAAATTTATGCCATAGCACCCACAAACTTGTACAATTTAGATTTGTTACTAGAATTCCCTTACGGGCGATAGTATCATATATGATACGGCGCCTTAAATGTTAATAACTCATTCAATTTTCAATATTTTTTGATGCGGCTTTTTGCATTCGGTCGGTTATGACGAGCACTTTTATTCCTTCAAAGGATTAGTTGTGCCCCCAAAAAATAAAAAAATGAGAAATGTTTTTAAAAAAAGGCCGAAATTAGCCTCCTTAGAAGGGCTATAAAATTTTTTTCTTGATTTTCTGAGCTGATCTGGACGTGGTTTTAGGTTCATAATCCCTAAAACTAGCTTGTGACAAAATATGGGCCACCTAGATAAAACATAAGGACTTCCAGGCCGCCTAGAATAGACTGTAGCATATATGCTCTGTCGCCGTCAAAGGGTTAAATGCTAGGCGCTACAAGGGTAACTAGACCTCCCCTTGAGCGTGCTCGACAACCTACGGACTGGGGTTTCCAGCCCAATAAACCTTGCTGGTCTAGCAGCGTGCAAGACCCATATCCTTGCACCGATCAGTATCCTTAGGATTTGTGACTGGCCGAGATCCAACCATACGTGAAGCTCCTATTGCCGATACTAAGTGTCCCCACTTATAGAGAGTTGCCAATGTGGCTAGAAGTGAGACTGGAGGCACTTTGTATCCCAAACTAAGCATAAGGAGTTTCCTTATCCGATACCTAGTGTTCCCCTAGAGTGAGCATTGCCAATATGGCAAGAAGAGATGATATAGAGAACCCCTCGAGAATATTGGGGAACACCGAGTAGAGTTGTACTAATTGAAATGGGTCGGTTAAAAGGTTGTAACTAATGTGCCCCTAATTTAACTACAATCATATATACAATAGATAATACAACATAAATTGCTAATAACTCAACTCCCTCAAACAACTCTTTCTCCTCCAATATATAAGAGAGATGGTTCCCCACCATCTCCCGAACTACATATTCTACTCCCCTCAAAACAGAACACTCTTCTCTCTTCTCTCCTCTCTCGCTCTCTGGTCACCTCTTTCTCAGATCACGCGATCCACGCCAGCTTAGGCTGACGTGGCACCTTCTCCTCTCGGCACGTCGCACAATCCCCTGTACGCGGCTTCTCGCTATTCCTACTCATCTAAAACAGTGACCCAAATTCTTATCTTCTAATATCTCTCCATAACTATTGTAACAAATAAATAATAACGAAGTAAAACAACTACGTATTTGGTACGCTACAATTGTTTCATCGCAACCCTTACGGGAAACGCAGCTGAAAGTCAGTACTTTCTCAATATAGGAACTTCTAATGAGAAGCTGGTGTCCAATAAGAGCTACGTCAGTGTAAACCAGTAAGTATAAATGGCTGATCACTTTTTTCATCACTTTTTTCCATCTTTTTTTTTCCATCTCTTATCATCTCTTATCATCTCGTATCATCTCTTATCATCATCTTTTTATCATCTCTCATACTTAGTCTTTCCTGAAATATGTTTTTTTCTTCAATATTTCTTGGCTGCATATATATGTTTGGGTTACCAATCAATATTTCTCTAGGTCTGTGCTCATCGACGGAACCTCAGAAGTTGTCAACATTTCCGGTGCCAGAGACCGTGGACCTCAGTAAAATCGTGGTGCAAGTTGGCGACTTGTTCTACTTTTTCGGCACCACCAATGTCACGTTTGCCGAAACGGAATCTTATTTTAGCATCAAGTGTAGCTCATCGGGAAGCCTCATTGATGTAAATATACAGTCGGACGTCGGACCCCGATTTACCAGGATGCTCGGGGGCATAATTATATCTAACAATTATTTATTTAATTAATTAATTAATGGTCCCTGCATCTGACAGGTGATGGTTGATTGGAAAGAAGTCGAATATGGAGCTGACACACTACAAGGATGACTGCAACGGAACTGCCGAACCAGAGGACGCGTACGATATCGCATACTCCACCTCAGGCATCTCTGAACTTATCATGGTGGCTACAGAGAAAGACTTTACAACCTGGACTAAAGGCAGCAAGAAGAGCAACAAAATAAATGTGTTCTATACGATCAAGACGCCCGAGATTGTTAACGGATCAAACACTATTCCAGCGGTATGTATACTGTTCAATTGTAACACGCAGTATAAAACTGCAGTAATCAGTTCTGAGATTCAACAAACCGGTGGTCGTGGTAAAAAATATTTCGGAAACTGCAATCCTAAACTCTAGGATACTCTAAACAGCACAAAACATGTTTGCGGGTTTTATTTTATAAATCCTACTAAACCTCCCTTCTCTCTCTCCCAGACATACAAATCTGACTATCTAAAGCTGACGGGGATCACTCCTTACAAAACAGCCGGAGTGGAGCAAATGTGGACCATGCGAGGGGTCATCATTTGCCCCACTGAGCGGGGTCAACAGATTCTAGACAACAGTGTGGAGGAGCCAGTTAACGGGGCTGGAGCAAAGTACTATGTTAGTACCCGGGGAATAACAGGTAAGGATGTTACCATGGTTACTGCATGAATCAGATATTAGCAGCATAATTATGCATAACTCACTGATCGAGCCATTGCATATATCATGGCAGTTCTAATCCTGTGTTTCATGGTAACTGCATCGTCATTATATTGCAATGGCTTTCTTTATTATCTTTGGTCTGGCATCTGGTAGGCCAGGTAAGTCGGAAGAACCTGTCCGTTTGTCTCATGAGCGCTCATGAGTGTATCATGAGTGTGTCATGAGTGTATCATAAGCGCTCATGAGACGTTTTTCGGTGTTTCAACGTCTCATGAGTGTATCATGAGTGTATCATGAGTGTATCATGAGTGTGTCATGAGCGCTCAAGAGACGCTGCTCATGAGACATATGTCTCATTCCATCTCTGTTTCAATTTCTCATAAAGTGCGATTTTTAATATAGTCAAATTTTTAATAAAGTGAACCGCTTGCGCGCGAAATGGTTTTCCCACGCACCGTGGGAAAGTTTTTTTCCTGATTTTTTCGATCATATCTCTGGCTCCTGATAACACGGTCGCTTGTAGTGGGAAAACGGTAATGAAAAACGAAAGATACAGTAAGACGACGCGCAACCGTGACCAATCAGGGCGCTAGTACGTGCTGACACATGAACTTTTTGCCGCGCGTTATGCACCGTGCGCGTCTCCTTACTGTATTTTCATTACGGTAATTTGACTACAAGCAGCACTGTAAGATAAAGACTTCATCTTGGTTGCGTTAGAAAGAGAAAAACTGTATCTTTCCAATGCGACCAAAAAAGTCTCTATCTTATCAAGAACCGGATTTAGCACGCGCAAAAACTTTTTGCGCACAGTGTGCGGAAAGTTTTTGCGTGCAAGCGGTTCGCTTTATTAAAAATCGGACTTTAAAGCGAACCGGGGGCGCACAAATCAGAGCATTTCACACACATCACACGTCACGCACTACCAATTTCAATTCAAAACTTCATTTTGCGCGCCCCCCGTTCGCTTTCTTAAAAATCGGACTTTAAGCGCTCATGAGATGTTTTGACCTGCATATGCTTATGAGTGTATCATGAGACATGTCTCATGAGACATGTCTCATGAGACATGTCTCATGAGACGTTAGGTTTATGGTTAGGGGTAGGTTTAGGGTTGGGCTTGGGTTAGGGCTATCCATTAGGCCTAGGGCACCGTAGGGGTAGGGTTAGGGTTGAGGGTCACCACACACCAAAGTTAAAATTAAAATTTTGATTTTAAACCCGCACACACCAGCGGCCGTTAAAATTTCTCTCCCCATTCTAAAAGTAACAATCTCACGCACGATTTTGACGGTCGCGTTGGATGACAAATTTTTAAAACACCGTTAAAATCGTGTGCGAGATTGTTACTTTTAGAATGGGGGAGAGAAATTTTAACGGCCGCTGGTGTGTGCGGGTTTAAAATCAAAATTTTAATTTTAATTTTAACTTTGGTGTGTGGTGACCCTTACCCATAGGCTTAAACACCTAGCCCTACCCTCTACGGGTCCCTAGACCTAAGGAATAGCTCTAACCCTAGGCTAGGGTTGGGCTAGGATCCCTAGCACAACCCTAATTAATTAATTAATTTTGACTATTCCCACTTTTTGTAGATCATTTTTTATGCATGCGTTTTTTTTCTCTGTTTTCTCTGTATTCATAATTATGTATAATTATTAGGGTGTGCACTGTGCTAAGTTAATTTTTGTCGACTTGGTTGATATCAAACTATGAACAATTCTTTACAACATCCTAAAAACATAATTGAGGTATACCTCAATTATGTTTTTAGGATGTTGTAAAGAATTGTTCATAGTTTGATATATAGTGGGGAAACAGTCGTGTCTGAACCTCAGGTCCAGTGCACAGCTATTTTCCACTGAGACCTAAGATCTCCGGTTTCAGTGACGGGAAATAGCCGTCACTGACACCTGAGTTCTCAAAATGATCGTAGGAGCTCTAGGGGTAAGCTAAAATTGGAAAATTGGATTTGATTTATGAGTTGGGACAAATAGCACATCACGGTGTGCCTGAACAAAGTTTAACCTCGGATGAAAAATGGTTCATCAGAGATTTTCAAACATAACAAAAGTAAACGATAAATACGCTTTAAATCGTTTTTCGTAAAAAGTGTAGGGTGAGCCGAGCCGTCAGCACGGACTGTTAAATGCTAGGCGCTACAAGGGTAACTAGACCTCCCCTTGAGCGTGCTCGACAACCTACGGACTGGGGTTTCCAGCCCAATAAACCTTGCTGGTCTAGCAGCGTGCAAGACCCATATCCTTGCACCGATCAGTATCCTTAGGATTTGTGACTGGCCGAGATCCAACCATACGTGAAGCTCCTATTGCCGATACTAAGTGTCCCCACTTATAGAGAGTTGCCAATGTGGCTAGAAGTGAGACTGGAGGCACTTTGTATCCCAAACTAAGCATAAGGAGTTTCCTTATCCGATACCTAGTGTTCCCCTAGAGTGAGCATTGCCAATATGGCAAGAAGAGATGATATAGAGAACCCCTCGAGAATATTGGGGAACACCGAGTAGAGTTGTACTAATTGAAATGGGTCGGTTAAAAGGTTGTAACTAATGTGCCCCTAATTTAACTACAATCATATATACAATAGATAATACAACATAAATTGCTAATAACTCAACTCCCTCAAACAACTCTTTCTCCTCCAATATATAAGAGAGATGGTTCCCCACCATCTCCCGAACTACATATTCTACTCCCCTCAAAACAGAACACTCTTCTCTCTTCTCTCCTCTCTCGCTCTCTGGTCACCTCTTTCTCAGATCACGCGATCCACGCCAGCTTAGGCTGACGTGGCACCTTCTCCTCTCGGCACGTCGCACAATCCCCTGTACGCGGCTTCTCGCTATTCCTACTCATCTAAAACAGTGACCCAAATTCTTATCTTCTAATATCTCTCCATAACTATTGTAACAAATAAATAATAACGAAGTAAAACAACTACGTATTTGGTACGCTACAATTGTTTCATCGCAACCCTTACGGGAAACGAATCATATATATTCTCCCCTAAAGAATTCCTAAATATTTGTATCCTCCTAACTCACTCTCAACCATCATAAGATCATCAAATACCTATCATCTGACTAACTCTCAGTCACTCTGAGAGAGAAACAATGTAGGAACACGAGGAACCTAACTCGTGTGCCCTACAAAAGTCTGAAATACATACACCGGTCTTTATGCTAATAGTCAAAAATAAAATATATTCACTGATTAAGTACATGCATGCTACATCTAGTTATTTTCTATTAAATGTGGTTAGATAGAGCAGAGAGAGATAGAGCAGAGAGCTTGGGTGTGCTGTGCACAGACTGATTAAAATTGATCATGACCACATGTAGTCAAGATTTTGATCAAGTCGCACAGACTGATCAAACTTGATCATTTGATCAAGCTTGGAGAGCAAAAACTGAAACTAACTGTCCCTAATTGAGCAATAAGACCCAACTATATTCAATTAGGACACTTTCCCGGCCTCTGAGGAATTGGAAATTGCTGACGTGATTCAGCGTATCAAAATTACTCGGGTACAGTGGTTTTCGCTTTGATCAAAAACTGAAACTAATTTATGTCAGTATAAATTAGTTTCAGTTTTTAATCTCCAACCTTGAATGATGAAGTTTGATCAGACTGCACGACTTGATCAAAATCTTTATAACATGTGGTCATGATCAAGTTTTATTAATCTGTGTGCGCCCAAAAGCATCGTATCTGCGGTTAGCTGCCATAAAGAACTACTGCCGGCAATGGTAAAGATCTTCACTGCCAGGCGGCTTGATCCAAAGGTATCATGCCGGGCCACACTTGGTGACATAGACACCTGGCGCGACCGAGATTGAGCTCACACGGGGGTCGTGCCAGGTGTCTATGTCACGAAGGGCCACACTTCAAAAATAAGAGTAAGTGCTACGTCATAGCTTGTACCATTTGTAACAGGACATTAATATTGTCATCACTCAACTTGTTCACTTCTTCTAGCAATTTTGCTTTCCCATTTTTAAGGTCAAGATTATTGTAGAACTTGCCAGAGGTAATGGCAAATATTTTAGCACTAACTTCATCCGAAAAATGTTTCCTTTGAAAAAAATAAACTTGCCTTGGTAATGGTATCATTCCAAACCAATCTAAGAAAAAACAAATTTTTTCACTGATTCTAATTAGTTTTATCCTTCCTACCCTGCCAGAAATAGATGGTCCATATAGGTCAATATTAGCTCAATTAACGGGGCTATATCGTGCAAAATTACATTGTGGATTGGGCGATTTATTGATCAATACAGGTCCGTATTGTGCCCAATATATTGGCCAAATTGAGCAATATACCGTGGAATATACTGCCGTTTTATTGTAGAAGGCACTAAGTCAATTTTTACGAAAATTGAGATATTGGTACCTTCTTCTTCAGAATTTGAAGCTCTTTCAGATAAGCTGAGTCTCATACTCAGATCTTGAAAACTGAACGAGCTACAAGCATAACAAGCTTTTTTGCTAGTTGTTTCGTAAAACGCAGTAAGTCAGCAAAATTTCACACAGACGCGTAAAAGGCATTAAGTCACACGAAATTTTTTTAGAGGGCTTGACTTACTGCGTTCTACCCCAAAACTGACTTGCTGCCTTTTACGACGATATGAGTGTACAAAAATAGCATCATTACACACGAACCCCTGACACACCAAGACCGAGGTCCCGATCAGAGGTTGATCAAATAATTTTGGAAAAAATAATTAAAATAATTAGAACAAAGTGGATCAGAATTTAAACTAATTTATTGGAAACAACTTAATTTAACAAAATATGTACAATATGTTTGTCAATCAGCCTTTAGTCTGTCTTTTAATTGACCGATAATTGAGCATTGTCAATGTCTCTCTATTTTCTTACAATCACCCAGTCTCACTTTCTGTCCCTGTAATTAACTGTCTTTCTGTCGGACGTATATGATCTTTTCAAATCTTATTTCTCTGAGAGAGAAAGAAAGAGGGAGAGAGTGTGACAGAGGGGGAGAGAGAATCAGAGAGAGAGAGAGAAGAGAGAAAGAAAGAGAGAGGGGGAAGGGAGAGAGAGAGAGAGGAGAGAAGAGAGAGAGAGAGAGAGAGAGAGAGAGAGAGAGAGAGAGAGAGAGAGAGAGAGAGAGAGAGAGAAGGAGAGAGAGAGAAGAGAGAGAGAGAGAGAGAGAGAGAGAGAGAGAGAGAGCGAGAGAGAGAGAGAGAGAGAGAGAGAGAGAGAGAGAGAGAGAGAGAGAGAGTAGAGAGAGACGACGAGCAGAGAGAGAGAGCGCGAGAGAGAGAGAGCTAGCTAGAGCGAGAGAGAGATAGAGATAGATCCTTCTGCCCCTCTCTCTCCCCTCTCTCTCTCTCCCCTCTCTCTCCCCTCTCTCTCTCTCTCTCTCTCTCTCTCTCTCTCTCTCTATCTCTCTCTCTCCTCTCTCTCTCTCTCTCTCTCTCTCTCTCTCTCTCTCTCTCTCTCTCTCTCGGTCCACTACACGCACCACTCCCACATGGGGCCGTAAGGTCCCATGTAATGCGGGAACAGGGTTAAATCCCCCGAGCCCGGATCCTGTTGGATCTGAGGGCCCGGAGGGCCTGCGGAGTAAAGGTAGGTAAAACAATGTACATAGGCGTAAGTTGAACAATGTACATATGGGTCTCTCTCTCTCTTTCTCTCTCTCTTTCTCTCTCTCTCTCTCTCTCTCTCTCTCTCTCTGTCTGTTATGTCCCTATCTTTTTCTGTGTGACACAGTCTGTCGTTGATCTTTCTCGAATCGAGATGGAGAGATACTGGGAGGGAGGGAAAGATAGGGGAGGGTGCAGCCATAAAAAAGGCAACGGTACCCTAACTTTGGCCGATGAACTAACTATTTTAGGGCTGGACCCCCCCCCCCCCCCCCCCCGCAGAAAGAGAGAGAAAGAGAGAGAGGGAGAGAGAGAGAGAGAGAGAGAGAGAGAGAGAGAGAGAGAGAGAGAGAGAGAGAGAGAGAGAGAGAGAGATCTGATCACTTCCCCCTCTCTCTTTCTTTCTCTCTGATCTCTATCTCTCTGATTTCTCTCCCCCTCTGTCACACTCTCTCCCTCTTTCTTTCTCTCTCAGAGAAATAAGATTTGAAAAGATCATATACGTCCGACAGAAAGACAGTTAATTACAGGGCACGGCGTGCCCGAGGGTAGTTTAACATTTGTTTGAGTGCACACCTCCAATTCCGGTTGTAACTGGTCGGGAAGACCTCCCTGAAGGTCGTGGCGGTGCGGAAAAAATAGGGTAGACCTGCTGCGGCTTCAGAAAATTGAGAAAAAGATAGCTATCTTTTTTTTTCACTTTGAAAATAAGACGTTTTTTATTAAAAGATCCTTGATCAGTGAGATACGGTTGTCCCCCACCTATTTTTTGACGTAGAATCGAATGCCGTTGAAGTCAAATCTCTAAAATGTTGGCAAAATGGAGAAAATCACGTTTTTAGGTGTTTTTTGGTGAAAAAAGCGTTCAAACTGGTAGTAGATGATGGGATATAGTCCCAAAAATATCATAAATCGATTTTTTGGGTCTTTTTCGCCCTAGGAACAGAGTTTCATGAAAATCTGGTACAACGCCTATTCTCCGTTTGCTTTCAAAGAAGGTGAATATTGCTCTAATTTAGCCAATTTTGAAGAGAAGGCGTCCAAAATGATACCAGTTGACAGGATAGAGTCCCAAAAACGTGAAAATCATCAATTTTAGGCATATTATACCCTAGAAATAAATGGACATGGTGGTCGAATGATATTTTTTATCTCGGTAGGCCTCTGAAGTATGTGGAAATAGCCACAATGTAGAGATTGTGGTAAATTAATGTGAATAAACGTTTACCAAACCCACTTTAGCACCTGCTAAGTTGAAGAGTGGCTCTTGCATAATCCAGAAGCCCACTAAAGTGGGTTTGGTAAACGTTTATTCACATTAATTTACCACAATCTCTACATTGTGGCTATTTCCACATACTTCAGAGGCCTACCGAGATAAAAAATATCATTCGACCACCATGTCCATTTATTTCTAGGGTATAATATGCCTAAAATTGATGATTTTCACGTTTTTGGGACTCTATCCTGTCAACTGGTATCATTTTGGACGCCTTCTCTTCAAAATTGGCTAAATTAGAGCAATATTCACCTTCTTTGAAAGCAAACGGAGAATAGGCGTTGTACCAGATTTTCATGAAACTCTGTTCCTAGGGCGAAAAAGACCCAAAAAATCGATTTATGATATTTTTGGGACTCTATCCCATCATCTACTACCAGTTTGAACGCTTTTTTCACCAAAAAACACCTAAAAACGTGATTTTCTCCATTTTGCCAACATTTTAGAGATTTGACTTCAACGGCATTCGATTCTACGTCAAAAAATAGGTGGGGGACAACCGTATCTCACTGATCAAGGATCTTTTAATAAAAAACGTCTTATTTTCAAAGTGAAAAAAAAAGATAGCTATCTTTTTCTCAATTTTCTGAAGCCGCAGCAGGTCTACCCTATTTTTTCCGCACCGCCACGACCTTCAGGGAGGTCTTCCCGACCAGTTACAACCGGAATTGGAGGTGTGCACTCAAACAAATGTTAAACTACCCTCGGGCACGCCGTGAGGGACAGAAAGTGAGACTGGGTGATTGTAAGAAAATAGAGAGACATTGACAATGCTCAATTATCGGTCAATTAAAAGACAGACTAAAGGCTGATTGACAAACATATTGTACATATTTTGTTAAATTAAGTTGTTTCCAATAAATTAGTTTAAATTCTGATCCACTTTGTTCTAATCATTTTAATTATTTTTTCCAAAATTATTTGATCAACCTCTGATCGGGACCTTGGTCTTGGTGTGTCAGGGGTTCGTGTGTAAAGATGCTATTTTTGTACACTCATAACGTCGTAAAAGGCAGCAAGTCAGTTTTGGGGTAGAACGCAGTAAGTCAAGCCCTCTAAAAAATGTTCGTGTGACTTACTGCCTTTTACGCGTCTGTGTGAAATTTTGCTGACTTACTGCGTTTTACAATGAGTAAGAGCAAAAATCTTTAAAGGCGAATATCTCGAAATGGAAAAAAGTGACTTAGTGCCTTTTACGTTAAAACGGCAGTATATTGAACAAATGTGGTCCAAATGCGCGCGCATCCGTGGTGCTGAAACGTTGTACTCTCAACATCTCAAATACTGTGCGCGCTCCCGTACCATGAGGAGCGGCGTCCCAAAATACGCTGGGCGACTGCTGCACCCAATAACGATTTGAAACCAACGTTATACTTGTTACTTTCGTAACCCTCGCTCACGCAAGCCGGCTCAGCGTTTACAAAAGAGGGTCGCGCAATCTGACAACGTTATACGAACCAATTGTCGTATGCACTTACCGAGTGTAGGAAAACTTCCACTTACTGAAAATTGTACTTGCCATGTTCGAACCTCTCTTCCCCTAATGGAATAAAAGTTTTTTATTTGGATGTAGTTCTTGTTTAATTGGTTGCTGTGTGTTTGTTAGAAATGTGGTAAAGAAGCACATAATATGATATATAATATATACATATACAGTCGGACCACGATTTAACGGCACCCTTGGGGAAAAGGGTTTTGTCCGTTAAATCATAATTGGGGAGACTGGAGAGTAATGGGGATGCAAGAGTTAAAGAACTGCAAATCTATGAGTTCCCCAGAAAACAATAAACTATAGATTGTTTTGTTCAAACCACGAGCTTTATTGGGTCGATCTAGGCAAAAACATGACGTACAACGTACGTACCTTGCTGATTTCTACATGTGTCATTGCCTGTCTGTACCCGATAATACTG
The DNA here is from genome assembly GCA_020137815.1 of Hormiphora californensis. NCBI lineage: Eukaryota > Metazoa > Ctenophora > Tentaculata > Cydippida > Pleurobrachiidae > Hormiphora > Hormiphora californensis. Next base: position 3,818,604 of record CM035359.1, read on the forward strand.
AAAATCACAAGTCCTCCCAGAATAGTCGTGGAGCAGTTGACCACCGTGATAATGATACTGGGAGGAACTTGTTTTAATTTCAGAAACTGACAACCAATCAGAAATCTGTATTTAGGTCACGTGACTGGTTATCAACCAATCAGGGACAAGTATTTCCTGAATCCGGCAGCTCCTTTAGCTAACCTGTCTCGAATGATGTTATCACAGTTCTTGGTGAAAGACACGATCTAGCTCCAAACCCGATACCCAGTGAGTAGAAGATCTGAGAGGCTGCCGCAGACCAGACACGGACATCTAGCAGTTGTTGGGCTGAAATGGGATTGGAAGTGATAATAGTAACCATGGTAACCTTGGACCAGACACGAACATCTAGCACTTGTTTGGGCTGGAGGGAGTGGGAAGTGGTAGTTAGTGTTACACCATGGTATCAAAATGGTAACACCATGGTATCACATTGTGATAATCACAATGGTATCACAATGGTAACACAATGGTAACACAATGGTAACACAATGGTAACACAATGGTAACACAATGTTAACACCTGCACCATGGTAACACAATAATTACCTCAGGTGTAAGAAAGTAGACAATACCGTCATTGGCTCCCTCCAGGGTAACTCCCCGAAACAACAGAATAATCAGAACAACGTAGGGTGCAGTTGCCGAGAAATAATACAACCTGAATAGAGAGATAGAAGTAAACAACCAATCAGAACTCGTTATTTAGGTCACCTGACTGGTCATCAGCCAATCAGAGACCAGCTAGAACTGACTTACTTTTCCAGTAGTTGCGATACCCCGGGCAATGCACACGAAGATGGTAACCCAAGCAATAACGAGACATATATAACAAGGGTCGGGTTAAAAGTCCCTATTTCCGATATGTTTTCGGTTATTCCGAGATGTCCATAGTACCTACAAAACAGAGCTGGGTTAGTGAGATGAACTAGACTGACCCACACAAGTAAACAGCAAATCACGAATCTTTATTTAGGTCACGTGATTTTTTGTCACCCAATCAGGGACCAATATTTCCTAATCTCTCACCAGTAAAACTGTGTCTTGTCTGTTTCACAGCAGGTATGGTTTGTTGTACAGGGTGCAGCCCAGGGTAATGGATCAACAAATGACTCAAATAAGTATCTGTCAGGAGAATATCGGATTTAATAAACAACCAATCGGAACTTGTTATTTAGGTCACGTGACTGGTTATCAGCCAATCAGGGTCCAGTATTTCATGGCACATACCTTATGATCCACATTATTATATAGTTGTAGTAGAGCATACATAAGAAGCACACTGCCATAGTACACCACCCCACAGTCCACACCAACCAACGCCTTGTGGATGTGCTGCGAGAAGGGGAGGATTAGAGTCAGGCACCGACCGAAACAAGTAAACAACCAATCAGAACTCGTTATTAAGGTCACGTGACTGGTTATCAGCCAATCAGGGACCAGTATCGGGGGTAAAAGATATAGATATGTACCTTCATAGAGCCAGTTACGCTCTTATTAAAGTGGTTTCCAATGGCCAGTTCTAAACAGAAGAGAGGTAGTCCCTCTACCAGTACCATCACGATGTATGCGAACAGGAAGGCGCCTGATAAATGAAAGGGAGGTCATTGGAGATTCTAGGTTGGTAAATATCAAAAAACTGGTGAAAAAATTACAGACTTTATTAAATAAGGGTGACAAAGCCAACAACCCGCACACTAAAGTGAAAATGGTGAGCACGCCACTGTTACCTTCAATAGTAACCCTCTGTCTCGTTAAAACGGTGAAACTTAGCCCCCTGAGGGTTGAGATAAATTGCCCATAGTATGAAACGAAACGAAAAAAATTTGAAAAAAAATAAACGAAACGAAACGAAACGAAGAAATTCTTGAAAAGAAATAAACGAAACGAAAAAATATTAACCAACAATAAACGAAACGAAACGAAACGAAAAATTTTTGAGAAAAAATAAACGAAACGAAACGAAACGAAAAAATATTGACCAAAAATAAACGAAACGAAAAAAATCGAGAAAAAATAAACTGCAATCGGTCAAGAAACAAAATTTAAAACTAGCGTGAATAGGTGTGAAAGGAACAATTAAATTATATACCTCATTAGCTGTTATGGATGGTGGATGTGCGGCCGCGGCCGGAGCGTACATGAAAGGTGTAGGCATCTGATATTCTCCAATATGATACATGTGCTATAGAGATTACAATAGGGACGAATTAGGAAAGGGAAATTTTGTTAATTTATGTAGACTGGACACGCAGATTATACTTTATAGAAATCTATTGTAGAAAAGGACGTATAAAACACTTCAGTTCAACAGTGCACAAATCCTCTCTTACACTCAACGCACAAATCTATCGAATAATAAGTTAAAAACACAAAGAAACGCTTGCTACACATGCTTTACGTGTACTGATTATCATCAGTCAAAATCATAATGAAGCAGGCAATAAATAATAAGTTATACGATCATTAAAAAGACTGTAATTTTAATTTAGAGCTATGATAAAAAATACAGTACCGAAACAAGTAAACAACCAATCAGAACTCGTTATTAAGGTCACGTGACTGGTTATCAGCCAATCAGGGACCAGTATCGGGGGTAAAAGATATAGATATGTACCTTCATAGAGCCAGTTACGCTCTTATTAAAGTGGTTTCCAATGGCCAGTTCTAAACAGAAGAGAGGTAGTCCCTCTACCAGTACCATCACGATGTATGCGAACAGGAAGGCGCCTGATAAATGAAAGGGAGGTCATTGGAGATTCTAGGTTGGTAAATATCAAAAAACTGGTGAAAAAATTACAGACTTTATTAAATAAGGGTGACAAAGCCAACAACCCGCACACTAAAGTGAAAATGGTGAGCACGCCACTGTTACCTTCAATAGTAACCCTCTGTCTCGTTAAAACGGTGAAACTTAGCCCCCTGAGGGTTGAGATAAATTGCCCATAGTATGAAACGAAACGAAAAAAATTTGAAAAAAAATAAACGAAACGAAACGAAACGAAGAAATTCTTGAAAAGAAATAAACGAAACGAAAAAATATTAACCAACAATAAACGAAACGAAACGAAACGAAAAATTTTTGAGAAAAAATAAACGAAACGAAACGAAACGAAAAAATATTGACCAAAAATAAACGAAACGAAAAAAATCGAGAAAAAATAAACTGCAATCGGTCAAGAAACAAAATTTAAAACTAGCGTGAATAGGTGTGAAAGGAACAATTAAATTATATACCTCATTAGCTGTTATGGATGGTGGATGTGCGGCCGCGGCCGGAGCGTACATGAAAGGTGTAGGCATCTGATATTCTCCAATATGATACATGTGCTATAGAGATTACAATAGGGACGAATTAGGAAAGGGAAATTTTGTTAATTTATGTAGACTGGACACGCAGATTATACTTTATAGAAATCTATTGTAGAAAAGGACGTATAAAACACTTCAGTTCAACAGTGCACAAATCCTCTCTTACACTCAACGCACAAATCTATCGAATAATAAGTTAAAAACACAAAGAAACGCTTGCTACACATGCTTTACGTGTACTGATTATCATCAGTCAAAATCATAATGAAGCAGGCAATAAATAATAAGTTATACGATCATTAAAAAGACTGTAATTTTAATTTAGAGCTATGATAAAAAATACAGTGCCAGACAACTAGATATATTATCTATTTGTCTGGCACTGTATTTTTGTGTATGTATACATACATACACAAAAAACACAGACACACACTCACAGAAAGTACATTATACAATAATGAGGGGTGTGATACCACGCAATTCAACCCAAGACTCGAGAACAAACTAAAAATACGACTCTGCACCTTGTTACGCAGCAATTTAAAGCTATTACACAACATCTGTGTGTCCCTGTGATAATGATACTGGGAGGAACTTGTTTTAATTTCAGAAACTGACAACCAATCAGAAATCTGTATTTAGGTCACGTGACTGGTTACCAACCAATCAGGGACAAGTATTTCCTGAATCCGGCAGCTCCTTTAGCTCACCTGTCTCGAATGATGTTATCACAGTTCTTGGTGAAAGACACGATAGCTCCAAACCCGATACCCAGTGAGTAGAAGATCTGAGAGGCTGCCGCAGATCAGACACGGACATCTAGCAGTTGTTGGGCTGAAATGGGATTGGAAGTGATAATAGTAACCATGGTAACCTTGGACCAGACACGAACATCTAGCACTTGTTTGGGCTGGAGGGAGTGGGAAGTGGTAGTTAGTGTTACACCATGGTAACACCATGGTATCACAATGGTATCACAATGGTAACACCATGGTAACACAATGGTAACACAATGGTAACACAATGGTAACACAATGGTAACACAATGGTAACACAATGTTAACACCTGCACCATGGTAACACAATAATTACCTCAGGTGTAAGAAAGTAGACAATACCGTCATTGGCTCCCTCCAGGGAGTGTCGGCCCGCTCACACTTAAATAGCCTTGGTGGTTAATCACCGGCTGGAAAGCGGATTGTGCGTCGAAGCAGCTTCCACTTGTTGTATTACAATTGTATAAAACATCCTTCTGAAACGAAAAAGAATATAAAATGGTTAAGCAAAACGACATCCGATACGCTGCACCGATCCGAAACACGATTCGGACGGGGCTGGTATTCCTAAAAAAATATTTCACAATTTTTTTTGCAAATTTTTGCAGAATGATTGCCAATGCTTTGATCAGTGCTCCCCACAAATTTTCTGAGAAAAAAATTATTTTGAAATTTTGACACTTTATCACGCCGCTTAGGATACTCTAATTCGGCATGGTATCACGTATCGGTTCGCTTCAAACCCGCCAATTAGCAAAGTGACATCCGATACGCTGCACCTATTCGAGACACGATTCGGACGGAGCTGGTATTCCTAAAAGAATAATTCACATTTTTTTGAAAAATTAATCGTTAACACGGCGTCATAAACATTTTTAAAAGAAATTCCATCTGTCGCGAGCAGCATCTTGCGCTCAATATCGTTGTGCTTCATCACAGATGCAATGTGTCCTCGCGCGTTCAGGACACCACAACTATCCATGAAATACTGGTCCCTGATTGGCTGATAACCAGTCACGTGATCCTCGTGCGCTTGCGACAAATGAAACTTCTGAGAGAAAATTCCGAATGAAAATGTGTATGACAATCTGTTAGCCTTTTATTTCTAATCATCAGTATTGATCATTTTGGTCAATTCATGCATTTACTTACAGTTAGAGGTGTCTTAGAATACCATTTTTGGCATAAAATAGGTTTTTATGGGCCAAATATGGCTCACCCCGATTTAGTGACACCCCGATTTAGTGACATAAAAACCTTCCCCCGAGAATGTCACTAAATCGGGGACTGTATTAGTAATGATCATGTCATCAACACATGTCTGACATGCCTACTGTTAAATATGTCTTAGTAATGGATTTTGGACAAAAAATGGTTTTATCAGACAAATATTGTCTACCCCGATTTAACGGACACGCCGATTTAACGGACAAAACCCTTTCCCCCGAGGGTGCCGTTAAATCGGGGTCCGACTGTAGTACCTATCATCCAAGAGAGTTTATCTCGATCCTGGAGAGAGCTCACTGCTCTCACAGTATTGATTGAGCACTCTCCATGATCGAGATAAATTCTCTTGTCCCCCTATTCAAGAAAACAGATCTTCCTCATCATACTTACAATGGCAGCTGCTGCCTGGTCCGCCTGGAGGAAAGGCTTGCGAACGTTGCCAATGAGTGTAACCAATTTAGTTTGGACTTTATTCATAGCCACATTCTTTTTATCTGCAACCACCTAGGCAAAAATAAAGAGTGGTAGGGTAAATTGGGGCTATTTAAAAGTAGGAACCAGACGTTTATACGAAACGAAACGATAAACGAAACGAAACGGTCATTTTTTCACGAAAAATAACCGAAACGAAACGAAACGGTCATTTTTTCAGTCTTCATAAACCGAAACGAACCGAAACGAAAAATTTTTCAGTCATCATAAACCGAAACGAAACGAAACGGTCATTTTTTCAGTGTTCATAAACCGAAACGAACCGAAACGAAAAAATTTTCAGTCGGCACAAACCGAAACGAAACGAAACGAAAAAATTTTCCGCCTTCATAAACCGAACCGAAACGAAACGAAAAATTTTTGGGAAAAAATAAACGAAACGAAACGAAACGAAAAAATATTGACCAAAAATAAACGAAACGAAACGAAACGAAACATTTTTGAGAAAAAATAAACGAAACGAAACGAAACGAAAAATTTTTGAGAAAAAATAAACGAAACGAAACGAAACGAAAAAATTTCGACCAAAAATAAACGAAACGAAACGAAACGAAACATTTTGAGAAAAAATAAACGAAACGAAACGAAACGAAACGAAAAAAATTGAGAAAAAATTTTCGTTTCGTTTCGTTTCGTTTCGGATATCCGAAACGAAACGGGAAAAAATGAGAAAAAATGGAGCTAACACCCTGTTCTTGGAGTCCAGAGAGTCCCTTTTTTCAGATATTCTGAATAAAATTCCTTTTCGTTTCGTTTCGTTTCGGTTATCCGAAACGAAACGATTTTTTTTTCTCAAATGTTTTCGTTTCGTTTCGGATAAACGAAACGAAACGAAACGAAAATTTTTCTCCTTATATGTTTTCGTTTCGTTTCGTTTCGGATAAACGAAACGAAACGAAACGAAAAAATATTGACCAAAAATAAACGAAACGAAACGAAACGAAAAAATTCGAGAAAAAAATAAACGAAACGAAACGGAAAAATTTTGAGAAAAAATAAACGAAACGAACCGAAACGAAAAAATTTTCAGTCTTCACAAACCGAAACGAACCGAAACGAGAATTTTTTCCGTCTTCATAAACCGAACCGAAACGAAACGAAAAATTTTTCAGTCATCATAAACCGAAACGAACCGAAACGAAAAAATTTTCAGTCTTCATAAACCGAAACGAACCGAAACGAAAAAAATTTCAGTCTTCATAAACCGAAACGAAACGAAACGAAAAATAATTGAGAAAAAATAACCGAAACGAAACGAAACGAACTGAAAATACCCAAACCGTCTGGTTCCTATTTAAAAGGCTAGTACTGAGTCCCGATTTACTAGAACCCCGATTTTCTAGACAGAGGTTTGCCCGGTTACACATCCCTTGGGCCCTGTGATACTATGTGATATAATAATTGGACTGCATTGTGACAAAATGGTATTCTAACGGTGAAAAACACTAGCAGGGCTGGGTTAATATCTGCTACTTTAGAGGTATCTCGTTGTTTACCATTATTAGCGAGTCTGTATATTCCCTCGGGTACGGGTTCCGATCAAAAAATCGTGTTTTGGAGGGATTGGACCAGATCCGGCGATTTCGCACCGACTTAGTCTCCCAATCCCCTCCCCTGTTGACCGGCGCCCTTCCCCCATCACCACCTTCCCAATCTTGAAACATGCCAAGATTCAACATCTTCGTTACTGACCAGTCTTTCGGTACATCTTTGAGGATTCGCTTAAATTTTTCAACATAATGTTGGTCGACATGGGATATGTCGAACTTGTGATTAAACGGATTGAAAACCTGATGGGAAGGATAACGGTGGTCTCGAAGTATAAATTAGCCTTTCTATCACGATTCACGTCGTAGTAATAGTGTGCGGAATATTATGCTCATTTAAATGGCATTAAACTGCAATCGGTCAAGAAACAAAATTTAAAACAAGCGTGAAAGGAACAATTAAATTATATACCTCATTAGCTGTTATGGATGTTGGATGTGCCGCGACCGGAGCGTACATGACAGGTTGAACTTGAGGCATCAATGGCCGATTATATATCGGTTTTTGGGAGTGAGCCATTTCAGATTCTATTGTTTCTATTCTCCTCTGGAGCTCTGCAACTGTGCCTTTGAGCTCTGTAACTGTGCTTTTGAGCTCAACAAATGCCTGGGATAGAAATGGTTGTTGGATAGCTAACCTCATTATAAAACCCATCCTTCACACTGTCCTCTGCATCCTATTTCTATTCTACAACCAAAATTCTATCGATAGAATTTTGGTTGTAGAATAGAAATAGGATGCAGAGGACAGTGTGAAGGATGGGTTTTATAATGAGGTTACTGAGTTATTAGACGATAAGAAACGATGGATACGTGATACATGATTCGGGAAGCCTATACATATTGAGGAGTTTTAGACGATATGAGGCACGATTTGGAGAAGCGTTTCTCTTTCTTTACCTCCCAATACAGTATCCTCTTTTGGTTTACTAGCAAAACCGTACCCGTCCTACGGACGGAGGTTAATAACATTCTCCCCTCTCATTCCCTCCCTCTCCCAATCTCTCATCCCCCTGCCCATTCTACCTCTCTCTCATAATCTCTCATCCCCTTCCCATTCTCTCTCTCATTTCCTCTCTCCCAATCTCTCATCCCCTGCCCACTCTACCTCTCTCTCCCAATCTCTCACCCCCTGCACATTCTGCCCTCTCACCCACTCTTTCTCCCAATCTCTCATCCCCCTGCCCATTCCCTCGCTCTCCCAATCTCTCATCCCCCGCCCATTCTACCTCTCCCTCCCTCTCTCCCATTCTACCTCTCTCTCATAATCTCTCATCCCCTGCCCATTCTCTCTCTCATTTCCTCTCTCCCAATGTCTCATCCCCTGCCCATTCTACCTCTCTCTCCCAATCTCTCATCCCTCTGCCCATTCTGCCCTCTCACTCCCTCTTTCTCCCAATCTCTCATCCCCCTGCCCATTCTACCACTCTCCCTCCCTCTCTCTCTCCCAATCTCTAATCCCCCTGCCCATTATACCTCTCTCTTTCCCTCTCTCTCTCATCCCCCTGCCCAGTACTGTCTGGCGGCGCCAGACAGGCCCAGTCTCCCTTCTCATTCCCTCTCTCTCCTAATCTATCATCCCTCTGCCCATTCTGCCCTCTCACTCCCTCTTTCTCCCAATCTCTCATCCCCAGCCCCCTGCCCATTCCCTCGGCCCTCGCTCTCCCAATCTCTCATCCCCCTGACCATTCCCTCTCTCTCCCAACCACCCTAATCTGTTACCACCACGGAGCCGATATATCTGGAACATTCTAATATCCTGTATCTCTTAACAGATCAAGAAGAACTGAGAATATAATATTTCTCTCTATCTCTCTCTCTCACACACACACACACACTCTCTCCCTCTGAGCTGCTGCTGCTATACGCTATGTCATGTGATCCCTCGCCTTTTCTCACTCTCTCTTTCTCTCCCTTCCCTGTATGTGATGTGACCCCTCAAGTTCTCGAGCACTTGTGATACGTGATACCTACGAATCACGTCGTCACAATGACGGATATTGACGATAGAGTGTCACATATCTAGGCGAATCTGCATTGTATATAGTAAGATTGAAAACGTTGCATGGGGAAAGCGATAGGGAGAAATAAACGGGAAAAGAGAGTAGGGATTGAGGAGACCCCATCAAGTACAATTAAGTAAAATTTCTGTATTCTGCTGCGAAATATTAAGGTATTAACGTAAACGTACAGTTTCATCAATGTCCGGTGACATTTCGGTCGTATTCTTTGGTGGCGCAGCCACACCCTTAAAGCCCTTCAGCTTCTTTGCGTCATTCTTTGGGTCCTTTTTTTCGTTCAAATGGGTAGAGGGAGTTCGAGTCGGCAAGTCCTTCTTAGCGTTGTGTAACCTTAAAGTGCCACACTGTTTTTCTAATACCTGTAATTGGAGTTTGAAGCTGGAGGCAAGTGCATGTTAAACATATTCAGTGCAAAAATGTCCTAATTTTGTTAGCCATACTATGTGATGGATAGCAGATGGCATTCACTGTATATTTTTCAATGGAGAGAGTAATGGAGAATGGGGATAAAAATCGATTAAACTTACCTCCATTTCTCTCATATTTTTGGTCGCCGAGTTATCCCTTCCAAATGTAAATACAGGTTCCTTATCCGAGTCCTGGAAAGGAAAAAGGGGTTGAAAAGACACCGTGTATAGAGTGGGGATACATACCCAATACCCAATATCAGGGGCTGTATGTGAGACTAGCAAATTTGAGTGGGCTGTACGAAAAAGAATTCAAGTGCATGTTGAACATATTCAGTGCAAAAATGTTCTAATTTTGTTAGCCATACTGTGTGATGAATAGCAGATGGCATGCACTGTATATTTTGCATTGGAGAGAGTAATGGAGAATGGGGATAAAAATCGATTAAACGTAAAGACGGATTTTTTGAAGTTGTCACCCCTCTTTTCACGCGTGGCGTCGTATTTGCACGTGACAGCCCCCTCTTGCTCTCACTTTATGGCATTAAACCGCATATCACCGGAAAGAGCATAATTTTGTGAGTCCGTAAAACTTTTGATAGACGAAATCGGTCAAGAAACAAAGGCGTGAGAGCCAAAAACTAGCAAAAATGTTTCCAATGCGGAAATAAAACATTGCGCGTCACACAGGGGGTGACAACTTCAAAAAATCCGACTTTACCTCCATTTCTTTCATATTTTTGGTCGCCGAGTTATCCCTTCCAAATGTAAATACAGGTTCCTTATCCGAGTCCTGGAAAGGAAAAAGGGGTTGAAAAGACACCGTGTATAGACTATAGAGTGGGGAAGGGCTAAGTGATAATTTTTTCAAAAGATCAATTTTCCACACATCTGAGGTGAAACTTTGGACAATTCTCTATCACATCAAACAAACAGATTTGGGATAGTGTTTATGAGTTACGTTGGCATCGCGATTTAAAAATTTTACTTTTTTTACCGAAAATTAGCAAAATAAGGAAAAAATGTCTGTTTTAGACCAGTTTTTGGCATGTTCTTGATATCAACTTTTCATGGTAAGGGTCGTGGTCAGCGACTAGAAGCTGATAAGATTTGATGAATATCATGAAAGTTCATTTTTGTTCATTTTTGTTCATTTTTGACGAAAAATGTTCATTTTTGACATGTTCTTAGCTTTTGAGACCGTTTTCATGAACGGGATCGTGTTCAGCGGGTCAAAATTAGTCGGTAACAACCGGAATTTGCTTTCTACCACATAAAAACACAAAAAATCAAAATTCGTCCCCACAATACTGCAAGTTGGGAAAAATAGCAAGAAAAAAAGTGAAAATAAAAAATTTTTTCTTCATAAATTGGAGTTCTGAAGGTTCAAACTGAAAGTAACGATAGTATTAAAAGCCCTGAGACGATTAATAGGTGTGTTTTGTTCAAAATAACGCCCTAAAACACACTTTTTGAAATGAATATGCCCATATATGGGCATAACCCGTGCCAACGTAATTGGCCAATGATATGGCTCCACTCTTTGTATTTACTGGTTCAGTAACATACTAGGAGCCACTTCAGATGTGTGGAATTTTATAATTCGATTTAAAGTCCGATTTGGCGAAAATAGCCCACCCTGGGGATACATACCCAATACCCAATATCAGGGGCTGTATGTGAGACTGTGGCGCTGTGTGTTGCGCACAAAAGATACATACCCAATACCCAATATCAGGGGCTGTATGTGAGACTGCGGCACTGTGTGTTGCGCACAAAAGACTAGCAAATTTGAGTGGGCTGTACGAAAAAGAATTCAAGTGCATGTTGAACATATTCAGTGCAAAAATGTTCTAATTTTGTTAGCCATACTATGTGATGAATAGCAGATGGCATGCACTGTATATTTTGCATTGGAGAGAGTAATGGAGAATGGGGATAAAAATCGATTAAACGTAAAGTCGGATTTTTTGAAGTTGTCACCCCTCTTTTCACGCGCAGCGTCGTATTTGCGCATGACAGCCCCCTCTTGCTCTCACTTTATGGCATTAAACCGCATATCACCGGAAAGAGCATAATTTTGTGAGTCCGTAAAACTTTTGATAGACGAAATCGGTCAAGAAACAAAGGCGTGAGAGCCAAAAAATAGCAAAAATGTTTCCAATGCGCAAATAAAACATTGCGCGTCACCCAGGGGGTGACAACTTCAAAAAATCCGACTTTACCTCCATTTCTTTCATATTGTTGGTCGTCGAGTTATCCCTTCCAAATGTAAATAAAGCTTCGTCGTCCGAGTCCTGGAAAGGAAAAAGGGGTTGAAAAGACACCTTGTAACAAGGTTTTACACGGTTTGTGTGTGTGTGTGTAGAAATAGATCAAAACTTACGGAGTTTTCGCTTTCCGGAAACATCTTCTTGTATATTTCAACTTGGGTAGGGGGAACACGGGGAGTATTGGATGTAGGGGGAGCACGGGGAGTATTGGATACTGCCTTCGGGTTTTTTTTGCCTGTGATTAAAATTGTCAATTTCTATTATATAAGGGGTAAGGGGCTAGTAAGAAAGATGGAATCTGTCCCCGCCCGGCCTACTCCTGATAGAGAAAGACAACAAAACAGTCTGAATACTGGCCTTGAATATGACCTATTTAGGTGCCGGCAGGCACCTCCGACCCGAAGAAAACAGCAAAAACCGAAAAATTGAAAAAAATTTTTGCCCCTGCACCAAAAGTCTTTTTTTCGGGGGGGGGGGGGGGGGGGGGGGGGACGTCGGCGGATTTTTGATTTTTTAATTAATTAATTAATTATAGGTAATTAAAAATTAGCCCCTTCACCGTGCCCCTGCACATTTCGTGCGCGGTCCCCTGCACCGCGCCCCTGCACCAAATTCTATTTTCCGTTCTGCTTAAAATATCGACTTGAAACTTTGTAGGGATGTTCTTCAATCATAAAAGAAGATATTTGAAAAGTGGGAATAGTCAAAATTAATTAATTAGTTAGTTAGAGCCGTTCAAAAAATGGAATTTTGGTGCAAGGGCAGCAATGTGAATGGGCAACCCCCTGCACCGTGCCCCTGCACCAAAATTGTGATCGAACTGTGGCCAGTGGCCACACCGTTTAATATTTTGACACGAAACTTTCTATGCATGTTCTAGTAGCATAACTACGAGTACTAGAAGAGCCGGATGGTTAATATATCAATTAGGTAATTAATTATAGGCAAATTGAAAAAATTTGCCCCTGCACATTTTGTGCAAAATGCCCCTGCACCCCCCTGCACCGTGCCCCTGCACATGTCGTGCCCCTGCACTAAATTTCGAACTGTGGCCAAACCGTTTAATATTTTGACACGAAACTTTCTATGCATGTTCTAGTAGCATAACTACGAGTACTAGAAGAGCCGGATGGTTAGTATATCAATTAGGTAATTAATTATAGGCAAATTAATTAAAATTTGCCCCTGCACAAATTGTGCAAAATGCAAACATGTGTACCCTTGCACCAAATTTCATTCCCCATATTTTCCGTTCTGCTTGAAATATCGACTTGAAACTTTGTAGGAATTTTCTTCATGCATATCTAAACCAAAAAAACCAAAAAATTTTAATTACTTAGAGCCATGCAAACTTGCTGGTTCGGCAAATCTCTATAAACCCAACTTCGGGTCGGACGAGGGGAAGCTTGCCTTTTGCGAACATATTTATGTTGCCGTCGGTTGAATTTCTCACCTTTCTTCACGGCAGAAGTGACGACAGAAGGGATAATTTTCCGCTTCTTGATGATGGCCGTTGGTTTGTTTTCTGTTTCACCTTTCTCAAACTGTAGAGCTTTGTTTCGATCTAAAAAAGTAAGGAAGTGAAGTACGGGCACTAATGTGTTACGGGTGATTGGGAGGGTGGTCTTCGGATTGTTAGTATGTATGTATTAGGATTAGCGAGGTGTGTTTGGAGCACGTCACGTTTACAATTACCGTTGAAAATCGCCATTGTTTTGCATGGGTAGGTTTTCCCGCCTACTTTAGCCTTGCCCTCAGCCACAGATGACAGTTTGATGGTGGAGATTGTCCCCTCCTCTACCCACTCAACCACCGCCCATTGCTGCTCATTCTCTGATCTGTTTAAACAGGATTATTATTCCAAAATTAGGATACCGAATTCCAACAGATCTACAATCTACATCAGGTCTACATCAGGTCTACATCCCTCTAGCGGGGGCGGTGGGGGGGGGTCACCCTAACTGTATCAGACATCTATGATGGTAGGGTGGGGGTCCCGATGACAGATAGGTGTTACCCAAAACGTCACAAATTTGGGATTTTCGGAAAATAGGGGGTGTGAGACAGTTAGAGGAGGACCAACATTTTGCATCCATTTGAATAACACTTACTTTTGCCTCCTTTTTCGAGGTTCCCGCACAGACAGCATGGAATTGGACTCTCTGGCTACATGGATAATGATGAGTTGGTTTAGAAAGAGAGGAGGGCGGAGTAGTAGAGGGTAAGAGAGAATTATATAGGTCGGTTATCGTGTAAAATAAAGTGATACGCCGGGTTACAATTGACTGTGGTTTGGTTTACCACAAGCAACGTGGTTGGGAAACTCTTTGAGGGAAAGCTAATATCTCAGGGCAAGAGGTTTACAAGGTTTACAAATAGATAGTTATATACAATAAAAAGGGCTTCCCATAGTGGGTCCCCCATATTTAAACGTTACTCCATACCGGCCTACACAGATATTAGACATGCCGTAGAGAGATTGATATGGAGTACCGGGTATACCCTAGTGGGGGACAGTCATTGAAGGTGTTTAGGAACTTCCCCAGCTCCGCTTTGAATTCACCCAATAGTTGACAAAAGTTAACAGAATCGGTAGACAGTTCTACAGATGGGCCGCACGACACCCGAATGAGTTATGGAGCTGATTAGCCCGTTTAGTTTCAGCTCTAGAAGGATAATTTGTTTAGGCCTTGACATTGTCTATCGGATAAACTTTGAATTAGCCAAAACGGTTGAGTGGTTCGGCGGCTAGAGCCGTTTTTTTGGAAGCACGCACCTATAAGCAGGCCACCAACCACCCAGATCGTATCGGCGCCCTACTCTTCAGTGCTTTATAGGAAATTCCGCTCTCGCTGAAGTTTGAAGTTCACTGTTCAGCAAAGATGCAGACAGATTTTCACTCATGAGTTAAAGTGCGTTTCAAGCGACTTGACCCTGAATTCTTGGAATTGGGAGCATCGCGTGTGTATTTAAACGTCAACCCAAACTAAAAAGACCCTCACTTAGGTTTTGTGAAATTTCCCACGGTCATAACTCCACTTCCTGATGAGATAGAGACTTGAAATTTGTTCTGTAGGAAGAACTCGACATGATCTCCTTACAAAACAAATTTCAAGTCTCTATCTCATAAGGAAGTGGAGTTATGGCCGTGGGAAATTTCACAAAACCTAAGTGAGGGTCTTTTTAGTTTGGGTTGACGTTTACAAAGGGTAAATTCTCAATTTCCAGGAATCTCAAGTCGGTTGAAACTTGAAAAGTGCAACTGAAATTTTTTGGATCGAAACGGAGAAAAAGTCAAATAAATTACACACACGTCATACCCATACCACTCGTACTCGTCGGTTGAAACACACTTTAGGAGTTGGCAAACGCTGCTACCCCAAATGGGATAAGGCAGCGCTTTTCAACTTTAGGAATTGCTGCAGAATCGAAATCTCAATCAAAAATAGCGGATCGCGACTCGCGAGCATAAGCAGTGCATGCAGCGCATAAAATTTGCAGACGCGCGCCGCGCGGCGAGTTTAATTTTCAGTATAGCAACAAATTTAAATTTTAATTTGAGCGATGTCGCAAAAGAGACGATGTACTTGGATGCTTGTAAAGAACATTCATTGGTGTCAAAAGTTCGGTGGTTAATTACCCAGCTCGGTGTTTGCATCGCATTAAAGTCCGTTTCAAACGACTTGAGCTAACGCGCAAAAATGGATCGATCATATCTCTGCTTCCAGATAAGATAAAGACTTGATCCTGGTTGCGTTGGAAAGAGAAAATTTTCTCTTTTCAACGCAAGTCGCTTGAAAAGGACTTTAATTAATGCATCCACCACTGCCGCCCTCTCTCTGCCGCGAACTGTCTTGTGATCAAGCAGTTTTGTCCCCTTGATCATATACTTGACAACCCCCAGATAATTAGTATGGAGCGGGTCATTAGTAAACCATTTGTGGCTAAACCCGGGAAGATTGAGAATGACAAATTCCCTTCCAGCTGTAGGCTGGGTGTACTTTCTTTCTCCAAAAGTTACAAGATGGCCAGACTCATCAAGAGTATCGTCCGGAACAGTTTTTCCACCAGTGCTTTTTTTGGAAGTGTTTCCAGTATTATCTTTCATCTGGACCCTCTTTCCGACGATCATGCAGTGCGGACAGCTACACTTCCCGCCATGGCCCAGCAACGGTACCAACTCAGGTCGCTGAACCGCGTCAACCGGAAAAGAATGGATCTGCACGAAGGTAATGCACACTCTGCCGTCGGGGTGATCCCACTTGATTCCCTGCTTGTGGCTCTTAATCAGATGTTCCACAGCTGGTTTCAGCATGGCCTGGTTGAACTTTATCTTTGCTGTTTTGATGAACACCAATGGAGTGCATATCACTTTCATTCTTAAAAATGGTGGTAACTCCATGATCGATATCTGCAATGGGTACAGATTTTTTGCAGAAGATTTCGAAATCTGGACCCCATCTATTGAAATTGAGACCGAAATATAGGGTAGCGGTTCCTTCGAGTTCTTAAATTCCTCCTTGAATGATAAGCACCGCTTAGAATTGTGCACATCTGACAAGTTATCAGAATCGTTCAGTTCGTTAACATAAGCGGCCATTTTTTCATGATGTGCCTCTATTAAATCCTTAAAAAGGCCTATCAAGTCCGTATAGTAGAACTTTCCGTCAGTTGGTTTATTCCCGATCAACTGATTACACGTTCGGCAGTGTTGTGGGCAAAATTGGACTGGAGCTGTCGTCCTTTTCAGGCAGTCGTTGTTTTCACAGATCCGATATTGAACCGGTTTGCGTACGACAACCTTCTTATCTAGTTCCTGGTCAAATTTATAGGCGGTATTTATCATCAACAACTGATCCTCCGGGTAAGACCTAACTACAGGTAGAAGATTCAACATATCCTCCCATGCCACCTTTGAAACAGAGTGCCTCGTTCTCCATCTTAAGAGCTGTAGCTGCAATTCTTCTAGGCCCATTTTAGAACATTTGAACTGTTAAATAAATCAGCTATGAGCAATGACTGAGCAAAAAATGGTTATATTGAAGCGGCACAAGAGGAGCTACAAAAAAATGGCTAAAAAGGTTCGGCAAGTTCGATCTTGCTCAGCTGATAGACCCCAATGTCTGGGTTGACGTTGTGGGCCAGATTTTCTTCAGGTATAGTCAAATTTTTAATTTAAGGGACAGGCCGCCATGTTATATTGAAGCGGCACAAGAGGAGCTACGAAAAAAAAATGGCTAAAAAGGTTCGGCAAGTTCGATCTTGCTCAGCTGATAGGCCCCAATGTCTGGGTTGACGTTGCGGGCCAGATTTTCTTCAGGTATAGTCAAATTTTTGATTTAAGCGACAGGCCGCCATGTATCAAATACACGCCGGCCATATCTCCGGTTCCTGATTCATTTAAAGTCCATTTTTTTAATTTTTGTTCACCCCCCTGGGTGGCGCGCGACATTTTATTTGTGCGCCGGAAACTTGTTTTGGCTCTCACGCCCTTGTTTCTTGACCTATTTCGTCAAACAAAAACTTTACGGACTCACAAAATTATGCTCTTTCCGGTGATATGCGGCTTTTTGCCGAGAAGTGAGAGAAAGTGGGGGCTGTCACACGCAAGTCGCTTGAAAAGGACTTTAATTAATGCATCCACCACTGCCGCCCTCTCTCTGCCGCGAACTGTCTTGTGATCAAGCAGTTTTGTCCCCTTGATCATATACTTGACAACCCCCAGATAATTAGTATGGAGCGGGTCATTAGTAAACCATTTGTGGCTAAACCCGGGAAGATTGAGAATGACAAATTCCCTTCCAGCTGTAGGCTGGGTGTACTTTCTTTCTCCAAAAGTTACAAGATGGCCAGACTCATCAAGAGTATCGTCCGGAACAGTTTTTCCACCAGTGCTTTTTTTGGAAGTGTTTCCAGTATTATCTTTCATCTGGACCCTCTTTCCGACGATCATGCAGTGCGGACAGCTACACTTCCCGCCATGGCCCAGCAACGGTACCAACTCAGGTCGCTGAACCGCGTCAACCGGAAAAGAATGGATCTGCACGAAGGTAATGCACACTCTGCCGTCGGGGTGATCCCACTTGATTCCCTGCTTGTGGCTCTTAATCAGATGTTCCACAGCTGGTTTCAGCATGGCCTGGTTGAACTTTATCTTTGCTGTTTTGATGAACACCAATGGAGTGCATATCACTTTCATTCTTAAAAATGGTGGTAACTCCATGATCGATATCTGCAATGGGTACAGATTTTTTGCAGAAGATTTCGAAATCTGGACCCCATCTATTGAAATTGAGACCGAAATATAGGGTAGCGGTTCCTTCGAGTTCTTAAATTCCTCCTTGAATGATAAGCACCGCTTAGAATTGTGCACATCTGACAAGTTATCAGAATCGTTCAGTTCGTTAACATAAGCGGCCATTTTTTCATGATGTGCCTCTATTAAGGCCAGAGGGGGGGCTCCGGGGGTATAAAAAGTCACTTTCGGTATCTGGTCCGGCTCGAAGAGCCGGACCAGATGACATACTCGGAATCGATTTTGCGTGCGCTGTTAGGGAGAAAATTGAGGTTAACTTTTGGCCCAAAATCAATGTTAACCTCTCTAATTCTTAGAGTTCGTGTATTGAGACAATGAAAACGGTTCTAAAAGTAAGGTATCACTAAGGAGAGTATGTGGGAGCGATTTTATGGCGATATTCCTGGTAGTTCTTTAAATTTTGAGGTTAACATATTTCACCAAAAGTACCTTTTTGGTGAATAACTTGGAACATTTTTACGAATCGCCACTACATTCATCTCATAGACGGCTAAGAGTTGGGCCTTGAAATTTGGCAGGCATGATCCTTAGATAATAAACTGTGTTTTGAGTGTAACGATTTTTTATTGGAGCCTCCGTTCCCAAGATATTGAGGTTAACGTCTAAAAAATATCAGATGTGAAATATGTTACCCTCAATATCTTGGGAACGGAAGCCTCAATCAAAAATCGTTACACTCAAAACACAGTTTATTATCTAAGGATCATGCCTGCCAAATTTCAAGGCCCAAATCTTAGCCGTCTATGAGATGAATGTAGTGGCGATTTGAAAAGTAAGGTGTGAAAAAAGACCAAAAAGGTTGTTTTTTGGGCGATAAGTTAACCTCAAATATCCGAACAACTATATGGCTTAGACCTCTGAAACTTTAAACATTTGGTCTCCTTGATCAGATCTATCGATTGGTACCATTTTTATCTGTGAAGGCGACATAAATACAAGATTTTTGAGGTTAACTTACATTTTCGGTCAAAAGTTAACCTCAAAAAACAAGGCTTCCTGATACACTTGGTGCGCAGCTAACCTACCCAAAAGTTTCCTACCACCGAGTTACATCATATATGTGAACCTCAGAAAAGTACATTTTTTGACCCTCGGACCCCCCCCTCTGGCCTTAAATCCTTAAAAAGGCCTATCAAGTCCGTATAGTAGAACTTTCCGTCAGTTGGTTTATTCCCGATCAACTGATTACACGTTCGGCAGTGTTGTGGGCAAAATTGGACTGGAGCTGTCGTCCTTTTCAGGCAGTCGTTGTTTTCACAGATCCGATATTGAACCGGTTTGCGTACGACAACCTTCTTATCTAGTTCCTGGTCAAATTTATAGGCGGTATTTATCATCAACAACTGATCCTCCGGGTAAGACCTAACTACAGGTAGAAGATTCAACATATCCTCCCATGCCACCTTTGAAACAGAGTGCCTCGTTCTCCATCTTAAGAGCTGTAGCTGCAATTCTTCTAGGCCCATTTTAGAACATTTGAACTGTTAAATAAATCAGCTATGAGCAATGACTGAGCAAAAAATGGTTATATTGAAGCGGCACAAGAGGAGCTACAAAAAAATGGCTAAAAAGGTTCGGCAAGTTCGATCTTGCTCAGCTGATAGACCCCAATGTCTGGGTTGACGTTGTGGGCCAGATTTTCTTCAGGTATAGTCAAATTTTTAATTTAAGGGACAGGCCGCCATGTTATATTGAAGCGGCACAAGAGGAGCTACGAAAAAAAAATGGCTAAAAAGGTTCGGCAAGTTCGATCTTGCTCAGCTGATAGGCCCCAATGTCTGGGTTGACGTTGCGGGCCAGATTTTCTTCAGGTATAGTCAAATTTTTGATTTAAGCGACAGGCCGCCATGTATCAAATACACGCCGGCCATATCTCCGGTTCCTGATTCATTTAAAGTCCATTTTTTTAATTTTTGTTCACCCCCCTGGGTGGCGCGCGACATTTTATTTGTGCGCCGGAAACTTGTTTTGGCTCTCACGCCCTTGTTTCTTGACCTATTTCGTCAAACAAAAACTTTACGGACTCACAAAATTATGCTCTTTCCGGTGATATGCGGCTTTTTGCCGAGAAGTGAGAGAAAGTGGGGGCTGTCACACGCCAATAAGACGCCGCACGGGGTGAACAATATTTTTAAAAAATAGACTTTAAGATAAAAACTTGATCCTGGAAGCGTCAATAATAATTAGTACTTACATTTATTTATTTTTATTGACATCATAAATATAATTTTTCCCTGCCTGGGTGAATGCCCGAAGGGCATTCACCCAGATGATGTTTTTAGCACGTGTGCCAAAAAGATCATTCAGGGCTTAGAAATCAGCACGGTTAACTAAAGTGTCCGATGATGATGATGATGTCTGTCCCGCGATACGCATAGTAACAAACATTGCTCCTTGATAAATCTTTCATATTACGCTTTGTTCCAGATAAGATAAAGACTTGATCCTGGTTGCGTTGGAGAGAGAAAATTTTCTCTTTCCAACGCAAGTCGCTTGAAAAGGACTTTAATTAATGCATCCACCACTTAGCAAGTCTCCCAAGCATGAAACTACTATCGCAAAATTGCAATGGACCCGAGTGAAGTAACCAACTAGGGTCTCCTAAGCAAATGTCTTGGTTACCATGATAGCAACCGTCTTGGTTACCATAGCAACCGTCTAGGTTACCATAGCAACCACACTGGATACAATAAAAATCAGCCAAAAACGCCCCAAATTCATCAGGAAATCCAATTTTGAAGCGTTTTCGTCAATTTTTCACCTATTTGTGGCAGGGAAACCTCGCGTTATGAGTTCATAATGCAATAATTCTTGTTTTAATGTAATTAGTAATCCAATGCCCTATCAGGCGAAATGTCATTTTATTTCCTTAATTTAAGTTCTTTCTGGCGAAACGTAGACTTTATCGAACTTGCCGAACCTTTTTAGCCATTTTTTTCGTAGCTCCTCTTGTGCCGCTTCAATATAACCATTTTCGCTCAGTCATTGCTCATAGCTGATTTATTTAACAGTTCAAATGTCCTAAAATGGGCCTAGAAGAATTGCAGCTGCAGCTCCTAAGATGGAGAACGAGGCACTCTGTTTCAAAGGTGGCATGGGAGGATATGTTGAATCTTCTACCTGCAGTTAGGTCTTACCCGGAGGATCAGTTGTTGATGATAAATACCGCCTATAAATTTGACCAGGAACTAGATAAGAAGGTTGTCGTACGCAAACCGGTTCAATATCGGATCTGTGAAAACAACGACTGCCTGAAAAGGACGACAGCTCCAGTCCAATTTTGCCCACAACACTGCCGAACGTGTAATCAGTTGATCGGGAATAAACCAACTGACGGAAAGTTCTACTATACGGACTTGATAGGCCTTTTTAAGGATTTAATAGAGGCACATCATGAAAAAATGGCCGCTTATGTTAACGAACTGAACGATTCTGATAACTTGTCAGATGTGCACAATTCTAAGCGGTGCTTATCATTCAAGGAGGAATTTAAGAACTCGAAGGAACCGTTACCCTATATTTCGGTCTCAATTTCAATAGATGGGGTCCAGATTTCGAAATCTTCTGCAAAAAATCTGTACCCATTGCAGATATCGATCATGGAGTTACCACCATTTTTAAGAATGAAAGTGATATGTACTCCATTGGTGTTTATAAAAACACCAAAGATAAAATTCAACCAGGCCATGCTGAAACCAGCTGTGGAACATCTGATTAAGAGCCACAAGGAGGGAATAAAGTGGGATCACCCCGACGGCAGAGAGTGCACTACCTTCGTGCGGATCCATTCGTTTCCAGTAGACGCGGTTCAGCGACCTGAGTTGGTACCGTTGCTGGGCCATGGCGGGAAGTGTAGCTGCCCGCACTGCATGATCATCGGAAAGAGGGTCCAGATGAAAGATGGTGGAAAAACTGTTCCGGTCGATACTCTTGATGAGTCTGGCCATCTTGTAACTTTTGGAGAAAGAAAGTACACCCAGCCTACAGCTGGAAGGGAATTTGTCATTCTCAATCTTCCCGGGTTTAGCCACAAATGGTTTACTAATGACCCGCTCCATACTAATTATTTGGGGGTTGTCAAGTATATGATCAAGGGGACAAAACTGCTTGATCACAAGACAGTTCGCGGCAGAGAGAGGGCGGCAGTGGTGGATTCATTAATTAATGCGATGCAAACACCGAGCTGGGTAATTACACGTTATTTCAACTTCCATTTTCTCAGTTAAAAAGACGCATCAGAGGTTCAAAATATTTCCTGAACCCCTCTAGCCCTCGCCCCTCCCCCGCGTTCGGCGGTTGGTTACTACTAACTAACCCATGCACCACCCTCAGATCGAAAGAAATATAAGGACGACGGACGAGATGGCCCATTTTAAAGGTTTGTAACATTTTTTGTTGCATTTACTAGAAAATGGGGTGATTGTACTGATCGCAAATCTGGAGAAAAGTGCCTGTCCCCGTGCTAGAATACTCAATTCTCTCTTTCTCTTTCACACACACACACACTCTCTCTCTCTCTCACACTCTCTCTCTTTCCATGCATTAGATATACATATTTAGATTAGATCTCAACGGGGGGGGGGGGGGGGTGTTCAAGAGCTAACTGGTTGGAGGCCATGCCAGTTAGGGGCCAGGGGGTGCAGGTGGGCCTTAAGGGTTTCACAAAACAAGCTCTGTACAATACATCTTTGATGGGAAAGTTCCAAAATTTATAGGCCACCTAGATAATCGTTAGGAGCAACTATTTCCAGATTTTCATCACTGATGAAGCATGGGAACATTCTCAGCTAGCGTTTCAAAGACGTTAAAAAGTAAGCCGTTCTCATGGCTAGAAATGAGGTCCGTTTCAAAAATCCTTTTTTGGGCTTGTTCATCTTTATATCCTCTTCAAATTCCTAAATTTTCATGCTTCTATCTCAAAAAATGTGTTCCTGAGGTCAAAAATGGCGAAAAATCCAGCAACAACTCCACTTAGAAAACAGGCTGTAGAAAAAATATGAATTCGACTTTAGAGCTCAAATATATATATTTGAAGTCGTTTCGGCGGGCACTCGATGTTGAAAAACGCCAGATGTACCCTTAATTGACCCAGTTAATGCCCACACCGACCGTACTGGACCAAATAGCTATAACCTCTCTGCACCACCACCACCACCAATAAAGTCACTAAGTTTGGTGCGCGATAATTTCATTAACGGGTCAGAAAAAGTGTGCACTCTCACAAAATGTACAAAAAATTGGGTGTTAGAAGCCAAATTTCAAGAAAAGTAGGCCGTTTAGGGTACCCTGGCCTAGTATAGTGGGTCCTTGTCACATGTGGTAGTAAAAGGTGGGTACCTAGCTGGCCGATGACCAGTTAACAAAAATTTAGGCATAGTCATCTTTATATTTTATGAAACACGTTTTTATTTCAGCCCGTGAATGGTGTCAATTCATCTTCTACGTTATCCCGGCCTCACTGATGAAGCTCCAAGAAACAGATCCGGTGAAGGTTTCCATTTCGGTTGGAAGGCATTGGCTGCTGCTGGTTAAATCACTGGTGCTGTTGTCGATGTAAGTAATGAAAAGAATAATATAATGGGCTATAAACTCTTGCCAGTCGCGCGATATACCAGATAGAGAGAAAGAGAGACGTATGTCACCCGAAAGAATCGTTTCAGGGATACTGTGGACAAGAAGGGAATTAGCAGGGCTGAGAAATACTTGCACGAGTTTGTGACCAGTGTACCAAACATCTACACTGAAAAGTTATGCACTTTTAACCTCCACCAAATGGTATAATGGTATAATTGCCCCAAAAATTAGGGGCTATAATAACTATAGGTTATCACCATTACCAGGAAATTACTACGAAATCTTTCTTTAACGAATCCATTCCCCTTTCAGGTTCACATTCCGGACTCAGTTAGAGAAAGTGGTTCCCAGGCATATACTACAATGGCGCCATTTGAATCAAGAAACAAGGTCTTAATATCTCTCTTCCATGGTATGATTATTTATATAATATATGTTCAGATCACTGCAATGGAAAATCCGGGTTTGATCTGACTTTTTCGCCTATTTTGATCTACGGGATTATATGATTCATTTCGCTATTTTAATGGTGGAACGAACACGTAGCTAACTTGAGATAAAATATTCTTTTCTTCAGGAACGAATGATGTTGGGCTCCAAATTGCCATGGGGCTCAACCGTTTGGAGGCAACTGAAAAACTGGAGAGGTTTGTGAGAGCAATCAACCCGCTGTCACCTGCCCTCCGAGCCTCATCCACCGCCAGATTCAAAGGGGGCAAAATAATCCCAACAACTCCCCTGCTGAATCAGCTTGGCTATTCCACATCTACTCCACTTCAAGAGGTAGAAGTCGGAAATTTCCGCTTATCTGTGGAAAAAGAATGCGATAGCTTCATTTATAGCCACAAAGACAAATGTTTTGGAAAGGTTATCGGAATATTTTTACAGCTTGACAAACTCTTCCTGGTTTGTTTGAAAGTTAAAGGCGAGCCTTTTGTGCCTCATGGGCTTATGAGCTATGTTGTAACCCAAGAGGTTTTCACTGGAGATTACAGTAAGGTTGGGAGCTTTGCTCCCTGCTTTCCAAATTTGAACAGTTGCATATTCCGTCGTGTTAATATGCTTGACCATTAAGCTGTTAAATGGTTAATGGTTGCCGGTTGTTTATATGGTCATTTTTTTTTTAACTTGTGCAAAATTTTTTCCGAAAATGACATAAGTTCAGTTTTTTCGACTTTTATCATAGTTTTTGTCAAAAAATATTATTTTCCAACGAATATTATGTGTAAAAGTGTATAGGGAATAGATTTACAGGCAAAATAAATTAAAAACTCACCTCGTGAGGTGCCGGTGACCATGTTTGCAAAAGCGTGTGCCATTCCGTCAAATTTTAATATTTTTTTCTAAAATTTTCGAAAATATGCTGAAAAATGCCCATAATAAACACCATTAAAATATGTAAGCAAACTTACTCAATCTATGAGGTGCAACCGGTGTTTAAAGTTACACTGTATACTTACAGCTACTTTTAAGCCCGTAGCACCTCACGTTTCACGACTTTTCCTAGCTAGATACTTGCAGTAGACTCAAAACCATCATTTGTACCAAAAAAGTTCCAAAAATTTTGCTCAATGAGTGAGGTGCACCCAAAAAACTGTATTTTCTTCAAACGCTAATTGCACCTCACTCAGTGAGTATATAGTTCTGAAAGTGGCCTTAATTTGCTCATATGACATCCCCAAACACTACCTAATCGATTCCAAGGTCATTGCTCAACCTGTGAGGTGCACTGGAGAAGTAGGTAAAATATGTCATTTTTTGAGGGTCTGCACCTCACTCGCTGAGTAATTTTTAGAGCAAATTTTCGGTAAATCAGGAGGGAAATTGTCTAATCTTGCTTTATGCCAAGTTTCAATTCTTTATTTACTCATTTGACCCCTAGTGAGTAAACTTTTAGCTCTAAAATCGGCTTGCACCTCACCAAATGAGTAAATTTTTCCATGGTTTTCACCTCATCTGATGAGTGAGAAATATCCCCACCATTTCTGAAAGTTTGGAGATTTTTGATCAAACGGTATTTCTACAAATCGGGGGCACCTCACGATAGCACCTCACGGCGTAGAAATGCTATAGCACCTCACTGGAGTAAGCTAGAGACTTCGTTCTTTCACTAAATTGAACTTTTAATATTTCTCGATTTTTTGAGGTGCCGAGTAAATTTCCAGTGGCCACAGCTATTTTGCTATGATCATTTGAAAAAATTTGGTAGTTGCACAAGTTAAAAAAAAAAATGACCATATATGTATAACGAATATGTATAACGAATATAATAATCTACTATCTAGCTATAATTATAAAGTTGTATTGTATTACTGGGTTTACTTACCAGTGGTAAATTGAGTGTTGGAGAGGATTTGTGCACTGTTGAACTGAAGTGTTTTGTACGTCCTTGTTTTTCTACAATATATATATTTCTATGAAGTATAATCTGCGTGTCCAGTCTCTGGAGCTTTTGTTCTGGTCTCAAGAGTCTCAAAAACACATTTTCCTATGAACACAATCATTTTTTAACAATATCCCGTGGTGTATAATTGTACATATATGCATCCTTCAAAACATCAATTAACAAAATTTCCCTTTCCTAATTCGTCCCTATTGTAATCTCTATAGCACATGTATCATAGTGGAGAATATCAGATAAACAAAGCAGTGAGATAACACCAGATACTATGGGCAATTTATCTCAACCCTCAGGGGGCTAAGTTTCACCGTTTTAACGAGACAGAGGGTTACTATTGAAGGTAACAGTGGCGTGCTCACCATTTTCACTTTAGTGTGCGGGTTGTTGGCTTTGTCACCCTTATTTATTAAAGTCTGTAATTTTTTCACCAGTTTTTTGATATTTACCAACCTAGAATCTCCAATGACCTCCCTTTCATTTATCAGGCGCCTTCCTGTTCGCATACATCGTGATGGTACTGGTAGAGGGACTACCTCTCTTCTGTTTAGAACTGGCCATTGGAAACCACTTTAATAAGAGCGTAACTGGCTCTATGAAGGTACATATCTATATCTTTTACCCCCGATACTGGTCCCTGATTGGCTGATAACCAGTCACGTGACCTTAATAACGAGTTCTGATTGGTTGTTTACTTGTTTCGGTCGGTGCCTGACTCTAATCCTCCCCTTCTCGCAGCACATCCACAAGGCGTTGGTTGGTGTGGACTGTGGGGTGGTGTACTATGGCAGTGTGCTTCTTATGTATGCTCTACTACAACTATATAATAATGTGGATCATAAGGTATGTGCCATGAAATACTGGACCCTGATTGGCTGATAACCAGTCACGTGACCTAAATAACAAGTTCCGATTGGTTGTTTATTAAATCCGATATTCTCCTGACAGATACTTATTTGAGTCATTTGTTGATCCATTACCCTGGGCTGCACCCTGTACAACAAACCATACCTGCTGTGAAACAGACAAGACACAGTTTTACTGGTGAGAGATTAGGAAATATTGGTCCCTGATTGGGTGACAAAAAATCACGTGACCTAAATAAAGATTCGTGATTTGCTGTTTACTTGTGTGGGTCAGTCTAGTTCATCTCACTAACCCAGCTCTGTTTTGTAGGTACTATGGACATCTCGGAATAACCGAAAACATATCGGAAATAGGGACTTTTAACCCGACCCTTGTTATATA
The DNA here is from genome assembly GCA_020137815.1 of Hormiphora californensis. Classification (NCBI taxonomy): domain Eukaryota; kingdom Metazoa; phylum Ctenophora; class Tentaculata; order Cydippida; family Pleurobrachiidae; genus Hormiphora; species Hormiphora californensis. Next base: position 3,846,216 of record CM035359.1, read on the forward strand.
TGTCTCGTTATTGCTTGGGTTACCATCTTCGTGTGCATTGCCCGGGGTATCGCAACTACTGGAAAAGTAAGTCAGTTCTAGCTGGTCTCTGATTGGCTGATGACCAGTCAGGTGACCTAAATAACGAGTTCTGATTGGTTGTTTACTTCTATCTCTCTATTCAGGTTGTATTATTTCTCGGCAACTGCACCCTACGTTGTTCTGATTATTCTGTTGTTTCGGGGAGTTACCCTGGAGGGAGCCAATGACGGTATTGTCTACTTTCTTACACCTGAGGTAATTATTGTGTTACCATGGTGCAGGTGTTAACATTGTGTTACCATTGTGTTACCATTGTGTTACCATTGTGTTACCATTGTGTTACCATTGTGATACCATTGTGATTATCACAATGTGATACCATGGTGTTACCATTTTGATACCATGGTGTAACACTAACTACCACTTCCCACTCCCTCCAGCCCAAACAAGTGCTAGATGTTCGTGTCTGGTCCAAGGTTACCATGGTTACTATTATCACTTCCAATCCCATTTCAGCCCAACAACTGCTAGATGTCCGTGTCTGGTCTGCGGCAGCCTCTCAGATCTTCTACTCACTGGGTATCGGGTTTGGAGCTAGATCGTGTCTTTCACCAAGAACTGTGATAACATCATTCGAGACAGGTTAGCTAAAGGAGCTGCCGGATTCAGGAAATACTTGTCCCTGATTGGTTGATAACCAGTCACGTGACCTAAATACAGATTTCTGATTGGTTGTCAGTTTCTGAAATTAAAACAAGTTCCTCCCAGTATCATTATCACGGTGGTCAACTGCTCCACGACTATTCTGGGAGGACTTGTGATTTTCAGTATTATCGGGTACAGACAGGCAATGACACATGTAGAAATCAGCAAGGTACGTACGTTGTACGTCATGTTTTTGCCTAGATCGACCCAATAAAGCTCGTGGTTTGAACAAAACAATCTATAGTTTATTGTTTTCTGGGGAACTCATAGATTTGCAGTTCTTTAACTCTTGCATCCCCATTACTCTCCAGTCTCCCCAATTATGATTTAACGGACAAAACCCTTTTCCCCAAGGGTGCCGTTAAATCGTGGTCCGACTGTATATGTATATATTATATATCATATTATGTGCTTCTTTACCACATTTCTAACAAACACACAGCAACCAATTAAACAAGAACTACATCCAAATAAAAAACTTTTATTCCATTAGGGGAAGAGAGGTTCGAACATGGCAAGTACAATTTTCAGTAAGTGGAAGTTTTCCTACACTCGGTAAGTGCATACGACAATTGGTTCGTATAACGTTGTCAGATTGCGCGACCCTCTTTTGTAAACGCTGAGCCGGCTTGCGTGAGCGAGGGTTACGAAAGTAACAAGTATAACGTTGGTTTCAAATCGTTATTGGGTGCAGCAGTCGCCCAGCGTATTTTGGGACGCCGCTCCTCATGGTACGGGAGCGCGCACAGTATTTGAGATGTTGAGAGTACAACGTTTCAGCACCACGGATGCGCGCGCATTTGGACCACATTTGTTCAATATATTCCACGGTATATTGCTCAATTTGGCCAATATATTGGGCACAATACGGACCTGTATTGATCAATAAATCGCCCAATCCACAATGTAATTTTGCACGATATAGCCCCGTTAATTGAGCTAATATTGACCTATATGGACCATCTATTTCTGGCAGGGTATTTTCGCTTGTTTCTCTGACTCAGTCCTGATTTTCTGAACATCATCTATCGCCAGTCCAGTTACTAAGTTAAACAAAATAAGATTAACTAGTAGGCCAAAGATGAAAAATGTAACAAGTGCCATTTCAACGCTTCTCTCTTCTTCGTTTATGTCAATAACATCATACTCCAGACTACTAAAAAATCTTGTCCACACCCAATAATATGGCTTTCCATTGCTTGTAAAGTTCACTATATCATCATTAATCGCGAATGAGAAAACTATTGTAAACGAAATGAGGAAAAACAGCATTTGTGGAATAATCTGAAACATCGTTTTTAAAATTTGAAGGACCATAATAAAATAAACTCCGATGTGTGAAACATATTGCAATAAAAGAAACATATTCCAAAAACCAGAAGTGACGGCTATGAAAGCATATACCTTTTTACACCAAAGATATTCACCGCTACTCACATAGACAACTGTACTGATACAAAGGGTAAGCTCAGTGATGTTATCTATGTTCCAGATGTAGGCTCTAAACCTTTGGATTAATTCTTTGTAAGAAATTCCTTTCTTGGGGATTGGTCCATCAGTCATGGAAAATACAAAGTCTAAGATCTCCCCAACCAACCTTAACACCGACATAACCAAAAGAATAACTTCGAGAGCCGTAATTTTGGCCTCTGCCAAGTATTCAATATGATCCGTTTCATTTTTCGCTATCAATTCTTCTATGCTGTCCGGAATTTTTGCTGTTGGATATGCTGCGACAATCAGCATCACCAAAAAGGAAAGAAGCATCAGTAGAGACAACCAAAACCAGATGTGTCCAAATTGCCTCCATTTTATTTTGATAAGTTGCTGCACCACGGGATGAGAGAGAAGTTTGCCATTTGATCCTTCTTGCGAAGACTCCTCTGCAATGAAATCTAAAAACGTTGCATTTTTCTGTATTTTCATTTTACCGCCATCGATCCGTGCACCCCAAAACCAAAAGCAAAAGTCGTGATTTCCTTTTTCTAAAAATAAATCTTCGATTTTGCGAGGTTCAGAGAAAGTTTCTAGTAATTGAAAATCCAGTTTTATTTCATGCTCAGAATTCGGAATAAATGAAGTTGAACCAGTTTGAGTTATTGAAGCGTCCAAAACCATCCCTACAGTCTCAGGCAGGTGCTTCACAGCAAGATCCAGTGACACGAGTTGCAAAGCTTCTTTCCAAAACTCCACTTCTGTATCATGACGTTTTTCTTGACTTGAATGAGAAAGGAAAAATTGATTTCCTTTCACATCCTCCTCCTCCTGAAACGTTCTATACAATTCGACCAGCCATTTATCCACTGCGTCTCCTGAACCAATATCAATACAGTGATCCAGATACAGTTTATGATTTTGACGGTTCGATAATTTTGACGGTAATTCGATTATAGTTTCTATTGAACGGCGCCAACATTTTATTTTAATATCCAGCAGATATGTTATGTCCTTTTTCATTAATCCGTTTAGTAGATCCCTCGCTGTTGTACAATCGTTCATGATAGCAAGGTCTAGCGGTGTAAATCCTTGGTAGTCTTTTGCCAGGACCACATCTTGCAGCAAAGTAAACTTTTCATTTTCAGAAATTTTTCTATTATTTACGTCTGAGCGCTCCGCAACTTGCAATATCAGCTCTACCAGTTCATTGTAAAGCTCAGACATGCACGCCAAGTGAAGTGGCGTGTTTTCAGTAAGGTTTTCCCTTGCCAACAGCAGAACACGTAATATTGTATGTAAATTTCTGTCTTCTGCTTCTTTGATAACTGCATACATTATCAACTGCCTCAGCATGCCTTGCAGCTTTGTCAGGTTCTCAACAGGTGTCTCTTCAGTAGCATAACCATAAAGTACGTCCTTTAATATAACCTTTAATGTATCGCTATTCTTAATTTCAATTACCGTACCTTGTATCAATGCCATCATTCCCGTACGATCGTTCTGCAGCAAATCAAATATCAATCTTTCCTGTCCTTCCTCAAAAATTTTAGTCAAGATCGTTTCACAACTGCACCATTTGTACTGCCATAACCCAATGGTGACAACAACGTGCAACGGTGTGAAGCCCCCTCCATCTTTTTTCAGGAGGATGTCCCGTAGTAATCGATTCGATCGATTTGCCGTATCCAGTAGTAGCTTCAGCAGTTTTTTCCCCTTTGTCGAATGACCACTTTTTACAGCACAGTGTAACGCCGTGTCTGGATACTTGTTCTCTGCCAAGAGCATCTCCCTGAGCAAATATTTTGAATCCTCCGTTGCAGCATCCAGTAGCACCTTCACGGCTGTATAATTATTATTATAACAAGCACGGATCAGTGGTGTACAGTTAAAACCATTTCTTGCCAGTAGAACTTTTTCCGTAAGTCCCTTAGATTTGGCGACTTGTAAAAGCCGACCGAGTTTCTCGTCTTCACCACAATCAACCAGTCTATGTGCCTCAGTGATGCCATTTTCAGTAAACCGCTCTCCAGTCCATTCCGAGTACTCTCCCCCCTGAAATTACATCATTTTAGTGTTTCCACGGGAAAAAAGTGGAATATAATATAACTAGATCACTATAAAATCATCAATTCGAAGGGCCATATTATAGTGATTTACACCCTATTTATATAATCAATTATCAATTATCAGGCGGCCCTGATGATTGGTTTCCCGTCAGGGATTCCATGAAACGTGTTTTGCGTCCTAAATACAGCTGTATTATTTCGTTGTAATCAATTATCAATACTAACCTGAGTACTAGTTTCAGCCATATTATTAGTTGAAATTTCACCAATAGGCAATTCTGTCGTTAAACTAGTGCATAATTGCTATTAAGAAATGTATATTGAATTAGTTACAGTGAAGTAGACTTGATGGCAGGGATAGAACTAGCAACGAAGAGTACTAAAAATCAATACCGTATCATTTGAATAAAAATCTCAAAGAGGGCACTTGAATAACGCAAAAACCTGAAGAGAACAATGCGTGAACGACAAACTCAACGAGCTAAAAAACAAAATTCTAAAGAGAAAGAAAGATACTGGCCTGAAAAGATCAAGATGGGAAATAAATAAAACAAACAAAGCCGAGTATTGATACAACAAGTTCAATCAATACAAATCATGATATGATTACGTTTACCTGATCTAAGCTCAATATACTGCTGCCCTAGCCCTAGTTAGATGAAGCTTACACCATGGTTGTCGATACTAAATTTAGAGCGACATAGTGGGAAGCGAAAGAAAGAGAAAGGTGGTACCAAAAATAGAGGCTGTCGATATAAAGTAAGCAAGTCACGGTGCCATTGTCAGCTCCATTAACGTATTTAGTTTGTAGACACACTGTTGAGGTCAATTAAGCACTCCTCACATGCACATGTAGGTCAAAGGTATAATAGAGGGGAGGGGGCAAGTCTATTAGACCATCGACCAAAATCAGGGTACCATTCTAGACTTAGTCTAATGGTACCCTGATTTTGGTCGATGGTCCTTTCAGAATTCATCTCGACACTTTTCCATCGAATTTTCATCCTTCCAGACGCCTATTGGCTGTATTTCTTCATTTCCTGCACCTTTTTTTACCATACTCTACCGACCATGTTAACCATGGTCACTATATTGCAGGTGTATACTCCTGATTCTTGGTAACCATGGTAACCTTGGTCACTATTATATTGCAGGTGTACCCCTGATTCATGGTAACCATGGTAACCATGGTAACTATATTGTAGGTGTACCCCTGATTCATGGTAACCATGGTAACCATGGTAACTATATTGTAGGTGTACCCCTGATTCATGGTAACCATGGTAACCATGGTCACTATATTGCAGGTGTACTCCTGATTCATGGTAACCATGGTAACCATGGTCACTATATTGCAGGTGTACCCCTGATTCAGTGGATAAACGAGTGGGGAGTCATATGTGCTGATGACTGGGACGCCGCGGACGCCACAGTCTACTGTAACAGGCTAACTGGCTACAAGTTCGGCGGGATAGACATCCCAAATTTGAGTATTGATATTGATGATAAGGCAGATGTATGGTTGACGGAGGTGGGGTGTACCGGTACTGATAATTCTGTGTACAATTGTAGCCATTCTGGATGGGATGTTGATGGAGGTATGTATTGTTATTTAGTGTTCTTTAGTGTTCTTAAGTGTTATTTATAGTGACGTCATATAATAGACTTTACATTCCATCCTATAGAAATTGAACAATTATTATAATACCTTGTTTCATAATACCTTTCTTCCGTGCGTTCTCTCTGATACTATCAATAGGGTAAACCGGGGCAAAATGGTTAACTTTTTACTTAATCGGTTCTCACTCACATTTAAAAAAAGATACAATGAAAAAAATTATATAGGATTAAAGTTCATTATTTTATCTTTCAAATAAGATAAATTTCAACTCTAGGGACCATCATTTACTTAATTAAATAACTAATTTAAAAATTTTGGTCGGAAAAAATGGTACCGGGGCAATTTGGACAACACCAATAGGAGTGGTTTATTTCGTCACGTGAACGTCCTCACAACACCAGAAGAAGATTCCCGCCTGGTGTTGTTAGAGGTGGGGGCAATTCGAACAATGTAATCTACACGCAATCTACACGCTGGTCGTTCTTGCTCGAATTGCCCCGGTATCACGCGTGATCACGTGGTACAAAGAATTGCACATCATTGGACCGGATGTTAACCAAATTGCCCCTGTTCGAATTGCCCCGGTTGTTCTAATTGCCCCGGTAATCTTAATTTCCAGAATTTGGAATGAAAACATGCGAATATTTAAATAATTTTTATACCATCTGAAAGCTGATAATATTAGCTTTCAGCTGGTTTTTTCAAATCGGAAATTGACCAACTTAAACCGGATCTAGAGCCTATTTAGTGGTAACGGGCAGGCTCGAACGAGCAGTTTTCTTCTGGAGATAGGATGACGTCATTATGATAGCTTAACTAGGTGAGAGACGGGCAGTACATTGTTCGAATTGCCCCGGTTGTTCGAATTGCCCCGGTTTACCCTACTAACTGCAATATACGTAATGTTTTCATCTAACTCAATGTAATAGACAGGAACCGACCGAATCAGGAAATACTGGTCCCTGATTGGCTGATAACCAGTCATGTGACCTGAATAACGAGTTCTGATTGGTTGTTTACTCAATCTAACTTCAGGTGCACAATAGCCCGGTTGGCTCCTATTGACGGAGTGTCAATATAGACGGAGCGCGTACACCTCAAAATACTATAAAAATTCACACACAGACAGTTCTCGCACACTACGGACAAACAGACTAATATAGTATACTTTTAATAGCTAAATAAAAATAGAAATAGCTATAAGGCTATTCACATTAGACTAGTTGGTTAATTTTAATTCACTCATTAAAGGTTGACAAGATACCTAAAACCCTTCGCACATCTTCCCATTCCGATCCATCATCAATCCCCAGCACCCCCTCAGAACTTCTTGTCGGCCAGAAAAAAATCGAAATAGGGGGTCTACCGATATTGTCAGCACTGGTTTTACTGGGCACACTCACTGCGTCTCGCAAATTGAAATTCACGTTTCCGGTTCCTCAAAAGATAAAGACTTGATCTTGGTTGCGTTGGATTGATCTCAATAAGACCTTTCCAACGCCACCAAAACGGTTTCTGTATCTCATCAGGAACCGGAGATATTACGGTATCAATTTTAAAAAAGGCACACTCATTTGTCAGTAGACCCCCTATTCTGCACATATTTCTAGCCGACAAAAAATTCCGAAAAAATGCTGAAAATCAATGACAAATCAAAATAAGACGATACACGAAAAGTTTCAGGTATCTTGTCAACCTTTAATGATAAAAATAATTACTTACCCTTGCCCATTTTTCCTAGTCCCCCACCCCTCCCCCATGATCCCCATCCAAAATTTAGTATACCGTCGGCTGTTGGTAGAGATTTATATCAGATAGAATTCATATCTGTGGTGGGGGCGCCCGTCCTGTTTCAAACTGTTCAACACCACTCCAAACCTCATATTTGAGTACAATGTAAAGAATGAGCTATGTGTGGAGGTGGGAGAGATACCGCAGAAATAAAGGAAGAGAAAGGGACCCCCACCACAGAGGCGAATTAAGCTGTGTCATGTAAGGCGTTCCAGAGATGGTCTTTCAGTTTGGAGGAAAATGAATTGTGTTCGGTTGTATTTCTCAGTTCTTGAGGCAGTAAATTCCACTCAAGGTGGCAGCGGTAGAAGTAACAGTTTTTGAACAGGTCCACTCTGGGTTGTTCAATGCATATAATGTTCGTTCTGTCTCGTTTCGTTTGTTGTCTGGTGGTGCGTCTGAAATGTGATTCCGGATCGTATTTTTGTAGGAAAGATGGAAATTTTATAGGAGATGTTTCATAGAATATTTTATGGAACAACTTAAGATCATTATATTGAAATTTTTGATTCATTGGGAGTACGTCAATCTCCCTGAGTTTCTTTACATACGTTTCTAAATTATAACTAGTGTCTGTTTCACCTAATATCCATTTTGTGGCACGTTTCTGCAAACTTTCAAACTTAAGCAGACTTGAATCACTTACTGGTCGCCATATTTGGCTACAGTGTTCGAACAGGGATCTAACTAGACTAATGTAGAGGTTCTTTTTCTTTAGGGGGCATTTAACTAATACTCCTACACGCTTCACCAGTCCTAATCTTTGAGAAGCTTTGGAAACAACAGTTTTCTGGTGTTCTATTGGCGATAATTTGTGGTTAGTTGAGACTCCTAGATCAATTTCTTTTTCACATGATTTAATTTCATTTCTGTCTAAGCGATAATTTAATTGATGTCGATTAATGTTTTGAGTACATCTAAGCAGCTTACACTTGTTGGGATGGAATATCATTTTATTATCGTTAGCCCACTGCACTAAACTATCGATGTCGGGCTGCAAACTATCTTCTTCACTATTTATAACACGCCATATTTTAAGATCATCTGCATATAGCCTAATTTTAGTTAGATCATCATCTCTTACAACATTAACTATATCATTTATAAATAACACAAACAAGAAAGGCCCTAGTATTGAGCCTTGTGGAACTCCACTCCTGACCTCTACCCATTCTGAGAAATCCCCATCTAGCACAACCCTTTGTTGCCTACCGGATAAATAATTTATTAGGAAACGCAACATCTTACCTTCTAAATTGAACTCATTTTTTAATTGCAGGTGTATACTCCTGATTCATGGTAACCATGGTAACCATGGTCATCATATTTCAGGTGAACCCCTGATTCATGGTAACCATGGTAACCATGGTCACTATATTGCAGGTGTACCCCTGATTCAGTGGATAAACGAGTGGGGAGTCATATGTGCTGATGACTGGGACGCCGCGGACGCCACAGTCTACTGTAACAGGCTAACTGGCTACAAGTTCGGCGGGATAGACATCCCAAATTTGAGTATTGATATTGATGATAAGGCAGATGTATGGTTGACGGAGGTGGGGTGTACTGGTACTGATAATTCTGTGTACAATTGTAGCCATTCTGGGTGGGATGTTGATGGAGGTATGTAGTGTTATTTATAGTGACGTCATATAGACATTTCAATGATGATCTTGTTCAGGATTAAATAGGGAGGAAAATTAGAAAGAGAGAGAGAGAAAGTGAGATTAGCAGCCACAGAAGATATTAAAAATCTTGTTCCGTCATATAGACTTTACATTCCATCCTATAGAAATTGAACAATTATAATACCCTAGGTTTCACCTAATCGGCGCTCTGATCTGCTGGTCCACTATCATCAACCATTTACGTAATATTTCCACTTCATCTAATAGACAGGATCCGACAAACGAGTCGGAATCACTGTCTTTGGGGTGGTTAAACATTTCATGGCACCTAATAACGAGTTTGGACTTTGTTTTCATCATCTAACAATGCAGGGAACTGCAACAAGGAAAAACAACGTGACCATGTTTGCCAAGAAGGGTAACCCCAACCAATTATTGGGACTATTGACTGTGATATACCAAATTCCAGATTAGTTGGCATCTCCAGGTACAGTGTCATGGAAATGGTTCCCTGTAAGCATTAAAGGGACAGTATTAAAATTGTAAAACTTGTTTTAGAATTTAAACAAAACGGTAATCTTGGACACGTTTTGAGGCGTAAGCGAGCCGTAACTGGGCCGGCATGAGATGACGTACGTCAGGTGTAATCGGGTCCTAATATCCCGATTTAACAATGAAACCGTAAATTCGGGAGGTAACTTCCTTGGTCAATCCGTTACCTCGATGTCATCATACTATTAAGGAAGGTTGCAACAGACCTGTTATCTAACTCATATGTAGGGATCCTAATCGGTAACTGGTAGCCAGTACGGGATGGGTCATGTGTACACCGAACTAAGTTGTACTTGCGGATATTAAAGCACTTCAACGAAATTCAGCCGAACTCACAGTAACCATTATATTTTGTTGGGAGTTACAGCGATTCAAAGACGTCATATTTGGTATTTCAATTGACGAACTAATTAAATAAACAGGGATTCCGATCAATGATTGTGTCAACTATCACTAATATTAACAATAGGACACAAAAATTAAGGAACAAGTTTACATGGATAAAGTTCCTGGATCAACAGGGAAACACCTTGTCCAGGTAATTAGCGGTAATTAGCGGCAATTAGCGGTAACTGTACAGCACCGTACTGAAGTTCGCACCGCCGTCTTATATAGGGCGTTCTGTTAATTTGGTAAAACCTAAAACCTAACCCAACCCTATAATTGGTTACCTGTAAATTTCGCACGTAAGTGCCAGAACACCCTAACTGCAGGAACCGACCGACACAAGTAAACAGCCAATCAGAGCTAGTTATTTAGGTCACGTGACTGGTTATCAGCCAATAAGGGACCAGTATTTCCTGATGCGGTCGGTTCCTGACCCTAACATTTACCGCCAACACCCTAACATCACCCTAACAACACCCTAACAACACCCTAACATTTACCGCCAACACCCCCAGCCTGCAACTATGGAAGACAAAGTTTGTGTTGAAGAACTGTATGACGAATGCTACCGGCGTGGTGTCAAACTTGGTTGGTAAAAAGGAGATCATAGTCGATCTCAATATGACGAGAATTGAAGTACTACAAGATGCTAAAGCGGTGATGAGTGTTGAATATAAGGGTGATTGGGTTTGCCCGCTAGCCACATCAGTTGTGTACGGGTGGAAGATTGATCAGTATGACAATGAGGCTGCTACCCATTACACATTACCAAGTAAGATAATTATCAAATTAGTTGTTAAATCAAATTAATTATTTAATTAATTATTAAGATAAATTGTTAAATGGGGGTTTTGTTTCTGAGATTTAATGTCATGCAGGTTTTGTTACGAAACTAATATACATAATTCCTTCACAGTGGTAGTATCACACATAATGGATTACCGGTTAACCAAGGGACTCTGGGGACGCTCACTTACCACTACCTCTAAATGTGTTGCCGGAACAGCTCTCAGTATTACATGTTAGTTGCAAGTTACATGTTAGTTGCATATATCATAAATATTAGAACATTTAATTGATATGTTATATCAATTAAATGTTCTAATATTTGTGTGGCGATGTGTTGCGCCCCGCACTACAAATGTAAAGGAGGGTTAGAACACATATGTAACAAGCAAAACTCTATCCCCGATCTGCATCCCCCCGGTAACTATAGCATTCCCCGGTAACTTCAGTAACTATATAATGGTTTCAGGTAAGCCCTTGTTGGTTTGTTGGAAGTGTCTGGCGGATAACGATGAAGATTGTATGAAGGAGGAGTTCTTATCGGAGGAGACGTGCAACATGAACGTGCTCCAGTGTTTCATGCTCAAATCTAAAACCAAGGACGGAAAAACACAAGTCCGAAGGTAGAGTTTTACTATAATTAGCAAACTATTGGTAATACCGTGTGCGGCAAAAAAAAGGCCCCCCCTAGACCACCATAGTTGCCGATGTGGTGGAGAGCTGTAACTTGGCAGGGTTGCTCCACTATGTCTATCTTGATCCTGACAGAAAAATCAGAGCTCTAGCTCAAAATTCATTTTTTTGATAGGAATGAACATTGTCATTCATTCCAAGAAAAAAATATTTTCGGTCCAGAATTCAAGCAATTATCTTTGGCCATCGATTAGCTTTCCAATGTGACCAAGATCATCTAAATTGGGCAACCACAAGAGACACAGTGTCATCTTTCTTAAATTTAATCAGGTCATGTGATCTTCACCGAATCGTTGAGTGTTCAGTATTACGAATCGGTCTAAGTGGTAGAGAATCACGTATCACGGCTACTAATGAGGGATGACGATGCTGATTGGTCATGAGATCTGTAGCTCTTTGATAAATGTCCTCTTTCCTCGAATCACATTACCCTGTATTGGTACACATACCTCATTAGCGGCCGTGATACGAGATTCCTCTGCCCATTGGCTCGATTAGCAATCCCGGATAATCAACGATTCGGTGAAGATCACATGACCTGACTAACTTTAAGAAACATGACACTGTGTCTCTTGTGGTTGCCCAATTTAGATGATCTTGGTCACATTGGAAAGCTAATCGATGGCCAAAGATAATTGCTTGAATTCTGGACCGAAAATATTTTTTTCTTGGAATGAATGACAATGTTCATTCCTATCAAAAAAATGAATTTTGAGCTAGAGCTCTGATTTTTCTGTCAGGATCAAGATAGACATAGTGGAGCAACCCTGCCAAGTTACAGCTCTCCACCACATCGGCAACTATGGTGGTCTAGGGGGGGCCTTTTTTTTGCCGCACACGGTACTATGACACGGCGAATTAAGTGCAAGTCAGAGAAAAACCCCAGGGAAAATATCCAGGAAAATCAATTTGCACATAACGAAGTGTGTGCTTTTTTAAAGAATAGACGGTATTTTCTACTCGCTGTTTATCAAACAGACCCATAATATTTTATTGATGCAATATTAACTCTAATATACAGGGGTTGTGGTTGGAGAGCGGCCGATACCAGCACGAAGGACCCACTAAACAAGAAAACATGTGAATTGTGGATGAGTAAAGATCTGTGTGGGGAGGATGGCAAGATCTGCTTCTGTCGGGACTGCTACGGACGGCTCTGCAACGATTCGCCCATGTTTAAGGCTGCCCAAATGGCAATGAAGGGCATCAGGGGAACAGTCTCGGGGCTTTCCACTCTGGTGGATGGTTTATCAAACCTTCTCAGAAGTGGCATGTTTGATATATCTCTGTTTGTTGGAAACAATACTAAATTTTAAATAATTTATATTCTGCAGTAAATACTATGAAGTATGAATTACTCTAAATGATTTATATTCTGCTAATATTTGATAACTTATTTCTTTTCGAAAGCTGGCGCATTGTTGAAATTTGTTTACTGTAAATTCTTAAATTGGGGGGGTCCGTAGCGTGTACTTTGTCCGGTACATTTTCGCAGTGCACTGCCAGTGTACAAATTGAAACAGGGTCGAGCAAGGATAGACATTCTTACTCGATTCAGTACCATGATACTACCTATTCAATATTCGCCATAATATAAGCACTTGGTGACGCCTTGGTGACATAGACACTATGTCACCAAGGTGACGCCATAACATAAGCACTTGGTGACGCAGTCACCCTTAAAACTCCCGTGATTAGCACGGTAAAACGAAGCCCGCGAAGCCACCAACTAAGCCACCAACGAAGCCACCAACATAAGCACATCGACCAACATAAGCACAAACATCAAACATATGATTAGCAAATAGCAACTTACCGGCTGGTTGTAGTGTGTGCTGTGTAGTTTTCATATTTTCCAGATATATTAGTAGGTACAAGCAATATGTGGCTTTCTCAAAGGGTGATGATCGTTGTTGAGTAAGGGGGAACAAGATGATCGGGACCGATGGTCACTATTGCGGATTGCCATTTCCTTTTGCTAAAATGAGTTGAAATGAAATGATTTGGCTTAAATAAGACACAAACTTGTATCTATATTATCGAACGAAACTGACTCTGGGACCCCCTCATGCCCACGCACAGCAACTAGCAAGGGGGTGCAAGGCATCCTGAAAATTAATATCTATCCGCGGACGGTTTGGTGGGTCCCTGGCTCAGCCAGTGGCTGATCAAGCTCTCAAATAGGACCCCAACTCAGGGAATGGAGACGTAAATAATACCGCTGCTATCTGTCAGCTATCGTGCGAACTAATAGTTCCCGCTTGACCTTGGGGACTTGCCATGCTACGGAAAGCTCATACCGTTCGCGTGAGCTCAAACCTTTCGCTGAAGGCGAAAGATCACACCGTAAGCTCATAACGTAAGCTCACACCGGTGTGAGAACCGACCGACTGGGAACATGTTTGGCAAACGCTACTGACCCTCAGCCGGGGATGAGGCAGCGCTTTTCAATGAACAGTGAACACTTCAACTGGGGGCGCCGGTTACGATCTGGGTGTTTGGTGGCCTGTTTATAACAGGTGCACGCTTCCAAAAAAGTTGATTCACTAAAATGGCTATAACCGCCAAATCACTCAACCGTTTTGGCTAATTCAAAGTTTATCTGGTAGGAAACGTCAAGGCCTAACCCCAACCCTAACCCCAACCCTAACCCTACTTTAGCCCTAACCCTAAAAACCGTTTGTCTGCACTCACGAAACACCCAGATTTTAACGCTGGACGTCAACTGGGGACGGACAGAAAACAGAACCGAGTGACGTGATCGGATTTTATCTGCATCTGCATCGGATCATCTGCATTCCAGGTAAGGCCGGGGGTTTGAAAACCACGCGCACTTCACAAGCGCGGTTCCACTTTGCGCGTTTCCCAGCGTGTTGGCGCGACGTTCTCACTTGAACCGTCACCGCGCGCTCCATTCATGATATGTGAACTCTCGTCAGTTGGAGAGAGATCAGTGCTGCAGTTGTGCTGCAATGGCGGTTGATTTCAGTTGCACGCGAAACTCTCCAGCACTTGTGCAGCAGTGCAGTGACCATCAAGGGTGGGGTTATACTTGGAATAAGAACGGACTACTTGATGCACCCACTACCAAGTTCCATGAATTGGGAACAAATTGCAACATGTCCAAACTTGAGCGTTAACACCCGATAAATCAATGTTTCATTGTTTCAAAGTAAAACTCTCGATTCTTTTTAGTCAATTATTTGTAGATAATAATTTTAGACTACACAAAATTTACATTTGACACATTTGAAAAAAAGAAGATACTGACATGAGATGACTGGATGTGCTTATTTCATACATACTTTAATAATATATTTAATACTAGAGTTTGAGTTAAACTACATTACATAATAATCATATTTTATAATTTGTATTCCCAGTTTGCATTTCATTATATATCAAAAACTCCATCACCATCGCCACAACATATTTTTTCAGGGGTTTTTTAAATAATAATAATACTATTTCTAACCTACTGTTCCTACTGTTTTTTTTAAACTTTTCAACACATACTTTTAACAAACCACAATTCATTCCAGGACAATACAAAACTTACAATCTCTCAGATTTTTTGAGAGACTCAACTTCTGTTGATAAATTGTACATAATTTAATAATTTGACACCGTACAACTTCATTTCAAAAACCATTGAGAAATCGCCTCCAGATATTCAGTGGTATGAATTATAATTCTTAATTTAGCACCAAAAAATTGTTATGTTCTAACCCTCCTTTACACAGTCTAGCTAGGCAACCAAAAAAGATATCTAAGGTACATTTAACTTGTGTATACAAAGGAGCTGGGACCTAGTGTAAATATAATACATATATCATAATACAGTCGGACCCCGATTTACCGGGATGCTCGGGGAAAGGGTTTTGCCCGGTAAATCGGGGTGCCCGGTATATCGGGGGAAAATACTGTTTCGGGGGAAGATTATGCTCCCGGTAAATCGGGGTTCCGGTAAATCGGGGTCCGACTGTAATACATAATCACGATGATAGCTAACTCATCACCGGTACCTAGATAATTAACGTTAAACTCGGGCTGTGTCTGACCACTCTCATCATTTCGATTGGAAGTGAGAAATTAGGGTTAGCACGATCCCTGACAGTCTGATCCTTGAAAATTACAGTTATAATACAAGTTCTCTGGCCAGGGGACCATGACAGCTTGGCTCAGTGCTCGAAGACCACCCCGGGGCTGCATCATTAAACTAGACCATTGAGTGGTGAGTCGAGGAAGTCAGCAAGTCCTCCGCCCAGATTCATCTCGTCGATAAGAGAGTTCCATCCTCCGTTGGACTCTGTGGCCATGCTACCCAGCTTCTCACCTGGGCGGGAGATGAACAAGGTTAGGTTTTGGGTTTAATAATGGGGAATAGGATTAGGAAAACAGGACATTAGGGAAGGATCATCGAATAGGAATGGCGAGTGGATTATTATTATTCTCATAGTCTCGTATGTGGTAGGCTTATAGGACGATACTAAAGAGCGTAAAAGGTTTACCCCAGTAAATTGGAAGGGAACTTGTGATATGACATGCGTCACACTGTCACATATGAGATTCTCTAACCCCTGTCTTTTTCTATCTTTTTCTTTGTCTCTTTCTCTCTATTTTTCTCTTTCTCTCTCTCTCTCTCTGACTCTCTCTTATTCTCCCTCCCTGTCTTTTATCTATCTCTGGCTGGCTGCCACCCCATGATAGCTCCCAACAACGGATAGAGATGAATTTCCTGACAGCATCCAGTGCGTTGCCGTGACAACCACTGAGAACAGAATTCTCTATATTTCTATCTCTCTCTTTCTCTCTCTCTCTCTCTCTCTATCCCTCTCTCTCGCTCTATCCCTCTCTCTATCTCTCTCTCTATCTCTCTCCATCTCTCTCTCTCTCTCTCACCCTCCCTACCTTTGACAATAAGCTCCGGACCGTTCAGCACCGGTCCTTCAATGAGGCTCTCAATATCTCGGACAAGGTCACTAAGCTGGGGTGAGTCCATATTATCGTTTAGTGACGGCTCCAAGTTGATAATCTCGAGGGGAGTCTGGAGGTGGGAGACACTGCTCGTAATAGGATGGGAGACGTGATGGGAGGTAGACGATGCGGTAGTGAATCCAGAGAATAGGTCGTCTTCAACTCGTTTCTGAAAACAAAACAGGGGTTAGATTGACAATAGATTATGAACACCAAATAGTTTTTACTGGAAATATGTGATGGCATTGTCTAGCGCCACGTGCCCCATCTGAATCAAATCGGGGTCTGGCGCCGCCAGCCAGTGATGGCAATACTATAAATGGATTTTTTGACTGGTTCGTAAGAATTATATTGCTTCTAGCAAGTGTGGTTTTCTCTCTCATATAATAAGTAAAAATAGGCCACGTATGATATAGCTCTTATGGATAACTTTAAAAGATAGGGAAAGGGAGGATCCTTTCTCTTTTTATCCCTCTCTTTAAAATATCCTGCACATTGCTTGCACTTTGCTTGTTATATGCATTTTAATAGTCCTCCAGCTTTTACTGAACTCCCATTCTCTCTTTTCTCTCTATCTCTTTCCCCGACTTTCTCTCTTTATAGTTACTCTTCTCTCTCAGTCTCTCACCCAATTCTTCTCACTCTCGCCTGAATTGCATCTCGCCATCTCTACTTTTATCTCTCTCTCATTCTCCGTAAGGTGACTTAGCACGCATTACTGCACACGAGCGAGTGGGGAGAGAGACGAAGATAGAGAAAGGGAGAGAAAGGGAGATAGAGAAAGGGAGAGAGATGGAGAGAGATGGAGAGAGAGAAAAAGGAGAGGCAATACGAGAGTGCTTCCTCACGAGTGACCTATCAATAACTCGCATTAGGCTCCATAGAACGAAGCACCTTGACTTAATTTAGGAATTCTTGAGTGCTCAATGATTCTGGAAATCCAAGTGAAACTAAATCTAGGCTAGGTTCAAACGTCAATGCATTAAATATGCTTGACATGCTACGCACAATGACGATATATGGCGTGTAAACTAAATCCGATTTGACAAGCTCAATGATGACACAGTCATGCTTTCAAAAGTCAATGATGACCATTATGGTGGATGTTGCCTATGCTCAACCTACTTTCCTCCGCGGAAAGGAGAGTTAGACAATTTAACAAGGCGGATGGACATGGGGATGGAAACTTCGAATAATATTGTCAATATGAGACGGAGTTGACCAACTAACCTCGCCCTGCGACGTTGAATTCAGTTGAATATCCCTGAGGACCATCTCAAGTTGATTCTGAATTGGATCTTCCACAGCTTTCTTCTCTGTGACTGGGGATGGCGTCCTAACAAGAAGGAGAGATAATTAATTAATATTCTACACTTCTGTGAGGGTACTCATTGAGTCGTTTGTCCCGATTTAAGCGGAGACAGACAGTTCAACCCTCCTTTCCAAATGTATTAATTATAACATAACAAGTTGTCTTCATACTTTGTGTATGGAGTTTGTCGGGAGCTTTTTGTGGCGGTGGGATGTCTCATTTTCAAGGAACACGTGGAGGAGGAAGAGGAAGAGGAGGAAGAGGAAGAGGAGATCTGTGGTTGGTATTGTTTCATCGGATTAGACTGAAAAGAGATCACGGTCATGATATTTCTCAATTCTCCCGATAATGTCACCTAGCTCTAACTTTGATCGGTATCAAATCACCACAATTTTCCCTCTTCTCAATTACCGATTGAAGTTGAATTATGTTCTTGGGGAACCCGCTGGTTTGATGGTGAGGGCCTCCCGTACTAACTTGAGGAGCATGACCATTCAGACTACAAACCTCAATAGCACGACGGATGGCCGGTCGACTGGGGTTGTATGAATCTGAGGGGGGGGGGGAGTCAGTTGTTATTGGGAAGAAAAGAGGGAATGTATGAGGGAAAGAGAGAGAAAGGACCGTGGAAGAATTGATGAAGTTGTTCAATCTGTCACTCAGACTATTGCCAAGTGTATTAATCTTATTTTGGGCGGGGTAGGGATGGAGAGGATTGGAAGATTTAATTCACCAAGTTAGTTTAGGATCCTGATATAAGGTTTCACGCAAATCATAAGAGACCTGAGAATCTCAAACGAAAATTAAGGATTGCGTCACAACTCGAAGTTCTACGTGATATAATGCTGGGGTATGCCATCTAGTTTCTCTCGCTCATGCCCTCTTTCCGATAGATTGAAAAGGGTTTCCCGTTTAAAAAGGGTAGGAGCATTCAAATTAGCATATTCAAACAATGCTTACTTGATCTAGCAACTGGATGGGGTGCTATCCTGGCCAGTGTGGGTGTTGTCGGTGCACTCCTAGGCAGGCTCCTCTTCTTCGTCTTCCTCTGTTTTAGCACGTGCACGGATGAGCCATGTTTAAAGATGTCTCCATATTCCTGGGCTGATCGTCCAGAACCCTCCCTTTCCTGGCTCGTCCTTGTCTCGGGGCACCTGCGGGCGGGAGAGGGGGGTTAAGGTGAGTCGTGGGAAAGTGGAAATGGCTTCTTCGTTGAATATATGATGGTATGTAGACTGTTATAGTAGGGTAAAAATATGACGCATATATCATTAGATGGAATCTAATAAGAGGGGAAATGTGAGGGAATTCAAACATAATATTATCATGGCGGCATGTCCGAGAAAGTGATAAAGGACTTTCGAAATGAAGACTCGATTTGTTTCGCTAGGATGATTTCTGACGTGTCCTTTTTACATATTATTTCGGCAGTATTATTAGGGCACAGATTATGTAATTATCACACCATGAAATTTGTCACCCCTTTTGATTATCCCGTGATTTAGCCTCAATGGGGCCGGGCCGCATAGGGAACTCGAAATTCTTTCATCTCATGTTTTTTTTCTGGTCGAGACGGGATTTGAGCGCTTCTGGGAGTAAATTAAAGCCGAGCGGAGGTCGGCGGCTACCAGAAAAAGCATGAAAATATGGTATCACCTTCTCTCATTTATTAGCATTTCATTAATTATTTAACTAATTATCTAATTATCTTACCTTGACGAAACATTTGTTGAGGGAGAGATTGTGCCGAATGCTGTTCTGCCAGCTCGGATCCGCGTTTCGGTAGTACGCAAAGCTATTCATGATCCACGTGTATATGGCTGATAGGGTTATCTTATGCTTCGGGGTGTCCCTGATGGGGAGGATTCTAGTTTAGTACCATGGTAACCAGTGCAGTTACCCCATAGGGACCACTAGCTCAGTTACCACTTAACCAATAACCCAACAAAAACCACCTTTTTCTAACCCTAATACATACAACACACGTGTATTAAACTGCCAAAAAACTTGGCAGACTGCCGGATAAATTCCAGATCTCACGGTTACCATGCCAACGTGTTGCAGCGTGTCACAGTAAGTGGTACCTATCGGTGCATGCCTTATTCTAACTTCTAGAATGTTCTAACGTAGAGATAGCATTGAAATGCAAAAACGGAAATATGTAGGGTGGACGAAAAGGAAGGAGAGAAAATGAGGGAGAGAGAGAGAGAGTGAGAGAGAGAGAGAGAAAGAGGAGAGATAGACCTTGAATGATAGATGGAAAGAGAGATTGGCTTAGTTTAATTGGATGCGCTCATCGTTTTGAGCTGTGGGAGGTCTACCGACCAGGGATGACGTAGAGAGAGAGAGAGTACGGTTGGAAACCTGCCCCTAGACCCCCTGGAGCTGAGAGAGATACTTACTTAGAGAGAGGGAGAGAGAGAGAGAGAGAGAGAGAGAGAGAGAGAGAGAGAGAGAGAGAGAGAGAGAATGAGGGGTATATATGGGTGGGGACAACCGATTAATATATAGATCACAGCTGTTGTAGCTCAGCACACTAGCCCAGCACACTACACTATACAATATACAGTACTAATCTGGTGCATGCTAATACCCTGATACCAACTTGGTATCACCTAGCCCCCTCTTACCAACACACCCCACAGTATGGTATCACCTAGCCCCCTCTAACCAACACACCCCACAGTATTATGACGTTGTTATACTAATTAGGGTTAAACAGGACTATTCCCAATCATATCTCGATATTGTATAACACTACGTGTACCGATGTATATGAGAGCCAGACATTCAATATAGCACAATCGGAACCCGATACATCATTCAATTTGGACACAAATCTATAGCACCCTGAAAACGATAATAACTTCATTTTTACTACCACTATAACTGCATTACGTACGAGCAAAAAGAAACAAACCCACTCTTTCGGATTCTCTACCATAAGTATTTCCATCCCGAAAATAGTTTTTTCTTCTCATATAAATGAAACTGACTAACCTGATCGCCATGCAGATGAGGGTAGCGTAACTGTATGGTGGTTTTATCTGGCTATTCTTGCTATACTCAACAGCTGAGTGTCTGCCCACTGCCCCACCTCCACTTCCACTGCTGGCTGTTGAAGAGTGACGTGATCTGTCATCCATCTGGGGGAGGGGAAACTTGTTATGGAGGGGAGGAGGGGGAGGGGGAAATAGTTATGGAGAGGGGAGGAGAGGGGGGATGTGGAACTAGTTATGGTGGGGAGGGGAGGGGAGGAGAAATAGTTATGGAGAGGGGAGGAGAGGGGAGGAGGAAACCCGATAGATTACAAAAGTGCCCTTTCCCAATCAGTGCTGCCCTACAAGCTACAAGTATGCCGTTCCTTGCAGAAATAACTTAGTTCCCTTGGTTACCCTAGTTACCTTAGTTACCCTAGTTACCCTAGTTACCCTATAGTTACCCTATAGTTACCCTAGTTACCTTGGAAGGGGAGGAAGAAGAGGATGAACTGGAAGATGATGCAATTGTCCTTCTTGGCACGCCGCCCAGCCCCTCACTGAGGCTCATATTAATATGTTGGAGCCACTGTAGGTTTGTTAGAGAGCTGTTTAGCAGATCCTCCTGGGAATCGCTAGGTGGTGAGGTGGAGGAGGTGGTGGAGTAGCCTTCATACCCGACCAGGTGATCTGATGTTGTCATGATCTTCGGTACCCTATATATTGGAGGTGGGCTTATTAGGACACGAGAAATATACGTTTTATCATTATTAATAGGACACGAGAACTACTGCAGCAGCTGTTATATTTTGTAAATTGATGATTACAGTATGTGGGTTTGTAAGAGTTACATAAGAACTACTATTTAACAGTAATAGGCAGAACTAGTTAGTACAATAGTTCCAAAACCACTAGTACAGTGATTACTGGTACAGTCGGACCCCGATTTACCGGGACTCGATTTACCGGAACCCCGATTTACCAGGAGGATAATCTTCCCCCGATATAGGAAATTAATATAACGGTATTTTGACCCCGATAAACCTGGCATCCCGATTTACCGGGCAAAATCCCGGTAAATCGGGGTCCGACTGTACATACAATTCGAAAGGTAATACATACTAAAATGTTCCTGATATCAAAGAAGCATTGTATCTACTGAAATCATTTCAGTAGACACAATTTTAGTACAATTTCAGTGAAATGTTAACCACATGTACAAACACGCATGACCACGCATCACACCGGAACAAGGATGACAGTAAACTGACAGCACTTCAGCTCGCAGCTGGGCCGTGAAGCAGGGCCACAGCTGGGAGATATAGTATTGACCTATGGAAGAGAGAGATACTGGGCTAAAACTTGACACAAAAGAGCTAGGCCATGAGAGATAGGCCATGATCAGCTAAATTGATGGAACAGGCCATGACTAAGTTAGTTTGACAACACTGCTCTCTCTCTCTCTCTCTCTCTCTCTCTCTCTCTCTCTCTCTCTCTCTCTCTCTCTCTCTCTCTGGTCTGAGGATTAAATAAGCTTTTCAACTATTGGCAGTCAAACACACCAAAAGTTTCACACCTTATACAGTAGCTAGGGTGACGCAAAATCAATAAAACTAACAAACTTACTTAATAAACTAACAAAGTACAATATTCAGGAAGATTAGGGTTAAACGGGCCACAAGTATTGCCAATCGTAAATAGAGATTTCTTTTAAGTAGGCCAGTACGACCTGGATCATATTCTGATGATAATTGGAGATCAAGTAATCAGAGAGAGAGAGGAGAGAGTGAGAGAGAGAGAGAGAGAGAGAGAAAGAGAGAGAGAGAGCACTTAATAATTGCTGTTCTAAGTTAACTCTCATCAGGTGTACATGAGAACTTGTTACAGAGCATCATGTAACAAAAACGTTGATCTGTTACCACGCTATATGATGATCCAGTTTCTCTTTTCTCTCTCTCTCTCTCTCTCTCTCTCTCCTCTTCTTCTCTCTCGTGCTCCTCTCTCTCTCTCCTCTCTCTCCTCCTCTCTCTCTCTCTCATTCTCCTCTCGGGTCTCTCTCTCTCTCTCCTCGCTCTCCTCCTCTCTCCTCGAATCTCCTCCTTCCCTCTTCTCTTCTCTCCCTCTCCCTCTCTTCTCTCCGATCTCTCTGTGCCCATCCCTCGGCTCTCTTCTCCTCCTCTCTCTCGTCTCCGGTTGCTCTTCCTTGCCTTTCTCGTCACCTCTCCTTCTTCTCCCTCATCTAACTCTCTCCTCTCTTTCCAACCTCTAACCTATATGACGATGCCTTCCCATCTCCAGCTCCATCTCTCTCCACCCCTTTACCGTCACTCCTCATCTCCCGGTCCCACAATCTCCGTATTCTCCTTACATCCTATTTGCCATACATTCTCCTAGAAAACGTCTTCTTAACTCCCGATTTCCCGCCCCTGTCCCCTTTTCTCTTCTACTCTCTCTAAGCTTTTCAATTTGAGGCATGAAGAAAGGACTTTGAACTATTTCAAAACATTTACAGAAAATTCTCCGAAAAACACAGACATAAGGCCTTTCCCCCCGAAACTGTAATTCTTAAACAGCGAAGAACCAGATTGGGTAAAAGCGGGGAAATGGGAAACTAAAATAAGCTGGAAGACACAAAACCTTTTTTTTCCCTCCGTTCATTTCTGTTCGTTTTACTTTAATTGGTAACGAAATTAAAAGCCACTAACCCTCTTTGTCAATTAGGTAATTTCCCCTACCTCTTCCTCCCCCCTTCCTCTTCCTCCCTCCTAAATCTTCTCTTGAACTTCTCTAAATTTTGAAATAGACTTTTTTCTTAAAAATCCCCCTTTTTCTATTTCTAAGATTCAACCCTTCATTTTTTTTTTAAATTATTAAAAAGATCACGAAATACTAACCCCAGTAATGGGGGCCCAAAAAACAGGCATATTAACAATAAAAAAAAGGTAATCAAACCACGAATTTGTGAACTGGGGAAAAAGGGAAAAAAAACAAACCTAAGTTAAAAACCCCCAAAGAAAACCCCCTTTTTCCGGGGAAAAAATTTCCCCCCTCCAAACGCCCGGGCCCTTTTAAAACATGCACCTCGAAAAGAATTTTAATCCAGTTTCGTTTACGTTCTCCGTCTATGATCAAGGCTCGTTCTGATTGCATTAATAAAGAACCACGACGATGGGGGAGGGAAAGGGGGGGAAAATAAAAATAGAAGGGTAAACTGCTTGAAAAAATTAAGGAAGAATTTGCAAAAATACTTTTGGACATTAGCGTAATCCCCTCCTTTTTCCCCCTTCCTGTCTCTCTCACTCATCATTTCTTTGAGCTCTCTTTAAATGTGATAAGGAGAACTGAAAATGATCTAAAATAAGCCGGCATTATGTAGGTAAGGTATTCAACTAAGTCATTCTTCTCTATAAAAGCTGTTAATAAAACCGAATCACAAAACTAATGATCTAACGGAGTATCTGGGACTACAAAAAGATGCAGGCATACAACTTAATTCAATAAAAATTTCTCTAAATTTCTACAAAGGGACACCGCAGTTTGTTGTTGAATAAGTCCTTTGCCGAAAATAAAGATAAAACGTGTAGAATGCAACACGGCGTGAAGTGATAACAAAGAACCCTCCAGAACCCTCCAGAACGCGCTGGAACTTTCATATATTGGATAGAGACGGAGCATGAAGGAAAGGGAGAGAGATTCCTGTCACTTATTTCTCACAGGACTTAGGTAACCATGGGAACACTAATTCTCCCCCGGGACTCAGGGGCCACTCTCTCATACCTGCTCAATGGCCCATAGGATATACTGTCATCTATTTCCATTCAATATTACAGATATCCCTTTTGTCTTTTCTCTCCGTATCCGAAATCCAGTAAAGGAAAGAATGGGTGTCCTTCAGACAAATTTAATATAGTAATTCCAATCGAAGATCTTAGATCTTTATTTACAACAAGTTCTAGAAAAGTCTCGTCATTTGTTTTCTCAACCTCCGATTATTTCAATCACATTTATTTTCCCTTCCGATACATCATAAAATCAATGTTATTTGTTTTTAAAATGTCTTAAGGGCTCGGGACAGGATGATGCAGCCGCATTTCGACCGAGTCATATTACGGGAGAGAGAAAAAAAGGGGGAGGGGAGGAAAAAGGGGAAAAGGGGGGGAAAAAAAAAATGGGGGCGGGGTTGGGAAAGAAAATGAGGGAAAAGGGGGAAAGGAAAAGGGGAAGGAGGAGGAGAAAGAGAGAGGGGAAAGAAAAGGGAAAGGGGGAAGGATAAAATCAGGGATTTTCGTTCCTCCAACTGCCAAATACAAACAGTGGTCCTAGAACTCTCACTCATGACTGATGACTATGAAACCAGCTAGGTAGTGCCGTACTGCAGAAAGTGACTAAACCGCCTTAAACCCCAGCTGGGGAATGAAAGACAAATTACAACAAAATAAGTTACAACACTACTAACAGTACTACAAGGCCCATTGGTGAATCTTGTTATTACTCAAAAAGTTGAATCAGGATCGGACAAGGCTGATGTGTCCTATTTCTACACTAAAACAAGTCACAATAACAACTTCTAGATATATACTTTGACAGAACACTAAAACAAGTTACAATTTCTTCAGTATAGGACATGGAAACTGGACAGTAAAACAAGTAAGATAACTGCTGCTGCACACACATACATCTGCAAGCTCCATTTGACAAATTGTGTGTGCTTCCCCTCTCTCTTCCAAAAACCCAAACTTTTCTCCCGGGGCATACGGGGCCGGCAAAAAGCATGAAGGGGTAGGAGAAGGAGACGGAAACGGGAAGAGGGGAGAGAAGAAAAGCGCGGGGAAAGGGGAGAGAAGGGAAAAGAGTTAAACCCCCCCCCCTTTTGGGCGCTCGGGCCGGGGGGGCCCCTCCTGATTTGAAACCCGAGGAAGCTCGCAGAAGAAGGATTGAAGAGGGGGGCGTGTTGGTTAAAACAAAATGAGGGGGGGGTTTTTTTTTTTGGGGGGCCCCTTTTTTTTTTGGGGGGTCCGGCCCCCGGGGGGGGTGGGAGGAGGAAGGGGAGGGGGAAGGGGGGCGGGGGGGGGGGGGGGGGGGGAGGAAAATCACTTTTAAGCGGCCGGGGGTTGTTTGGGGCTCATTCTTTGGTAGGGCTTTTTCCTTTTCTCTTCCTCCTTCCCCCCTTTCTCTCTCCCGACCATTCCGAACGGCCCCACCCCCTTGGCAAAGCATCATTCCAAACCCACCCCCCGTATGCAAAAAAGGCGGGGGGCCTGGTATACCCCAGGTAAATTTTGGTACACCAAACCGGAGGCGCGAAATTATAACGCTCAATCTGGGGGGAAAACCAAAAAAATTTTTTCCCCGGAGGCCCCCAACAGGGGTTTTGCCCCTTTCCCCCCAAAAAATTGGGGGAAAAAGGGGGAGGGAAAAAGAAAAAAAGGGAAAGCAAAGAGACCGGAAAGGATAAAAGGGGAGAAGGGGAAAAAAGGAAGACTAAAGATGAGAAGAGGGTAGGATAAGGGGAGAGGAGGGCGGGAGGAAGAAAAGGGGAGAGAGGAGATGGAGAGAGACGGAGGGTTTAGAGAGATGAGAGGGAGGCGAGATTAGGGGAGGAGAGGGAGAGGGAGAATGAGAGGGAGAGGAGGATGAGATGAGGGGAGAGGAGAGAGAGAGAGGAGAGGAGGACCGAGAGAGAGAAAAGAGGAGGATGAGAGAGAGGAGAGAGAAGGAGAGAGGGGGGAGAGAGAGAGAGAGAGAGAGAGGGAGAGAGAGAGAGAGGGGGAGAGAGAGAGGGAGAGAGGGGGAGAGAGAGAGAAAGGGGGGCGAAAGAGAAAGAGAGATCACAAGAGTGACTAAGAGAGCGAAGAAAGCAAGAGAAATTGATTGAAGAAAGCTACAGTTCAGATTTGAAAGATAGTTGGCTTTCTCTCTCTTTTCTCTCTCTCTCTCTCTCTCTCTCACTCTCTCTCTCCCACGTGACTCAGTTGACGCACACGTGACACACCTCCCTTGCACACAAGTAACAACTTCCCTGAATCCCTTACTCATCACCCGCCACTGTGATGCAAGGATAAGGGACCACGTGGGCCATTGCACGTGATCACCCCCACCAGTAAATGCTTGTTACACACTATTACTGAGAGCTGCTGCAGTGCAGTATATTTTAACTACTGATAACAGCTCAATCATGTGAGAGAGAGCCCAAAATGATACAATCATGCACCGGAAGGCCAGGGGATGGAGCGAAGAGAATGAGAAGGGCCGGTATTGCCGTATTTTATCGCATGCATCAAGGGATGAACTGTAACGGGTGCATTAGTAAGGGGCAATTACTATAATGTGTCCTGTATCCAGATAGATCTGAATGTGTATCAGATTTGATCTAGGTACCGAAGCCTCACAGAGTGAGCTCATTCTGTGATTTTATGAAATTACAGAGCCACACAAATCGGAATATGCCATGTCAAGAACACCATCAACTACCAGTTGGATCCTGGCCGTGGGGGGACGGTATCAGGTATTATCCCTCTCTCTGTCAGGATAATAGATTGGTCTAAAAAACCGGTTGAACGGTGGTTGATGTGGTTGCGGTCCCAGTCTGGCCGAACCCGTTTTCATTCTGAAAATCTGAGCACGCCACAGTTTGCTCAGATCGAGTTGGCGGCCTACCATATAGGTTTCCTGGACACTTTGTCCTATGCTAAGGTACAATGACAATGGACCGTTTTAAACTTCAGCCAGCAAAACAGAGTGACAACAATTTTCCGCGACGGAAATGTACCGGTGTCAGTCCCTCACAGAGCCTCCCCCTCCCTGGATACGAGGAGTATCCAGTCCAGAATTGAGTTATTTTGTCTGGTATATACAGGTACCGGGGGTCTCTCCGGCATCCTCTTTAACCATTCCCCAAGAAGTAATTTGAACGCAGTGAGGTTTTTGGCTGAATTCAAATCACTTGGGAGAGTGTTCCATAGTCGGGTCGCTCCCTCATGGGCGCCGTTACGATCTGGGTGTTTGGTGGCCTGTTTACAGGTGCATGCTTCCAAAAAAGTTGATTCACTAAAATGGCTTTACGCTCCAGTTGCAAAATTGAAACTGACATCAGGTTTTTGAAGCTGGTGTCAGTTTCCAGCTGGTGAACCATGCTGTGCGTGATCTTCGATCACTAGCCCGATTTTCGGTGTGATTTGCATTAAAAGTAGCGCTGCGCACAGTGTCAGCACGACGGGTGTCATTTTGCACCAAGAAACTGACGTCAGTTTCAAATTTTGTAACTGGTCCCTTAACCGCCAAACCACTCAACCGTTTTGACTAATTCAAAGTTTATCTGGTAGAAAATGTCAAGGCCAAACACCAACCCAAACCCTAACCCTACTTTAGCCCTAACCCTAAAAAACTGTTTGTTTTTATTTACGCCTCGGAAACTAGTTTTGGCTCTCAGTTCTCACGCCTTTCACGGTCGCTTATATTGGGAAAACGGTAATGGAAAACGGAGATACAGTAACACGACGTGCAACCGTAGCCAATCAGGGTGCTAGTACATGCTGAACAAATTCACTTTTTGCCGCACGTTATGCAAAGTGTACTGTATTTCCATTACAGTAATGCGACTACAAGCAGCACTGTTTGTTTCTTGACCAATTTCATCAAACAAAAACTTTACGGGCTCACAAAATTATGCTCTTTCCGATGATATGCGGCTTTTTGCCGAAAAGTTAGAGCAAGTTAGAGCAAATACGACGCCGCGCGTGAAAAGGGGGTGACAACTTCAAAAAATCCGACCTTAGCGCTTTTCAAAAGAAAATATGATTACAAGATTACAAGATTAAAATTATATTTATAATGTCAATAAATTAAATAAATGTAATTATTGACACCCCGCTAATACACTAAACATATTGGTTCACAAGTATTAAAAAAAAATAAATATGTCCAACATGCGGACGTTTCCGCCCGTAGCTACCTCTAGCTGGGTTATCTCGTCTAATTCAAACACTCTTCAATATCACATTGTATGTACAAAAAACATAATCAATAAACTGTCGTGATAACAAGTGATGAGTAGCGTGTAGAAGGGATGTTGTAGATAGTTTGTAGAATGAGGAATGAGGATGTGCTCGATATGGAGCAGCGCAAGGAAAAGGACCCAGGGATCGATGTGGAGGAGGTAGGAGTAAAGGACCCAGGGATCGATGAGGAGCAAGGTAGGAGTAAAGGACCCAGGGATCGATGTGGAGGAGGTAGGAGTAAAGGACCCAGGGATCGATGTGGAGCAGGTAGGAGTAGAGGACCCAGGGATCGAAGTGGAGCAAGGTAGGGAAAGGACCCAGGAATCGATGTGGAGGAG
The DNA here is from genome assembly GCA_020137815.1 of Hormiphora californensis. NCBI lineage: Eukaryota > Metazoa > Ctenophora > Tentaculata > Cydippida > Pleurobrachiidae > Hormiphora > Hormiphora californensis. Next base: position 3,875,505 of record CM035359.1, read on the forward strand.
GTAGGAGTAAAGGACCCAGGGATAGATGTGAAGGAGGTTGGGAAAAGACCCAGGGATCGATGTGGAGCAAGGTAGGGAAAGGACCCAGGAATCGATGTGGAGGAGGTAGGAGTAAAGGACCCAGGGATCGATGTGGAGGAGGTAGGAGTAAAGGACCAGGGATCGATGTGGAGGAGGTAGAAGTAGAGGACCCAGGGATCGATGTGGAGCAAGGTAGGGAAAGGACCCAGGAATCGATGTGGAGGAGGTAGATTACAAGATTACAAGATTACAAGATTAAAATTATATTTATAATGTCAATAAATTAAATAAATGTAATTATTGACACCCCGCTAATACACTAAACATATTGGTTCACAAGTATTAAAAAATAAATATGTCCAACATGCGGACGTTTCCGCCCGTAGCTACCTCTAGCTGGGTTATCTCGTCTAATTCAAACACTCTTCAATATCACATTGTATGTACAAAAAAAACAGAATCAATAAACTGTCGTGATAACAAGTGATGAGTAGCGTGTAGAAGGGATGTTGTAGATAGTTTGTAGAATGAGGAATGAGGATGTGCTCGATATGGAGCAGCGCAAGGAAAAGGACCCAGGGATCGATGTGGAGGAGGTAGGAGTAAAGGACCCAGGGATCGATGAGGAGCAAGGTAGGAGTAAAGGACCCAGGGATCGATGTGGAGGAGGTAGGAGTAAAGGACCCAGGGATCGATGTGGAGCAGGTAGGAGTAGAGGACCCAGGGATCGATGTGGAGCAAGGTAGGGAAAGGACCCAGGAATCGATGTGGAGGAGGTAGGAGTAAAGGACCCAGGGATCGATGTGAAGGAGGTTGGGAAAAGACCCAGGGATCGATGTGGAGCAAGGTAGGGAAAGGACCCAGGAATCGATGTGGAGGAGGTAGGAGTAAAGGACCCAGGGATCAATGTGGAGGAGGTAGGAGTAAAGGACCCAGGGATCGATGTGGAGGAGGTAGAAGTAGAGGACCCAGGGATCGATGTGGAGCAAGGTAGGGAAAGGACCCAGGAATCGATGTGGAGGAGGTAGGAGTAAAAGACCCAGAGATCGATGTGAAGGAGGTTGGGAAAAGACCCAGGGATCGATGTGGAGCAAGGTAGGGAAAGGAGTAAGGACCCAGGAATCGATGTGGAGGAGGTAGGAGTAAAGGACCCAGGGATCGATGTGGAGGAGGTAGGAGTAGAGGACCCAGGGATCGATGTGGAGGAGGTAGGAGTAAAGGACCCAGGAATCGATGTGGAGGAGGTAGGAGTAGAGGACCCAGGTATCGATGTGAAGGAATACACGAGAAAAAGGGAGCCCAGGAATCAGGAATAGGAGTTGGAGACAGTAGTTACTCAGGAATCCATGTGGATGTACCAAATGTAGGGAAGTGAGGATTATTTTGCCGATCATTGGTTGTATGCTCTAAAGAACAAGTGCGTCTTCAGGGATGTTTTAAAAGTAGTAAGGGATTCTGAGTCCCGGATTGATCGTGGTAGCTGATTCCATAATTTAGGTGCAGCAATACTGAAAGCGCCTCTAGTGTTCTCGTAGTGGTACTCACTCCTCCGCACCTCTTTCAGAGCGGTGACGTCATTATCCACTCGGAGTGATTTCACTTTCTGGGGCCGCTTCACTAACATCTCAGACATGTATGGAGGGGATTGATCATGAAGAGTCTTGTATACCATCAAGCAAATTTTGTACTCTATTCGCTGTTTCACAGGCAAGAAGTGTGATTTCATACGAAGTTTTGTTACACCGCGTTTTCCTCTTTTCCCGTAAATGTATCGTGTCGCACTGTTCTGAACTTTCTGTAGACGTTTCAGGTCAGAATCCTTTAATGAAACCAAAAGAGAGTTGCAATAATCGATACGGCTATGAATAAGGGTTGAAACCAGCTTAGTTTTCTGTGCCTTACTCAATTTTCCGGCTATTCTCCACATCTGTACCAGTTGTAGATTGCAAGCTTTGACAACTTTAGTAACGTGATCGGCCATTGATAATGTGCTGTCAAACATTACGCCCAAGTTTCTCGCTCTTGGGGTGACTTCTGTTTCGCCATCTTCTGGATTGATCAATATGTTCTCAATATCAGGTGATTTACTCCATTTGTTTTTCAGGATGAGAACTTCCGTTTTCTCTGGGTTGAGCTTCAGCATACTATGAGCCATCCACAATTTTATGTGTGCCATGCATTTCTGTAGTCTTTCGGTCACCTCACCGATTGATTCTGGTGAGAATGAAACATATATCTGACTATCATCAGCATACATATGTATGGTTAGGTCGTATAATGCAGCAATCTTTTCCAGGTCCTTCATATATAGGATAAACAACAACGGGCCAAGAATAGACCCTTGGGGCACTCCGATTTCAATAGGTTTCGAACTGGACTCCGTCGATCCGATCTTAACCTTCGCAAAGCGTCCTGACAGGTAGGATTTGATCCATTTCAGAACACTACCTCCAATTCGATATTCATTCTCAAGTCGCCGTAACAGTTCTGAATGCGAGATGGTGTCGAACGCGGCCGAGAGGTCCAATAACACAAGAATCACCTGAGATTTGCTGTCAATCTGCAAGAGGATGTCATTGACAATTTTCACGGTCGCCGTTTCGCAAGAATGTTTCGTTCTATAGGCGGACTGGAATTTAGCGAAAAGATCATGTTTTTCAAGATGGTCAATCAGCTGCTCAGCTACACATTTCTCTACTACCTTTGATAAAAATGATAAGTTGGAAATAGGTCTGTAGCTTTTCAATTGATCCGGATCCAATGACGCATTTTTGTGAGCAGGTCTTATTACAGCTGTTTTCAAGTTATCAGGCACTTCTCCTTGGGACAGACTGGAGTTGACAATCTTCGAGATTATTGGTAGGAGATGAGGTAAGGCACCTGTGAGTAGAGAGGTCGGTATAGGGTCAAGGGAACAATGTTTTTGGTTCATTCTTCGGATGGTAGATACAAGTTGTTCATCCGATACCGGTTTAAACGATGCAAGGACAGGCACTGATGTTGGTGTTCTCGTATCGGGCAAGTTAGGCAAGGTTTCTGAGAAGGATGGATCATTTCGAATATCTTGATAAATCTTTTCAACTTTGGAGTGAAAGAACTCACTCAGTAAATCCGGAAGTTTAGCAGGATCAGGCACTGTTGGGAGTGCTTTCGGGGTTTTATCTTTACCCAGCAGGTAGTTCATCACCTGATAGGTAGCAGATGGATTGCCCTCAGCAGCCTGAAGTCTGCGTCTGAAAAACTCTCGTCTAGCCCGTCTAAACACTGACCTTGCGTATCTCACTTCTCTTACAAACTCCCTTTCCGCTAGATCAAGTTCTTCATAAGTAACTCGATTGGGCTTCTTTAGCTTCTTCTTGTAAAGCCGTCGATACCTGCGCTCAGCCCCACGCCTGCTCTTCAGTGCTGTATAGCAGTCAACGTCAAACCACCGAGGTTTGTCACCGATCAAAAGTGTTTTCTCTTCAAGAGGTGCAAGCTCGTCTAGAATGTCTAATAAGAGTTCATCATACATCTCAACGCACTCAGTAAGAGATCGCCCAGGAAAATTGGGGCCCTTCAGCTCAGATTTCTGGATCATTTCAGTTATAGCTTCCACCGTCACTCTTCGCATGCATCTAGATACAACAGTCTTTTTCTGAGGAAGACGGTTTGATGAGCCACAGTGAACGTTGAATGACACCAGAAAATGATCAGGGACTTCTGGGGTAGGTAAAACATCGACATCACTCAAGAGGTAATCATCATTTGTGAGAACCAAATCAAGCCAACCTCCATTTATGTGTGTTGGCTGGTCGATCTTCTGTTGCCAGTTATGGTCTCCAACTATCTGCATGAAGTTATCAGAAAAAGAGCAGCTGGGGTTCTCAATGTGAATGTTGAAATCACCTGTTAATACTAGATGGCCTGACTTGGTCGTGAAGTCAGACAAGAAATCTCCAAATTCGTCCAAGAAAGCAGTCTGTTTAGACGCATCTGGTGGGCGATAAACAACAGCCGCTCTAGTGAGCTCTACTCCTCGCCCCTCCACCGTCACCTCTAAACACTCAAAAGATGAAAATTGTCTGTTAGTTTTGCACCGCTTCACCGTCAAACCATTCCTAGAGATAACCGCTACACCCCCACCTCTGGATCCTCTCGAGAGGTTGATTAGTTGATAATCAAACTCAGAAATTTGTCTGCTAATGGAGTGTTCTTCTTCATGGAGCCAGCTCTCAGTAATGCACATAACATCGACACAGTTCTCAGAGACTAACATCATGACCTCCTCAAGTTTATTCCGGATAGAAAAGCAGTTCAAGTTAGCAAATCTGAGATAAGGAGCCTCTAACATCTCTAGTTTTTTGCCATCCCATTAATTATGTTGAGGCGCACTGGGCATTTGTGATCACCACTGAAATGGGTTATCGCATTAGCTTTATGTTCAGCAGAATGGTTACAATTAACACAGAGTTTTGTATGGGGAGCATCACATTTCTTCACATCGTGGTCACCGCCACATCTCTTACACACCGAGACATCACTTGTACAGTCCTTGCTAACATGATTGTACCCCTGGCACTTGTAGCATTGCTGGATATAGAAGCGCTCCTGAACATTCAGCCTCGATCTGCCGTAATACAACTTGCCTTCCTGCAGCAAACGTTTCTGGATCTCTACTGGAAGCCTAAGACCAACATTGCACAGCTGCTTGTTTTTGAAGTGGCTCTTAACGTCAACGACAGTAGTGTTATTAGAGCTGAGCCATGGGTTTTTGGATAGAAGATTGTGCAGGACCAATTTGTTGAGAGCCTCTTTGCCTACTCCCTCAGTTTCCAGAGGCACGCTAAGAACGGTCACTTTTGCAGTTAGGGTAACTGGAGCAACAGTAACCTCATCAGGAGTCTTTTCGTCAATAATATCACTTACAGACTTCAAGTCCGTTGAGCTCGGAAATCCAATAACGATTTGATCCTCACCTTTGCAGTCAAGGAAGTTCAGAGGGGTCGACACCAATACCCTGTCAAGGGTCTTAGCTATTTCGGAAGCATCTTTGTTGGGACATTGTACCTTCAGTTTCAGAGATGGGGCCGATTTAAGAACGGGACGCGGTGGTGGGATGATGGGGAGCGGATCAGCTGTGGGGGCAGCTGGTTTATCAATCAAGGATGCATAGGTGGTTGAAGATTTGGGGGTGGTAACGAATTGGGAAGTGGAGGTTTTGATAGGAGTTGCCATAGAGTCCTGGAGGATCTCTAGGGAGGGAGAAGCAGATGACGGGTTTGATGGAGAAGGTGATCTATTGGGGAAGAAGGACTGGAGTACCGCAAGAATCTTAGACTCAATTTGATCATTCAATTGGCTCACCTTACCGTCCATTTCCTTAGAGAGGTCATCAAAACGTGCCTCGAAATGAGGAGCTAGTTTAGCTGTCAAGGAATTTATTAACACCTGGTTTCCCTCATCAATGTCCCGCAATACTAGACACTGAGTACACCACCAGTCATTAAAATTCTTCGGGAGCGTATTACCAGTATAGTTGGCAAAAAAGGGATTGGCACAGGTCTTGTGAAAGTGACTCTTACAGTTAGCACACTGTACACGAACTCCCTTTGGATCAGTTTCCTCGCCGCACTTGCAGATATCGGAAGCCATAGCTTTTCTGTTATCACCACAGTAGGTAGAAAGTTGTCTGCCCTCCTGGGCGATCACTGTGACATATCTACCTGCTCAATAAATAGTTTTACGTTGTAGTTGATGAAAGTTTGAAGTAGGAGTAAAATACCCAGGGATCGATGTGAAGGAGGTTGGGAAAAGACCCAGGGATCGATGTGGAGCAAGGTAGGGAAAGGACCAGGAATCGATGTGGAGGAGGTAGGAGTAAAGGACCCAGGGATCGATGTGGAGGAGGTAGGAGTAGAGGCCCCTCGGAAATGTTCAAGTCATGCACAATCAAGTCACGCCCACCAATCACAGCTCAGAACGCGCGGAGTGCTTCGCGCGTTCTGAGCTGTGATTGGTGGGCGTGACTTGATTGTGCATGACTTGAACATTTCCGAGGGGCCTCCGAGTTGAAATTCTTGAAGTTCGAACTTTTCAAGCATTTTTCAACTCGGTTTTTCTCAAATGTTGTGCGCGGCGCGACATTTTGCAAGAAATAAATTCGCGGCTTTTGATTTGCGCGCGCCAAAGAAGCTCTGGCAAGGACCGCCGAATTCGTTTGTCCTGTTTGCAGATTGATAACTTTAACTTGTCCATAACTTGCAAGCATTTTGCTTGAAGCTGAAGCACCCGTCGCGTAAAACAGTGATAATATAACCATTCATCACGATCTAAAACCGTCATACTGATTGATGTTGATTGTCATGTTGAAATTGAAAAAAATGTTCTTTGGGTTGAGAAAATGAATTTGGGAATACATTTAACACATGGATCAGACATTAACACAAATGATCTCTAGATAACTTGTCAACAAACATTTTCAAATCCATTTGAAGAAGATGACATAATATGAAGTCAACTATTCATATTCCAGGTCGCAAACTTAACTAGCTCATATTTGAAAAAAAGGAACATTACATACTTTTACAGTATGAATTTTATATTAATCCCATAATTACTTACAGGGATCAGTCTAGTGATGGGGGTTGACTAACATCTAAACATAAATCTAGAGACAACTCCGTCTCCATATTTTTGGAAACCGTGGTGCGGGGTGCTCTCGGCTCGGGTTGAGTCGCCTGAGACACGGTATGAACAAGGATGGTGAGATTCCTTCCCACGCCCTTGAGATGCAGGCCGCGGCTAATGTCTATTTTTTTAGATAGCAATAGTGTCCTACAGACCAGGCAGGGAATCTTCAGGGGTGACCCGGCATACCCCGGGGTAAACCATGAAGCTCTTGAACTGCCTGGAGCATCTCACATACCACTCCAAGGAAACAGAGCTGCCCTCCTTGGGTGGTGTGTTTTTCTCTCTTCTTTTCTCTAATCCGCTCATGACTCATCTCTCTCTGAATAGAGATACCCCCGGCCGGTATTACACCATCTCCCCAGCCTTGTGCACTGGGCCAAAGTAGATGGCTAAATACCGGCCAAAACCCGTCCTCCAGCAAAAGTCCAGGCTGGAGGAGGTCTAATCTCAACTGGCCCACCTCTACCTTCTGTCCACCTAGCCTCTGGACAGGTATAAAAGGTCTAACAAGCTAGGTCATAACTGGTTAGCTACCACCGACACTCGGCAAAATTCCCACGCCGAGGTCGAGATAAACTCAAGGGGTGTTTCCGTAGCCCAACAGGGAGAAACTACACTAACCAGTAGCCTCGCTACTACCTACGCTTCTTCAAAAGTCCATGAGAAGCGTAGGATATTCCCAAATGGCGATTACCCCCCAAACGATGAAGGTAACAAACCAACATCATCACTCTCTACTAACAAACAAGCCTCCACAAAAACCTGATCAACAAACAGAACAAACCACTATCCCATGCTACAAAACAAATTTCTATGAGTGACGCACATAGATACCTAACCCACTAAACATTTCACACGCCAGAGTTCCGTTAATTGGGAAGGAACCTGCCCTAACTACCCCATGAACGGCCGGACGCTGCATCTGCATCACGAACAAAAAGTGATGTTCCATGAACCCACATGGAGTACTGATTACAAATCAGAGGTTGGCAGCGCAAAATCTACAAAGGTGCCATAGTCAATGGAGCGTCCGAATTGTCCTAGCCAAGGCCACATCTAGAGCGATCAATGCTGAGATGCCACTCACCAAGGGTCGCTGGAGATATCCGAGACTGGCACAATGTGAAAACAGTGCTGGTGCGGTCCTCTTCATGGGACCTGTTAAGATAGTTATGGGAGACGATTCCACCCTTATCTCCAAAACCATGGACATAAGACGGAGGAAGAAAACTCTCCCGGGGGAAAGAGGAAACTCTGGAACCTGAGCTCCGTCCTTCTCGGGCGTGAGGAACTGGCTGCCGGACGGGATAAAATCACAAGTAGAGGATTGGAAGCGGAGGCGCATACAACAACAACAACAACAACGGTATGAACAATTCGAGGCTCGGGATCTAAACTAAAATATTTCACCTGATCATCGACTGTTCTTCTCGGCAGTTCTTTCCTCGCTATCTCCATCTGCAGGCCAAGTACATACTCCCGACAAATTCCAATCAGTTGTTGTGCCTGAAAAGTGTTGTCATGTTATGATGATCTCAACCACCTAACAAGTCATGTAATAGGCCTCTTTTTGTGGATTTGACCAAAACAGCTAATAACTTTGCGGATGTTTTGTACCTCATTTAATTCCTCTTTAGACTCCACTATCAGTAGAGGTACGGCGAGTAAAATAGAATGGAACTTGACCGCAGCCTCACTGAACTTGCCCTGTGTTGTAAGCTGGTAGCCAACCTGATCAGGGGAGGGGTGTCAGTAAGTAGTTGGATAAAGAAGAAAACGGAGGGGTAACCTAATCGAGGGAGGGGTGTCAGAATAATATAACGGATAGGGGGAATGGGGTGTTATAATCAAAATGCCTGTTTTATTTATTTTGTTCAATCTGCGAAGAAACAGGGTCGAACAAGGCAACAGAATGCCGGGAATGGTATTCCTTATAAAAGTGGTTTTAGTCAGAGCTGGATGGATGTATTGAAACTAAGGGTTGTAATACTGCATAGCTCGAGTTAGGAATGGTAATAACATCCAGAACTTATAGCAATGAAATAGCATAATGTGAGTGATATAGATTTTGCTGCCTCTTCTTAGTTCTTCGAGAACGAGAACGAGGGGGGCTAATAACATGTGGTGTCATTACAAAAGAGGAACGACACGTGAACACACTGCCATGTACTAATGACCAACTAACGACCACCTCATTGAAAAATAGTTGTTTTTAAACCTGCCACACCTCTCGATCCTTGTTTTTTTCCTTTCACGCGGTATGTTTTGTAAAATCTTGTTGATATTGGTAATTTTCAGTGCCAATTCCGAGGCGTTTACTTCCGGTAAAGTGAAAGCAAGTGGAGTAACAACTGCTGAATCAGTTAATAGGAAGACTCTGAGAGACCTGGAACGTGATCCAATCGAATATGATGATGTGAACCATATTACAACAAGGATAGCTGACAGTGGTGTTGTGGATATTGAAGTTAGAGGTCGGAAAAAGAAGAAGAAAGAGAAAAGAAAGAAGAAGAAAGAGAAAAAGGGTCATGCGATATTCTAACATTTTAAGACTGAAAGTGTGTGTGTGTGAGAGAGAGAGAGAGAGAGAGAGAGAGAGAGAGAGAGAGAGAGAGAGAGAGAGAGAGAAAGAGAGAGAGAGAGAGAGAGAGAGAGAGAGAGAGAGAGAAAATGATACTTCAACAATTATTTTAAAAACCTGTCGGATGACGTTTCTAAACCTTGGTCAATACAAAATGACCCGCGTTGCTATATTTGGTTGTCTTTTTCTCTGTACACTACAACTTGTCCATTCTGGACCATTTGACCGGATAGGAAAGCTACAATTTCCCTTGGTCGGCAAGTATCCAGCTCTACACTACGAGAAACAGATAAACAAAAATGGAAAATTCCCGGGACTCAAATTATCCGACCGCTATAATAACCAAGGTAAAGGAAAGCAGACCGGTGGTGAAGATCCTGGTAAGATGAAATTAGGAGAAGGTGGTTCAGATCTTGGGCAACTAAAGCTGGGACGAGTACCGGAGATTTATCAGCGAGGAGGGAAGTTCATGGACAGGATCATGGCTATGAGAGAAGAAGCAAGGAAGAGGGACGTATGATGAGCTTTTTTTTGGATCTGTAGAGAGTTTATTATCATCTTTGTGTCCATATCTCTGACTTTTTTGAAAGCGTAACGTTCAGAACAAAATATGGACCACCAAATGATTCTCACGCACCGCCTAAAATATCAATGCCATCCGCCGCTCATGTCAGTGTGTTTATTAGTGATATAATATTAGTCATGTTAGTGATATAATATTAGTCATGTTAGTGATATAATATTAGTCATGTTGTATAATGTTAGTCATGTTAGTCATGTTAGTGATGTCAGTCACGTTAGTCATGTTAGTGATGTTAGTGATGTTAGTGATGTTAGTCATGTTAGTGATGTTAGTCATGTTGTAATTACCTGCAGCTGTTCCACAAGGTCTGTTAGTTTCTGGTATTTCCTTGGCAAGGTCGTCTTGGGCGAGTTATCGTTTAGAGTTCGAGGTGGATAAGCCATGATCGGGGCTTGGCAGGGCAGACCGGGGAGACACACTGCTCCACGTCCGATTACCTCCATGAACAGAGACCTGGATGAGAGGTGGTAAGTAAATTATTCCTGGAACTATGGCATCAGAACCATAATTTGAGATTGGACAAGTTTTAGTATAAAAAACGTTTCAGACAAAGTTTAGGCTGTTAGGCACTGTTATTATGGGACTCTTTCAAAGAGAATACTGCACATTATTAATAATGATAGGCCGTGTGGGAGATTCTAAACAATACAAAGAGAATTGAATTGTTCATGCTTTCTTTTTATTCACGGACACAGTGTCAAGTGACTCAAAAAGAGAACCTACTTGTAGGGGTTAAAGTCCACAACACCAATCTGGTCATCCAGGAGCCTCATTGCTGAATCAACTGATCCGCCCATTAGGTGGTCAACAGCAAACTGTGAGTTATCTGTCCATCTCTGGCGGGGGGGGGGGGTTAGTTAACATGGTAATCTCTGTGGCTATGACCTCTCTATGTCTGTGTCTGTGTCTCTTTCTGAAGTCTCTGTCTCTGTCTACATATATCCCTCTCTCTCTCCACCCTTACCTTAGCAGTACTGGTCCCAATGGCGGGTGGCACATAGCTCGTTCCCGTGACCTGAGTCACCCCGATATCCAGATCAGGTGGCAGATCAATATCATCCTCCACATCCCAACCACCCCCATCCTCACTGCCAAGACCATCATCCGAGCCTCCCAGTTTACCTTCTGGAATGGGGAGAGTGAAGATAAAATAACTAGCGTTTCCGAGATCAAAAAGTATAATTTGCTATGTTGAGTTTTTTCCACGTCCATGTGGCTATTTCTCTATCAATGGACTATATAAAATTCTACTAAATTCACTAATTGTTACCCTACCATCATCAAGATCCAGATCATCGTCTCCCCACGCTCCATCTCCATCACCCAAATCTAGTTCATCAGCAGCGGCATCAAGTGCACTCGTTCCCTCTCCCTGGAAATAGTAATCCAGAATAGAAACAATCCTTTGGTGTTCTAGTTTCCTAAAACTGTATACAGTCGGAACTCAATTTGCCGAGATGCTCGGGGAAAGGCCAAGGGTTTCGCCCGGTATTATATCGGGGTAAATACCTACATTGGGGAAATTTGTCCTCCCAATAAATCGGGGTCCGACGGGAATCGGACTGCATTTTAACTAACTGTATTTTAATTGTATTACTAACCTGTGCGACCTTATCAAAGATACCCTTGCTGACTGTAAGCAGAGGCCAGTTTTCATCCGTCTTGCAGATGGGGACTCCCGGTTTCAGCAGTTTTGCACCGCTTGGAATTTGAGGGACCTGCAAGGGGCCGAGTTTGTTAATTAGATCTAATCTCTTTTGAACAGGAGTGGAAAGGGTTCAACCCAAGTAACATAGACCCTTGGTATCGAAGACACCTCACACTCTTCGCGCCGGCAACTTCGTTACCAACATAGACCCCTACACAAACCAATCACTCAAAGTACATTCACCGAAATATCAGGCATGCGATTTTGGATCAACGTTGCGAAATGAATTACTAACCTGTCCATCTCCTAGAGTATTCGCGATGGCACCCGCTTCTTCTTCCATTCCGTGAGTTTTGGCACACACGTAAGCAAGCCCACTTTGCCCAACATTCCTCAACAAGCGAACTCGCTCGGCAATGTCACCGGTGTACAGGGTGTTTTGGAAGTGAGAGTTGGCGTCACCACGGTGTTCGGCTGTGGGGGGAAGGGGTGGGTTAGGATGGAAATAGGTTCGGTGATCAGACACTATGTGTAAACTACAATATAAAACAACTATGATTTTGTCTAATATATGGTTAAAAAAATTAACTGGGGTAGGGCCTAAAAACCCAAATTTTATTTATCTATTTTGAACACTCCATCGTAACAAGCATGCTATTGGAGTCCTAAAAAACATAGGCACACGCCACATGGACCCCAGGGGAGCCCCTCAAGTTGGGGCCCATTTGGGGTCCACTTGTAAACGCGCTTGTAGTCCTTGAAATGCTAACAATATGATCTTCTCTCAAATATAAAATTTAGGATAGAAATGATCCTTGTGTTTTAGTAGATTTCATAATTTTTCTCATTAATTATTATTTAAGCCTATCAAAACTAGGAGAAAAATTACCAGAATACAGAGACAAGAAAGATTATGTATTCACCTGAAACACAAAGATAATTTTATCCAAAACTTCAAATTTCAGAGAGGATCATATTGTTAGCATTTCAAGGAGTACAAGCGCGTTTACAAGGGGACCCCAACTGGGTCCCAACTTGAGGGGCTCCCCCTGGGTTCACCTTGGGTCCGTGGGACGTGTACTTATGTTTTTTGGGATTCCAATAGCATACTTGTTACGATGTAGTGTTTAAAATAAATAAATAAAATTTGGGTTTTTAGGCCCTTTAAGGGTACACCTGGCGTTTTTCATCATCGAGTGCCCAACCAAATGACTTCACCAGGGTTTAGGCCATACAAAATGGACCTCAAATATGCAATTTTAGCCCTAAAGTCGAATTCATATTTTTGCTACAGCCTATTTTCAAAGTGGCGTTTTTTCAATTTTTGACGAAATTTTTAACCTCAGGACCACTTTTTTTGAGATAGAAACATTAAATTCTTGGAATTTGAAGAAAATATAAAGGTAAATAAGCGCAAAGAAGGATTTTTGAAATGGAGCTTATTTCTGGCCATGAGAACGGTTTACTTTTTTGCGTCTTTGACACGCTGGCTGAGAATGTTCCCAAGCTTCATTAGCAATGAAAATCTGGAAATAGTTGCTCAAAACGATTATCTATGTGGCCCAAAAATTTTGGAACTTTTCGGCCAAAGATGTGGTGTACAGAGCTTGTTTTGTGAAACCCGTCTTTTTGAAAAAGAGGGAAATTCCCTGTATCTCAAAAACGGATGATCGTAGAGACCTGCGACCAAGCTTAATCGATTCAGAAGGTCCGATTTTGGGGGGGTCTTCTGAGAGACATTTTGCTCCTACTCCAACCGTTTTTGCTGTAATTGCGAAAAAGGTATCAGCAAGTAAGGAGGAAATCAGCCCGAAGCAGGCTACTGGAATAGGGTTGTTCGCCCTTTTCATAGAATTGGTTTTTTGCAATTACAGCAAAAACGGTTGGAGTAGGAGCAAAATGTCTCTCAGAAGACCCCCCCAAAATCGGACCTTCTGAATCGATTAAGCTTGGTCGCAGGTCTCTACGATCATCCGTTTTTGAGATACAGGGAATTTCCCTCTTTTTCAAAAAGACGGGTTTCACAAAACAAGCTCTGTACACCACATCTTTGGCGGGAAAGTTCCAAAATTTTTGGGCCACATAGATAATCGTTTTGAGCAACTATTTCCAGATTTTCATCGCTAATGAAGCATGGGAACATTCTCAGCCAGCGTGTCAAAGACGCAAAAAAGTAAACCGTTCTCATGGCCAGAAATAAGCTCCATTTCAAAAATCCTTCTTTGCGCTTATTTACCTTTATATTTTCTTCAAATTCCAAGAATTTAATGTTTCTATCTCAAAAAAAGTGGTCCTGAGGTTAAAAATTTCGTCAAAAATTAAAAAAACGCCACTTTGAAAATAGGCTGTAGCAAAAATATGAATTCGACTTTAGGGCTAAAATTGCATATTTGAGGTCCATTTTGTATGGCCTAAACCCTGGTGAAGTCATTTGGTTGGGCACTCGATGATGAAAAACGCCAGGTGTACCCTTAAGTAACATTTATAAAATGTCAGTAATTCGTACCAATCTTCTGCATTTTCCTCAGCTTATCCATGTTACCAGTTATCAAGTAGAGGAAGGACAGTTTCTCGAAGTTTTTAGTTCTCTGATATGCAATCTCGACCACCTGAGGAGAGGTGACCATTTAGCAGCCACATTTCCAGTTTAAATCGACTGTTTGTAAATGAAATTACATGATTAATTGTTGACTGAATATCAGAAAATGTCTCCCATTGCCACATCACAGGGCAAGGAGGGAATGCGCAAACAAGCCAAGTGCTGAAATGGTGCACTTTCAACTTATGCGAGGCGCGCGTGTCTGCGCGTTCCAACATTACACCCAGTGAGTGTGTGTCACATTGAATGTTGCAGGAGTTATGTACACGAATACGGAATACACTGAGTATACTGTATAGTACATTTTAATGACAGGGTGTCACAAAAAAACCTGAGCCGCTTACCTGGTGATTACCCTGTTGAAGTGCAATTTCACCCAACTTTTCCCAAACAGCGGGGTCATCCAACTGTTGGGCGGCCGTCATGGCTACCTCGATGTTCCCACACTCCACAGCCAGGTTGAACCGAGTTTTAGGATCTTTAACAAAATGGAGGGCCACCTCCGGGTATCCCTTCTTTTGGAGGTAGGCGATAATGGCCTGCCCGTACAGGTTCGCAGATCGGACCATGTGGAGGACCTGTGGCGGTAACGGGTGTTAAAATGAAAATACGATGGATTTTTGGAGACCTAACATTGTGATACAGGTCGGGAAGGTTCGTCCCATTATTATCATATCCAGAGAATGATTTTATGAAATTTAATGTAAAAAAGTAAAACCCAAAGTTGCCCGGTTTCAGTTTCATTACCTCGTCATATTTCTTGTCAATTAGGGCCAGTTTGAATCGGAACTCAGTTGAGTCAATGGTGAGGACACGAGGTTTGGCCTCTCTATCCAAACAGTAGACATTGTTTCCCTGTTAAAACGGAAATATATATGGGTTAGGCAGGGTTAACGAAAAACGAATTTTTTAAACCGTTTCATTTTTAAGTATGATACATAATATTAGTTAGCAGATATTGTTTTTTAATTAAATTATTGTAATCACCTTAACAGCAGATATGTAGATGGGCATGTCAAGGGTCCTCACAATACCGTTATCACCATTATGTAGACAGTACTTGATGTGGTTAGCAGTCGTGTAGATCAACACACCTGGAAGGGTGGTTAGGGTTGGTTAGGAGAGGGTGGTTCTAAGGGTTGGTTACGAAGTTAGCCCTTGCCAGCGCGAGGGGATATTTCGTAACGTTTAGGGTAGGTGGTAAGGAAGGTTAAGGGAAGTGGTAGGTAACGTGGTTACAACTAAGTTACTACTCCTAGTGCCTGGGCTTGCCGTTGGCAGAAGCGATATACCTTACTCTCGTTTTTTAAGAAACGCTTTAGTAAGAAACTTTTTTATAAGAAACTTTTCAAATGTAGATCACACAATTCAGAGACACCATAACAAAATAGAACACCCCTAATTTGTTTAGTTTCTTGATAAAGAAGAAATTCTTTTTGTTTTTGGATTGCTTACACCTGTAGTTTCCTAGAAAAAAAAGTTTCTTATTTAAAAGTTTCTTGAAATATGCGAGCTTAATTAACAAAAGTAAGGTATATAATCGACGGCACTAAGGGGAGCTTAAGCCTTAAAGAGCAGATTAGAGAGTCCTGATTAGGACCTAGAAACTATGAAAATATTCCGGCGACTTTACCTTGTTCGTTCCACGCGGCACTCTTGATCTTAACACTTTCATGAACTGTAGATTTGAGTTCCAGCTTCTTGTTGCAGATTGCAACAGCTGAGAGAGAGGGCAAGATATTAAAATATAATAAAAGTAGAAACTCTTATTATATCAACTATACTTAGTAATAAAGTTCAAACTCTAAAGGATTAGTTATTTCTGGAGAATTACTCACTTCTCTTGCAGACAAGAGCAACATGAGACATATCGTTGCTCCACACAATTACGGGTTACTTTGGCAATCCTCACAGAAGCTATGGACCTGGTAAACGGTGAGTGGTTATACTTTGACTACTATAAATAATAACCGTCACTAGTTATACTTTTTGCAACTAAAACAATTTCAGAAACACAGTTTTTCTCTCTTTTCAGAAACACAAACTCTCTCTCCACTTACAACTTTTGTTGCACATCGTATAGAGAGATCGCCTCAGGAGTTCGTAGCAGGACATTACCAGTTCCAGCATAGTAAATGTAGTCCACACCCCCAGTCAGCTCAATCGTCTTGGTTGTCTGTGGAAAACATGTTTGGGTTATAGACATTAGAATTTCACATTTTCTCAGAATACTTGTGCACTTGCGGGGAGCACTTGATTTATTAACGTATCTTTAGATAATAAAACGAACATTGTGTCACCAAACACACATTTACCAAAATATTAACGAGCAACAGACATTTAAACAAGTTGGAACAATATATTCGTAAGACAGTCGGTAACAGGACAATTTCAGGAACCGACCGAATCAGGAAGTACTGGTCCCTGATTGGCTGATAACCAGTCACGTGACCTAAATAGTGAGTTCTGATTGGTTGTTTACTTGTTTCGGTCGGTAACAGGACATTTTGTTACCAAGTTCCAAGACATTCCAGAGATAGAATCACACTAACACAATATGTTAGTTAGAGTCTAGTCAGTCTATAAGATGCTGTTCGGTCAGACCATTCACAGCCTCTCACCTATACTGAAATATATTTCATTCTTTGCATCTTTCTATCCATCTTTATTTCTCTCCATCTCTCTCTCTCTCTGTATCTCTCCCTCTCTTTCCATCATTTTCATTCTCCATTCCACTTCTTGACCTGCTTCTATTCGAAGCACTATATAGCGTTTTCACAATCTCCCGTTCTATTCGAGGTTTAAACTTGGGAGCGAATCCTTGATGTGCTAAAAGAGACGGAAGGATGGAGAGAGATGGAGAGAGATAGGAAATAAGATGTGAAAATAATAGATAGAAAACGGAGAGAATGCGATTGGGAAAGAGTTTTCCCTGGTATGGTCTTGTCACAAAGGTGTCGACACGAATGTGAATATAAGAGAAACAAATGATTTGAACGAACGGGCTTTCCTACCGTTGATAGCGAGCGCTCTAATCATTGTTCGCCTCTCATTGGTTCTCACAGGTCACGTGATGCCGATACTGCGCTCTGATTGGTCTACAGCAGTCACGTGATATAGTATCTGTTAACATCCCATTGGTCCAAGTAAGACAAGTAGCTCTTCTTAGAGTTATCCCGATCACTATGTTGAAAGGAACTAGACTTGAACCGTGCACTTTTAATCCACTGTTTATGAGAACGAGAAAGTGAGAGTGAGATAGAGAGAGATAGAGAGAGAGAGAGAGAGAGAGAGAGAGAGAGAGAGAGAGAGAGAGAGAGAGAGAGAGAGAGAGAGAGAGAAAATGATGAAGAGTGAAAAAGTCACAGATAGGGGAGAAAGATAGTTGGAAAGGGAGTGAAAAAGTTCGAAGCTTTCCACACCTCTCTGATCTCGAAGAAGAAGCTCCTATTCGTTGTGTCTGGTGATTTTAAACAAGTCCCGCTTCAGACATCAGCTCAGCCATCTTTTTCCCTATCTCTCTAGTTTCTCTCTATCTATCTTTCCCTATCTCTCTAGTTTCTCTCCATCCATCTTTTTCCTATCTAGTTTTATTTCTCTCACTTTGCTATTCCACTTGACTATGTCTAGGTTCACTTAGTTTCAGATTAGTTCAAGCGGAAAGATATGCCCGATATACCGGACACCCCGATTTACCGGGCAAACCCTTTCCTCCGAGAATCACGTGGTAAATCGGGGTCCGACTGTACTATCTCAGCTTCATTAGTTATTCAAACCGAATAAATCCTCTCCTTTTCACTAAGCTTCCTCTTCTTCTCCCCCGCCATCATCACGAACTATGCAACACAACGTCTGGTGACAGTTCTAGTGATTCTGAAGGAGTCATCCTCAGTTTAAACATGTTGATCTTCTAACTTCCAGCCAATCCTGCTTCGAGTGGCCTATCACGTGATCTATGAGGACCAACGAGAATCAAGATCTTTCTTGTCATGTGACTAATTCATGGTAGACACTAGGGTGAGAGAGACAAAAGTGGGTGAGTTTGTTACTTTAACTATAGGGAGGGAGAGACCGAAGTGGGTAGTTTAACATTCCGACATTCGACAGGGATTGAAGCAGACTAGGCAGAGAAGAGGAATAAGGAGATAAAAAGTGAAACAACGAATAGAGAGAGAGAGAGAGAGAGAAGAGAGATGAGGAGGAGAGAGAGAGAGAGAGAGAAGATAGAGAGATGAGAGCGAGTGATCGGAGATAGCATCTAGTCTAGTATTGTAGAGAGAGGGCAATGCAGAAGAAGATTGAGTAGTCGGCATTTCAGTCTTCAGCACCTGCCTGTTAAACACTAAGAGCGAGAAGAAGGGAGAAAAACTGAGACTACAACAACAAGAAGATCTTCCTGAAGCACTATTATCCAACTTCAGACTGCTACTTTGTTTCGGAGATCTGATATTTGCAGTTTTCCGAGTTATATTCTCTCCAAGGCCTCGTTTCAGCATGATTGCAGTGATCACTTTCTCGCGTTGTTCCCTTTGCGGTGGATCTATTACAGTTTTAACAGCTTCTTCTGATGTTCTTCCTTTGATCTGATCATGGGTCGTGTGATATATTCAGTGCAACACAGCACAATAGTTTTGTAGCCGTTGTCAATTATTTATTAATTAATTAATTAATGAAGCCTAAAATAAGGCGACAATAAGGTGGGTCAGACCGCATGTTTACAATTAGTGGCTCACAGCTCGTCAGCATTTGTATCCATGAAAAAGGAAAGAGTGAGAGTGAGCGAGAGAGATAGTGAGAGAGAGGGAGAGAGAGAGAGAGAGAGGGGGAGGAGAGAGAGAGAGAGAGAGAGTGAGAGAGAAAGTTATTGCAAACCATGCGTCATCTTCTTTCTCAAAATTCAAATTTAAGTTCTTTCTCTCTTCCCTGCCCTGAGCTTAGTAATGTTGTATCCCTCCCCTTTTCTTTTCAATTAGCGTTTGGTCAAATTTTGGTTTCACTCCTTCTCAGTCCACTCCATTATTTTTATTTTCTCTCTTTTCCCACTTTCTCCCTCCCATTCACAATTGCATGTGTCACATGAAAGGATCCAGCATGTCACGTGACATTTGGTAATTAGTAATATAATTTGTGCTGATGTCAATCGAGAATTGGGTGAATTATCATAGCGACAGAAATGTTGTGGTTCAACGTGATAAAATATTGCTGGGAATTAGGCCAGGCTAATATATCATAACAGAGTCCTTGAATATCCAGATAGGCCCGACCTGGTATATCTCAGCACCCAAAATTGATGATGCCAATTGCCATCCCGACTGAAGTGGAGGGGTGACTGCGTCACTGAACCCAAAATAGGAAATCTTTCAGTCGCTCCAAACCGAAGATTCCGACTTATCTCTGATAAAACCGACTTCAAAGGTATCGGGATATATCTGATGAAAAGATAGAGCACTAAAACGTGAGCAGGATGACGCACATGCAGGGGCCCTCCCTACCCCTGTGAAGTACCATGTTGTCACCACCCCTCAGTTCACCACCATTTTATCACATTATCTTCTTTCTCTCTCTCTCTTCTTTGTGTCACTCTCTTTTCTCTCTCTCCTCCTCGTGCTCAAAGGTGGCACAAATTTCGGCACGCTTCCCACATCATCTGTTAAACTAAGATAAGGATTGTTCACTCCTTTCTTTTTCTCTCTACCTCTCTCTCTCTCTCTCTCTACTCTCTCTCTCCTCTCTCTCTCTCTCTCTCTCTCTCTCTCTCTCTCTCTCTCTCTCTCTCTCACTCTCTCACGTGAGGGATCATACTTCGTAGCCGGCAACAAGCTCTTCAGGCAAACTTCAATAATCATTGACGATTGCACCTCTCAGCAACTGCTCATCGTGAACGATAGCTTGAAAGAGGGAGATATAAAGATAGAGACTAGAGAAAGGGAGAGAGAGAGGGAGAGAGAGATCAGAAATATATCAAACAAGAGGGAGGGGGATGAAGAGAACGCATGTTAAAACAATTGCAGATTGAAAGATGCATGGCAGTGATTGTGAATCAACACGATCCATGAACCACGTGCTACTCTGGTCACGTGACCATCCCAGGAACCGACCGACACAAGTTAACAACCAATCAGAACTCATTATTTAGGTCACGTGACTGGTTATCAGCCAATCAGGGACCAGTATTTCCATCCTGACTTTCATCCATTTGAGGAGGAGAAGGAACGATCTTGTGCGATGTGATGGTGTGGTTTGTTTAAAAGCTGTACAAAAACATCTTTCTAAGGAGATTATATGGAGCGAGGGAGAGAGAAGGAGAGAGAGAGAGAGAGAGAAAGAGAGAGAGAGAGAGAGAGAGAGAGAGAGAGAGAGAGAGAGAGAGAGGAATGGTTTTTAGTTGTGTCTCGCGACGACATGATGGATCTATTTTAAAAGTTTCGTCTTGTAGTTAGTTTAGAGATTGTTCAGCCTCGGGGCTATTGGCTTGTGGTAGGAGGGCACGAGGGGTAGTAGAATGATGCATTGGATTGGTTTTCAAAGCAATCGGGAGAAAGAGAGAGCTAGAGAGATAGAAAGAAAGAGAGAGAGAGAGAGAAAGAGAGAGAGAGAGAGAGAGAGAGGGAGAGAGAGAGAGAGATCTGGTTATACTACACTGTAGTGTTCTTTTTTAAGTGCTCGTCACGATTCATTAGTTTTAATGATCCTATAGCAGTAGTACAACGTATATAACACAAGGTGCCCCTTCAATCAAAACCAATTTCAATCATGTAGGGCCCTCTCAGTTTTGAAGATCGGTGTGACCCCCTCTTTTAATCCTTTCTGTGGACGACCTCTGATTGGGAAGCGAAGCCCCCCCCCCCCCGAACCGTGGACCATGAGGAGAGAGTCCCCTCATATATTCTATGTCGCCCTCGCGTTCCTTGAATAATGGCATCTGCTCCTTGTTTTTTAGTTTGGACAGTTGTTGTTTCTTGTTCCTTCCAGCTCCTCTCTGTTTCGGTCTCAGCTCTAAATATATTGTTCCTGATCTTGATCATATATCTCTCTTGGTGAGATGAGCTCAATGTCACGTGATACGTTTCGAAATATCACGTGACATGCTGCTGACAGGAGGCTGAAACGAATAAATCCACCTTCTTCTTGAAAAAGGTTTACTGATGATTAGACTAACTAGCACAAGAGAAGAGAGAGAAAGAGGAAGAGAGAGAGAGAGAGAGAGAGAGAGAAGAGAGAGAGAGATAGCAGATAGAGAAAGAAGAGAGAAATAGAGAGAGAGAAGAAGAGAGAAATACCGCCCTTCGCGTAAGTCTTCATCCGCTCTCTCTGCGTATTCTATTTCCACGCCAAGCTATCCCTCCCTCTCTGAATTTCGTTCTAACTCCGCTTAGAGATCCGAAAAAGAGAGAGGGAGAGATCCGAAAAAGAGAGAGAGAGTTCCAGAAAGATAGAGGGAGAGGGAGAGATCCGCGGAGAGGGGGATGACAGCTCGGAAAGCGTCGTTTGCTATTCCACCGATTGCTTTAGTAATTGGCCCCTAACCCTCCATACGGCTCTATTCTCTCTTGCCCCGCACTCGCCTTCGTTTATCCTTTGGAAGGCCCTCCGTTTTTTTTGCTCTGAATCCTGCCCCCGTCCCTTTTCCTCCTCTCCCTTCCCTTTTTCCTCCCTCCTTTCCTTCCTCCCCCCTCCCCTCTCTTCCTTTCCTCTCTCCTCTTTTTCCCTCTTCTTTTTCGCCCTCAGAATTTGGTCTTGGTACAAATTTTTTAACTTTTAGCCGCCCTCTGATCTCTTGTCAGCAGCAGCAGCAGCGGTCATGAGGTGATTCACTCAGATTTAGTCAGCTTGATTTTCAGTTTTCTTTATTGATTTCTTGATTTTTTAGTTTATATTCCCTTTTTTACTCTTGTGTTCTCTTAAATAGCTGCCATAATCATTGTGTCTACAATAGTCCACTAAGCATTGCACCAGTTATCGTTCTAAGTCATCCTTTCTTTTTCTCTCCAAAAACCGTTATAAGTTCTTCCCTCCCTTTTTGAGGGGAAATCATCAGGCCCCACCCCGCAGTTAGAGATTAAACCGTGAGCACCAATCGAGGGAGAGAGAGGGGGAGAGAACTAGAGAGAGAGAGAGAAAGCCGGTGATTGCATTTGAGAAAACGAGTGCGATAACAACTCAAATCATCGCATCCCTTAATTATTGTACATGAGAAAAATGAAGGGGGAAAGGGCGGGGGAAAAGAGTGGATCATGAATCTCTCGCCCTTTTAGTGTCTTGTCATCTCTTTCTATAGAAAAACATAGGATAAGTTGTAGGCAAATTGAGCCCCCTCAAAACATTTATGTGACCGGGAAAGCAACGGGAAAATTTGTCGTGCTTCTATTGTTTTATCCCCTTTCCCGCGTTCCCTTTGGGGTTTCTTTTTCGCTTTCCCATTCCCCTCCGTTCTCCGGGGAGGCCCTTTTTCCCTCGCCTTTTCGTCTTGGGCAACTTTTGTGCTCCTCTCCCTCCCTCCTGTGCGTTTTTTCTCTCTCCCTCTCTCTCCTTTCTCTCTCCCCGCCTCCCTTTTAAAGGGAAAGGGTTCGGATGATGCTCCGGCTGCATCTTGATTGAAGTCCTCCTGGTCTCTTTTCCCTTTCTCTCTTACTCTCTTCTCTTTCTTTCTATCTTCTCTCTTCTCTGCGCCCCTCCCTTTCTCCCCGCCCTTCCCTCCCCATGATCTCGGCTCTTCTTTCGCTATCGAAAATCCTGCTTGCTTGAATTGGGCCCTCTCCTCTCTCCGCTCCTCGTGCTTATAATATTGTCTCTCTCCCCTCTCTCTGCACAGTTTGTTTCACTGATAAGACTGAGCTTCTCATCCTGCTCTTCCACGTGAGAGAGAGTTTGTCCAATATGATGGGATGCCATGACGTCTGTGACACTGAGATCAGAGAGAGGGGGGGGGGTTATCTCGCACCCCGAATTCTGCATTGTGATCATCATCGGCGGTTCTCTTACCTGCACAAACGAGCTTCCCCGGAGAGAGAGAAGGGGAGTTCTAGATAGCAACTAGCCGAGTGTATTTAATTACCTCTGTTATCATCTCTCTTTCACTCTCTCTCTCATCTCCGTCTCTCCGCTCTCAAAAAGGACCACCTTTCTCTCTTGCTGCAGTCATGTGACCCCAGCCCTTGGACCAATGTGTCTGGCTTTGTGCCGTCACGCGACACCAAGGGGACCATCTCCGATCGTCAGCTCTGTGATAACAAACCTCTCACTCTCTCTCTTTTTCTCTCTCTCTCTCTCTCTCTCACTCTCTCGCGATCCTTATCTTGTAAATCTTATTAAGCGTTTGCTTCCCCACCAGACCGCAAGGAGCCAACCTGAGAAGAGACCCGAGGAGGGTCAGTCGACAAGAATATATCACTTCTGCTGAGGTGTACAACCCTTTAGTTCTTGCTCTTCTTTGAGACTTGGGGAAATATTTTTCATGATTGATCATCATGGTCTGTCTTTTTTCTGGCATGAGACTTTGTGCCCTTATTCCGTCACTGTTGGTAGACGCCACAAATTAGTAGTAGTTAAACTGCCGTTTTCACGAGTCTAACCAGACGACAGTTCAGTGGGAGAGAGAGAGAGAGAGAGAGCGAGAGAGAGAGAGAGAGAGAGAGAGAGAGAGAGAGAGAGAGAGAGAGAGAGAGAGAGAGAGAGAGAGAGAGAGAGAGAGAGAGAGAGAGAGAGATAGAAACGCTGTACCGTTGTTCACTAATTGAGCACCAAGTTACCTATTTTAAGAGATGTACTGTGTGCCTGTTTCCGATTTTTAGTCTTCCCTCTTTCTCTCGCTCTCTGTCACTCTCTTTATCCGTTCTCTCTATCTTTATCTCTCTCTCTATCTTTATCTCTCTTTCTCATGTGAGCGTCCCCGGTTAAAATAGGTTGCGGTTTTACCTATTGTAGTGACTCACATCTTCCGAAATGCGGTGACTGACGTGTTCATGGGGATGAAATAAAGAGGGAGAGAGAGGGGGGAGAGAGAGAGAGAGAGAGAGAGAGAGAGGGGGAGAGAGAGGGAGAGAGATGAAAAAGAGGTTTATGACTTTTCCGACCCAGTTATTTCAACAGATAAAGTGCTTCACTTTTTTATTACAAGACAATTTTATTGCTAGACAATAAGACGTGTACATGATGCATCACCCTTTCACCACACCATCCCTATTTCTATCATTTCTATCTTTTTTTCTCTCTCCTTTGATGACATTATAGCTTGCCGATGTATCGTATCTGCGTCACATCATCTCGGCCCCGGGCGGGACACAGCAATTGTAGCTGTTAAGATTTCGAAAACTAATTACCCTTAATTTGCACTATCCATCACTCTATCTTTTTCTCGTCATCTTTCTCTCTCTGCTTTCCTGTTACGGTTGTTGTGGTGGTATGTCATCTTTTCGAAGCTTCCTCGTTTCTCTATCATTGCTCAAGAGCGTTTTCTCCATCTCTCTTGCATTCCCCTAGCTCGCTTATTCGTCACGAAATTCCTTCTAAATCAGCATCACTTGTTGGTGATTGTGTTTGGATGTCTTTTTTGTGCATATAATTACATTTCGTTCCTTCCAGCTATCCTGACCACTTTGGGAGGAGTCTAGTCTAGGTAAATTAAACGTTTTTCACCCTTCAACCACTCATTGATCTATCATCACCTTAGCAGGCTTCTGACAGCTACAATTCCCCACCCGTGTCGTCGAGTTTGCTGTCGCCCCTGACCCTCTCTCTCTCTCTAATGATCATCTTTATCTATGTTTTTCTGGTTTGATATTCACCTGCCGAACCCTCACAAAATGACAGTGTGAGCTACACTTGGGATTAGTATGGTGCGATGGTTTTTGGGCGTTTCTCAGTCGGGCATACTGTGAGAATATTCACCGAGATGACCGGCGTGTCTGAACAAGGGGGATAGAAAGAGAGAGAGAGAGGGAGAGAGAGAGAGAGAGAGAGAGGGGGGGGAGAGAGAGAGAGAGAGATGGAGATAGAGACGGATGGATAGATGGGAACGCTAGAGGAGCGATGAAAGATGACAATTAAATCCTCGAGGAGTCGTCTTGCGTCCTCTCTCTCTCTCTCCCCTCTCTCGTGTAAGATAATCTTCACACAGTGTTTAACTATTCCTATACGGACCTTTAGAATCTATCCGCACTATAATACCTCTCTCATTTCCCCCGCTTTCTCTCCGATCCCTCCATTTCATCTATTTCTACTTTTTTGTTCATGAACTTCGCTTGCTCTCCTTGTCTCTTTTTCTGACCTTACTATTTCTTATCCCTCTGTTTCTCTACTGGTCTTCATTTCAGTCACCCTTTCATTCTACTCAATCCCTTTCTTGGACGCGATCTTCTCCCAACCTATCTCTCATTTGATCTGTATTGGCTCCCATATTTCGCACCCTCAGGCAGAGGTACTCAACTTTTAGTTTGGCCTTTCTCACCCCTCCAATCATTCCATGTCTTTTACGAATTCGGCGAAAAATGTGGTGACTCGCCCTCGCCCTCCTTGATATTATAATAGTTATAATACACGTCTTGATCGAAATTCCTTCGTGTCCCTTTATATTTTGACCCGCGGTTTTTCAACCAAACGAATCGAAACGGAAACTCCCTCTCTCTATCTCTCTCTCTATCTTTCTCGCTGTAGTTGATTAGTTCTTTTATTCGAGGAGCTCCCTTTCCGGTGCAACTTCGCACACTTCTCTCTTTCTCTCTTTCTCTCTCTCTCGCGATCAGCCCTTCCTTTTTTGCTCTGTAGTGGTGCACCAGCGCGACCGCACCTTCCCCTTCTTTCTCTTTCTTTCTCTCTCTCTCCCACTCACGGTCCGAACTGCATTGCGGAGAGAAGAACAGGGATTTGATTTATTAAATAATAAGTGAGCTCTCTTTCTTTCGCTTGTACGCATCCTGCTTCGAAAGGCTACAGGCTCTATAAAAATCATTTAGCTTCAGTCTCTCTCTTTCTCTCCCTCTCTCTCTTTCTCTCCCTCTCTCTCTTTCTCTCCCTCTCTCTCTTTCTCTCCCTCTCTCTCCCTTACTAATGAAATGAACTCTCTCTTTTCACGAATCCTCCTCTCTTTCCTATAGTGCTTATATATAATATAAAGTGCTTAATCGAATCTTGTCAAACTGTCAAGCGTCAGAGAGAGGACGACGTGCAGAGCGAACGAATGGCTCGCCCCTAATTGAACCACCTGCACTGGAGGGATTAACCAATCAGCGTCCTGGAATCGTGTCACGTGGTCCGGTTGGGCCAATCAGAGTGGCCGAGGATGCAGCATATAGGAAGTGGGTGGTGGTGCACTCTCTCTCTCAAATCCGGGATAGCGGCACCATGGGAACCTCGGGGACGAATCTTACAACTCAGCACTTCTCTCAGTCCTCCTGGAGGTAGCTCGGAGAGGGTTGGAGCTCTCAAATATCGCTGAGCCGCGAGAGAGAGAGGGAGGGGATGCCGGATGATGAAGATGATCTTCTCTGATCTGATCATCAGTTTCATCATCATCGGATCTGGGTGATGGGCCAACACACTTTTAATCTTGATGGTTTAAACTTTCATGTCTCTACAAAATTGTTTTTACTTAACTAATTATATAACTTGTATAGCCGTTCTACTACCACTATGGTATTAACTCATCTATTTGCCCGTCATATCCTTGTTTTGTCAAGAATTCCCCCGTCAATATGGTGAAGTACTAAGCCACAATTCGCTGGTAAATTAGCTAATCTACTAGAGAGTGTTTTTGCTTTGTGAAAAATAATTCACCCCATTAAATTTTCTGATAAATAATACTGCGTTAGAAGAGTTGGGAGATAGAGAGAGAGAAAGAGAGAAAAAGAGAAAGAAGGAGAGAGAGAGAGAAGCTTCGGATGGTGAGTTCAGCTTCTTACGGCTGCTCGACCAAAATACATACGCCAACAGACAGAAAAAGGGCTAGGGTGAAAGGCAGTGTGAACAGCTCAAGAGAGTGAGAGAGAGAGAGAGAGAGAGAGAGAGTGAGAGATAGAGAGATAGAAAGATAGAGAGATAGTTTGCAATTGTTCTTACAGTTCCGTCAAATGTCGGCAGAAAACCTCGAGTCCTTGCGTATATATTACCCAACGTGTGTGCCTCTCTCGGTGGCAATTATTTTAGAGAACCAATTACCAATGCACACGTCCTCAGCCGCTTCCCCGACACACAGAAGTCACGTGGCATATCGCTACAATTGTGTCTAGGGTGATCTGATGGGGAGGTAATTTTTGGGCAGTAATTCCTCCCCCCTTTTTCTCGTGTCTCTCTTTTTCTCTCTATCTTTTCTCTATCCTTCCCTCCTGAGCTTTTTGAGTAATTATTAATTCTTGCCTTGAAGCTTTTTTAATTAAGCAAATTCTTGCAGTAAATCTTGTAACACCATACAACTGAGCCCTGAGCTGTGCAGCATCCCCTAGCTCAGCGCTCTATCTTTTCTCTCTCTATCTTTTTTTCTCCTCCAACTCTCTCTCTCTCCCTTTCGGGCTATCTTCTTCTCCCTGGTTGTGAACACTTCCGTTGCTTGCGCTTGTTTGGTATCTCCCCACTCGCGACCGAACAACGCTCGAGCCCTTTTGGAGTGGTGGCGGGGAGGGAAAGTGAGCGAGAGAGAGAGGGAGAGAGAGAGAGAGAGAGAGAGAGAGAGGGAGAGAGAGAGAGAGAGAGAGAGAGAGAGAGAGAGAGAGAAACTGAGAGAGAAATCAGGCACTAACAAGGTATCCTTCCTCTCATTCAAAGGCCTGGGAATCTTTGGGGTGCGGTAGCGGAAAGCAGCTCCCTATTACTTCTATCTTTTTTATTCCTAGTAGTTCAGACTGTCCTTCTGACTTCGTCGTACAATAATAATTCTTATTCTCCCTCTTTTATTATTCATGTCTACAGGAGTCCGTTCGCCGTTACGTCTCCCTAGCCAGAAAGTCGGGTGATTTTTTAGTAATTCGCGTCTAGTTTTTAAAAGTAAAAGAAGGAGAGAGTTCTACTCTATCGTCTGTCTCTCCCTCTGTCATCTGGGGACAGGAATGTCTGCTCGGGTTTTATCATGATAGACTGGTCTGGAAAAGTAGTCTTCCAGATTGGAACCTGGCTACCCTGATTGTCTGGTGGAGGTCATTGCTGGGGCGAGACTCACTAGTTCAATTTCTCCTTTCTTGTGCTGTTGGAACAATGAAAGGTCAGTCTCAATCCAGTCTCAATTGTTATGTAACAGCTAGATCATCTCCCACATTTAAACACGATTGACCCACATGTCTACCTCTTCTTAACGATTGCTCGATGGTAGTCCCCCTCTACGATTGTATTGTTCCCGCGGAATATATTAGTTAACTCTGTCCACCACTGTCTAGACCCGTGGTGGAAATGGTTATTAAGAACATCAATCCAAACTGCATACATGTCTTCAATTCATCAGCCCCCCTCTTCTTGATCCTCTCTCCGAATTTGCACCTGAAAAGTTACCCTCCACCCTGCTCTTCTCCCTGATTGGTCTATCCTGGTCACGTGACAGGGATGGAGCGTTGTGATTGGTCAAGGGAGCGGTGAAACACGTGATCATAGTTTTAGCTACTTCCCCTTGCGAGTCCCAAGTGAAGGAAATGGAAAAATCAGTTGGAGAGGTCAGGAGGGTAATAGATAAATAGAATCAATCAGCGACCGCTTGTCACGTGGTGTAATTGCCGTGCCCCCATTGGTCACATCTAATCAGGGAGGCCCTGAGAGAGTTATATATAAGGGTGGTGTGTGTGTGCCTCTCTCTCTTTCTCTCTCCCCCGTCCAGTTGGTTAAAAAGATGGTTGTAGTTGTTTGGGTTTGAATCACTAGCTCTCACAGAATGAGGAGGAGGCACAGTCTTCAGGCTTCCCACTGCGCTGCCCACTTCCGTCTTCATTTTACTCCGCCTCCTCCCTCCACCTCCTCTCTCCCTCACTTCTTTCCTTCTGCTCATCTGAAGTTCAGTTCTTCCAAGTCTCCCAGTTCTTTCCTTCAGCAGGCCGAATCTGATGTTCAGGTATTGCTCTTGAGTCTTGAGTCTTGCTACAAGTGTTCATTTAGACTTCGCACCAGCTGAGTTTTTACCGCCACTTCATACAAAACTGCTTGATATGAGCTAGGGTAGTGATTGTTTTAATGAATGATGATGATCAGTGTTTATCAAAACAATCATTGTAAAATTTTGAGATATAATATAATTCTTTAGGTGGCACTGCTTGTACAACTTATAACACTGGGCAGTGTTATAAGTGAAAACTTATAACACTGCCCAGTTATACATGAAAACTTATAACACTGCTGCACTTCGAACTCCACTGTTTCTGTCACGTTTAAAAACCGTTAGAAAGATAAACGTGTACGAACTCCCTCTCTCTCTTTCTTTATGTCACACTCTCACGCCGTTGCAGCATCGAAATCAAGATAACGGTTACGAACTCCCGGACCCACACATTCTTTATCTCTCACTCTCACTAATCTCTCACTCTCTTTACCTATCTCAGGCGTTATCTTATCTTATACTGATTTCTCTGCCTGCTACCTTATCATGAATTTGTTCTATTGTTACGCCCTATGCTAAAGTGTCTCTCACTCTTGTTTAAAAAATTTTACAATGCAATTTTATTATGCCTGTTTTCGTTGTACCTGACGTCAACAATAATGTCCCAGATTCGTACACTTTTAGACCTCGCAGGCTCGGTCAAAAAGTAAAACTACATCACTCGCAGGCTCGTGAGGTAGTCAAACTTAGTGGCACTCGCAGGCTCGTGCACTAAAGTACAAGAATCTGCCTCGACCTGTGGTCTCGGATCATTATTGTTGCACTTATAACACTCGACCTTCGGTCTCGTGTTATAAGTTTTCAGGTACAACTTATAGGCATAATAAAATCCTACATTGTATGATCAGTCTGAACGGCGACAAAACCAGTTCATCCAATAAATGTGTTTGTATGATGTGATATGACCGTGTCACGTTGTGTGAAGAACGAAGTGGTCAAATCGGAGCGCTTGTTTTTCTATATTGCACGTGTTAATCGAATCTCGGGAGAGATAGAGAGAGATAGAACGATAGAGAGATAGAGAGATAGAGGAAGGAAGCCGGGCATGGTTTTACAGATGATTTGTTTGTGAGAGCTACAGAGCTACTTTTTTTTCGAACAATCACACCTTTCTTAACAATGTTAGAAGCCTGTGTGTCTGTGTTTGTGAAACACAAATCATTCTTTACGTGCATCTATCGGTTGTGTTTATCTCATGTTCGTTATGTCTTTGAACCGTGTGGTATTTAAAGTGTTCTTTTGCCATCATGATGTGATGATCTTTAGCTATTGGAGCTTCCGTTTTTCAGTGTTACCTAATAACGATTCACGTGATGGATCCATCAAAATAACGGTGGAGAGAGAGAGAGAGAGAGAGAGAGAGAGAGAGAGAGAGAGAGAGAGAGAGAGAGAGAGAGAGAGAGAGAGAGAGAGAGAGAGAGAGAAGGATAGAGAATAGCTTGGCAGGTAGGTGTGAAGCGGATATCAAAGCTTTTAAGCGCTAGGTTAAGAACGGATTAATTGATTGATGAATCATCTTTACATCGATTCTCTCTCCGATTTTCTTTCTCTCACTCATTTTCCCTCACTCTTTCTCCCATTCAGTTTTCAGACATGTTTCTCTTTCTGCTGACACATGCATTTGTCGGGGGATGGTTGGTTCGATTTTGGATCGCTGTTGTTTCACCCTTTCAATCTCAGACACGTGAGAACAAGAGAGAGAGGGAGATCTCGCCCCACCCCTGCTGGGTCATCTTTTTCCCGCCAGACTGTTCGTTCCATCTTTCTCTCCCTCTCTATCTTTCTCTCGTCTCTCTGATAGACACAGACGGAACATCGATCACTATGCACCATCTGTTTATTTATCTAGTGGGGAGTCAGAAAAATGGGAGGGAGAGAGAGAGAGGGAGAGAGAGAGAGAAATATGAGAGGGACGCGTCCACCACTTCCGGCCTTTTATTGAAAGGGACGAGAGATGAAGGGGATTATTTATCTTCTACATCTTTGGGGGTCCAGACCTTATCAATCTCCTTACTTGTTGATTTGCTTCAATGATCTCTCTGGCTCTAAACTTAGTTAATTATGGCCATGTTTTGTCATACTAAACACAATTTTTTAACCTCATCCAAGACTTGGTTCCTGTCCCATATATTTGCTCCTGCTAAACAAATAAAAGTGCATCGGAGTGAGAAGAAATGGGAAATCTTGCATATATTACTCAAGCTTCTCTCTGATTGGCTAATTCATCAATGTCACGTGACAAATGCTAAGGCCTTCGTTTGTTTGTGTCAGAAATATTTTCTACCTCAAATCTTCACATCTTTGGTTGACTAACAATATTTTGTTAATATCTTAGCAATATAAGCAACTATTTTACTTGCCCAAACTCTCCAACAACATGTATAGTGCAACTGCTTTTTAATGGTAACTCCCTACTTAACTTCAACCACCCCATAGCTACCATGGAAGTAATGTCAATGCCAACGGAAAGTGACAAACAGACCTCCCTGGACCAAAGTGACGATGTTAACAACTCTATCGGCTGCCAAACAGCTCTATCCTACGCTCGACAGGACACGCTCGTACCACTTACATCACTCCTGCAGCTGGTGAACAATTCTATTCTCACTGTTATGGAGAATATAGGTAAGCATGAACTGACTTTGATTCTACCTAACTTGCAATCTACACTATTCTTATCAATTTAGTATCATCATGATATCGTTGTTTTATCATTAGTATCATATTATATCGTTTTTTATATCTTGTTAATACACTATCTCTCTCCTTCAGAAAAAGTTCTACTGGTAAACCCTGCCGATGAGAATTTGTTTAGTATTGAGAACATGAACAACTTTTGGACGGCCGCTATTTCTGCTGCATCTTCCCCTAACTCGGTAATTATTTATCAATTACATAATTAATAATTCATTAATCATTGTGCAACAAATATTTAGTGAACTAATTTATCCCACTTTGGGTTGTTTATTATGCTACTCAAATGTTCACCCTTTCTTACCCCTCCTCCTCCAGCAGGGAACCCAGATAACAGCATCAGTGGCACCAACCCAACCCCAGCAACTCCGGGTACCCTCACCGGACCGGCCCGTGGATGTAACCAACACCGATAAATTGGAGATCCATATCGAGGAGCCCCCAGAGAAGAAGTGCTGTGTGGGACATGGACCTACCACCACCACAACCAGTATGACGGACCAGGCCCTTCTTGCTCAAGGTGTCAGGACTCAGGCCATCCTAGCTCAACAGGTAGGAAATATGGGATGTTTCGAGTCTTTCTTAGTTGTGTGGCTCACACCGTCATTTTATTTCGGTAGATCACTTTCTCAGCTCTTTTTCTATCAATTCAGCCAATTTTTGTCAGCCCTTTTTCTATCAATTCAGCCAGTTTTTGTCAGTGCCATCCACGGTCCAGTAGGGATTACACACCACATTGTTTGCACGTGTGTTTCTTGGCGGTGTAACCTTTTGAACTCTGATTAAAACTCCACTTCCGGTGTCAAAACACACCCTCACCGCCCTCTCTCTCACCCATCCCATCTCGCTCCCAACTTTCACACCACACTACCTTTCACATACACACAACTATCAATTACTGTGAACTCTCTCTCTCTCCTAGCAACACATTTCTAATCAGTAATGTTGTGTTGTGTACAATAATCAGTAATCACGATGCCAATGTATCGATACTGTGACCCTGATATATATCATAATCCTCCTCCCCCGTCCACGACTATTAACTAACCCATCACCTCCTCTCCAGGCCCACGAAACAGCTCCAGTTGATCTTGATTGTCTACCCCACGACGGTAGCGCCCAACTGTCCCCCACTGTCAGCGTGGCGGGCTCTCTCACCAAGTACATATGTCCTTATTGTTACAAGGTCTTTAACTGGAAAACTAACATGAACAGACATATCTCCGTTACTCATCTGATGAAACCGAAGCCTACTGTCAAGGTGAGAGCAGGGTGAGAGAGAGAGAGAGAGAGAGAGAAGAAGAGAGAAAGAGAGAGAGAGAGAGAGAGAGAGAGAGAGAGAGAGAGAGAGAGAGAGAGAGAGAGAGAGAGAGAGAGAGGATGATTGGGTTCAGTTTCCAAGCCGGATATCATCTTGTTGCGAGAGAGAGGGGCAATTGTTCACAATCAAAACAGGAAATGAGCTCTTTAGGAGATTCCAATTATATGGTTTCCCATATCAACCAATCAATCAAGCACGAAACCCCGTCATCATCATGAAACCATATATTGTATCAACTTCCCAATCAACCTTCTCTCTCTCCCTCTCTTTCAAACTATCCTAGTTGGTATGAGAAAAACGGGAAAATTGAGACGAGATAATATCATCCTTGTGTTTCTACATCTTACTAACTAACCCACAGTCCCCCATCCAGCAAACGGTTCAAGTACCCATCATGAGGAAAAGCAAGCCGTACACGTGCCCAATTTGTGGAAACACTTTCGCGTGGAGGAGTAACATGAACAGACACATTCTTCACCTCCACAAGATTGACCACAAACAACTCAACAAACTTCTTCTTTCCGGTGAGTTTCAAACGAATCACTGCGCTGGCAAGCACAAAGGTGACCATCCCCTCCCCCCAGCCGCGCGTGCCAGAATGCAGTAATAACTTTTTTCAGTTTTTAGCCAAAAATGGCATTTTGCGACGCCCATAGCGAGGCCCCCACTGCACCAATCAGTCTGAAATTTGGTATACAGTGTCACATAGTCTAGATCTACTTTAGTTTAAAAGGGCAAGTCTCTATCTCTTTTAGTTTTAGAGATATGGCATCGTGAAAAAAGCAATAAGTGTCCCGGGTCTATGTATCTATGTATCTATCTATCTATGGATAGACGCTATTTTACCAAATTTATAATCGTTTTTGAGAGAAAACGATATAAGATAGACACTTCTCGTTTGTTGCATTCGAAAGATAATCGTTTATATTGTGTAGACGAATAGTTGTCATGTTCTAG
Organism: Hormiphora californensis; assembly: GCA_020137815.1. NCBI lineage: Eukaryota > Metazoa > Ctenophora > Tentaculata > Cydippida > Pleurobrachiidae > Hormiphora > Hormiphora californensis. The sequence continues at coordinate 3,909,645 of CM035359.1, forward strand.
GTCCAATCAGAACGTCTTGACAAACTGTCATAAAGATAAGACATTTTTCAAACCAACCAAATTTCTTTGAGCTCAATTTACACCCTGAAGACGGTTTTTGATTGAAAAACGGAGACCACACTTATGAAAGATAATCGTCTAAACTTTCAGAAACTATATAGCGAATTTGTGAAACTTTATTTCTAAGGGTCTCAAATCGCGTCTGAAGTGTTAAGACTGTATGAAAATAGATATGACGATGGTGCGTTTTTCGCCATAGCAACCTCAAATCTTGTCCAATCGATCTCAAACTTGGTAAGCCTCTTTATATAGATGTGCCTGATAACAATACTTCCTTATCATGACGTTATAACGTCGTGACGTCACGCTATGACGTCAGAATGACGTCAAAATTGAAAGTTTCTTATTTTAGCGATTCCTGACGGTCTATACACGTTCTGCTACGTCCAGACATGTCTTACATTGTATTTCACATCAGAAAATACCAAAAATATACCCAATTATGCCAAAAACTAACAGAAATTAGTTGGCTGGAAAGGTGACCACTTTTGTTGTCAAACTGACACCTTTGCCCGGCCCGGGTTACGGATATCATCGATGGGGTAAATCAGGGGGTAAATCAGGTAGTTTGAGAAGAGAGAAGGAGAGAGATAGGAAGAAAGAGAGATAGAGAGAGAGAAAAAGAGAGATAGAGAGATAGAAATCAGAGAGGGAAAGATTATGATGAAACCCGGAGAGGGCAAAGGTGTCAGTTTGACAACAAAAGTGGTCACCTTTCCAGCCAACTAATTTCTGTTAGTTTTTGGCATAATATATTAATAGATTAATAGATCTTAGAGTTGGGGACTGCAATTATTACGAAATGAGACAGCTGAATTGTCCCATTTTGTATTCAAACATTGAACAGCTCTCCCTATTTCGGGCATTATGTTCCCATCTTACTATAGTCTTGGATCCCTACCTCCAAATGTATTCATTACACCTCATATTCTGATCTATTCTCCTTATTCTCAGCCTACCTCCCAGATCTGAGAGGAAACCAGCCCGGTGCGGGTGGAGACCAAGGGACCGGGAACCAGGGAGGGATCACCGTGAATCCCAGTTGGAAACCCTGAGACAGTCGCTGCTGCGGTTGAGAACTTTAGCAGTCTTGGATCTCTCACCATGCTTCCACAGGTATGTAGACAAGCCGAGATAGAGAGAGATAGAGAGACTAGAAAACGAGACACAGAAATTGTTCACGTCCGCTCGAAAACATCCTCCCGCTCTGTTTAGTTTTTTCAACACCCACCCCCTCTCACTACATTGAGAACAAATCATCCCATAGGCAATTAGAGTGGGCGGACTGGTGCCCGTAGTATAGTAGCACTCTCTGACAGAAATAGAAAGATGGAGCTAAGAGAAAGATAGATAGAGATAGAAAGGAAGAGAGATTTAAAGATGGATAGATAGAGAGATAGAAAACGAGAATGCTAGAGATGACTAGACTGACTTGAGAGCGTTTCTAAACCTGTTGTGTGTTGACATGATCATGTGATCTGTCACGTGACATGAGTGTCACGTGACATATCTTGCGAGAGGGCTAATTGCGACTCACCACCCAATTACTATAAACATCATCTCTTGTCAGATAGGAGGGCATCTTTCTATCCCTCTCTCTCTCCCTGTCAGAGGCATCTTTCATCCCTGTATATATTATCCCTGCCAGTTCACCTACTGACAATATATTTTAGCGTCACTCTCTATCTCTCTCTTTCTATCTCTTTCTATCTCTCCCTCTCTCTCCAAACTATTTCAAGCTCCATTCTGTTTCAAGCTCCATTCAGATCCTATCTCGGTTTATTTTTATCCCACTTATCACCACCTGCCATCCACCACGCCCCACAGCACATGTGTAACACACACTGCACTGCACTGTACTACTTGAAATATCCACATAATACACACATCCAATTATCCAATTAATAACTAAAAAATCCTCAGAATAACAGTTTCAAGACGGTAGCTGCCAGTCCTCCACCCTCCTCTACCACCGCAGCCTCAGTTCAGGGGCCCACAGTAACAGCAGTACCCAGCAGCACCTTCTCGCCCCACTCCCCTGATCACATTAGTTACCTGTTCCGCAACCACAAGGCTCTACTGGACAGTGTCAAGAAAGAGCAGGTGAGAGATGAAGCTTTAAATCAATAATTATATTGATTCTTTTGGGGGGCTACGAAATAGAACGACGGGGCGAAATGATTCTAAGTAATATATGGGATTTTCACTCGTAAATTTTCATTCTGACCTAACCCCGGACCCAGTATAGATGGGCCGGTACCACCCCTTATAATTGGGTATGAGAAAAGTTTCGTGCCAATCGCATTTTTATCTCGCAAAAAAGGGTGGAGATTTTGCAGCTAGTGATCATCGAGCCGCATATATTATTAAGATAGCAGATGACGAATGAAAGAGAGAGAGAGAGAGAGAGAGAGAGAGAGAGAGAGAGAGAGAGAGAGAGAGAGAGAGAGAGAGAGAGAGAGAGAGAGTGAGAGAGATAGAAGAGAGAGAGAGTGAGAGTGAGAGAGAGAGAGAGAGAGAAAGAGAGAGAGAGAGCGAGAGAGAGAGATAGCGAAAAAGCGAAACTGAAGATTGAGAAGGGTGGGGTATAATTCTCAATTTATTTGTACCATCTTTCATCAACTCGGACCTCCATTCCAAGATATTCAAATATTTCCCGCATTTTACATGATCACGATGTCACGTGACCTCACATGTGGCCTCACATGGTTTTAAATACTCTCAAATATCTGTTTGAGTATTTTGTGATCTGAATTAGTGAATTATCCCCTCCCCCATTCCCACTCTTCTAACCCACCCTCTCTCCCATCCCTCTAACCCTCCATTTCTCCCACCCCTCTAACCCTCCCTTTCTCCCCAGGTACCCATTCACGTGAAAGAAGCTGCACTCTCCTCCTTCTACCAAAGCAACAAAGCCCTATTTGACACCCCCACCTCCACCACCTCGACACCGTCCCGGGGAGAGCACCGTGAACACGGCATCAGTCCTGGCCTCCTGACACCACCCAAAGTAGTGGACACCACCACCACCAAATCATCGCCCCCCACCAGCACAAGCGCTAACATCAACAACCTAGCCGCGTTGTACCAAGCCCAGACTCTATACCAAAACCACAAGGCCATGCTTGATACGGTGTCTCTGCTGAGTAATCTCAATAGTATGGGTGGGATTCAGGGCACTGGGGAGTCTGTGGAGGGGATAAAGTTGGAACAAACGGACAAATGAAAATGTTTTCAGTTGACAGACAAAGATAGAGAGTTGAGAGTATCTGTTGAGGATATTTATATTGAGAGTTCTTATCTCAAGAGAGATGAAAGAGAGATAATTGCACAATCGAAATGACGAAAATATCATGATAAAACCAAATCATGAAGAGTTTTTGTAGGGTTTAGTAAGATATATTATATTGTTAACCATAAAGTATTTTATAGGTTTTTTATAATCCTCCTTTTGGATACAATTTGCATCCAGTCACCGATATGATGTAACCGCACAGGTAACCATACTAACCACAGGTAACTATGGTAACCAAAGGTAACCATGGTAACCGCACATGTTATATACCGTAGAGAACTACTAGAATATATACAACTGGTCCGGTTCAGGTGCTGTGACTGTTTCATTTATTTTTCTACCGCCTGAATGATTTTAACCTTTCTACTCCTATTATATATTCATGTTGTGAAACACTGATCAAAGCATTGTTATCCCCCGATTTAGTGTGTGTGTGATACATATTTGTTATTATTTGTTATGAGATCAAAGGGTTTTGGATTAAAGAATAATCGATAGAAAGTAGTTTAGAGATGACTTTTAGAGTAAGATATAGTGATAGAAAGAAAAACAGAATGGAAGGAGTGCTCTAGTTAATTAGACCAATACGTTAATTAGACCAATTATAAACTGATTAGTGTACCTTTGATCCTAGAAGTATGTTTGTTTTTGCCTTTTGCTGTTTTTGATATCGTATTTATTGTGCCTAACGAAATTAACTTGTCGTAAATGTCTATTTTTTCATCTTTACCATTTTCTGGTTTTTGACAAAATCCTGATATTATCATCCACAGATCTGCATACATAGTCATTCGTCCGTCTCTTGGAAGTCGGAGCAGACAGACAGACAGACAGACAGACAGACAGACAGACAGACAGACAGACAGACAGACAGACAGACAGACAGACAGACAGACAGACAGACAGACAGACAGACAGACAGACAGACAGACAGACAGACAGACAGACAGACAGACAGACAGACAGACAGACAGACAGACAGACAGACAGACAGACAGACAGACAGACAGACAGACAGACAGACAAGGAGTCAGACAAGAAGACAGACAAGAAGACAGACAGACAGACAGGCATACCTCGTGAGAGCTAGATTTCACCAGGAGTTTTCCAGAACTATCCAGGGCGGCATAACGGTTTCGAGCCACCCAGACAGCAACTACTCCCTTCATCCTTTTTCCTGAAATTAACAAACAATATCCAATATAACCATTATATATATATCCCCGGTATATCTGATGAAGTGACAAGAAAAGGAAAGTAATAACTCGTTACCCGCCCGTCTCACACTTAATGTACAACCCAAACACATAACCAATCCAGCCATACTCATTGCTATTCACAACCAAATCACATCCCCAACTTTAGCCCTTTTCTTACCATCCCCATCTCCAACTTTAGCCCCCTCTTTCTTACCATCTCCAACTGCAACATCACCCCTTTCTCGGGGAAGAGAGTACACTTCATAGTAGGTTGTCCCACCGTTCTTGCCCGTGTGGATTGTGCTGACAATGATTGAGTTTTCAGCGGGGTTGTAACTCAGTGAGGAGGGCTGACACGCTGCATCACCTGAAAGAGAGGGGCATGTACAGTGGGACCCCGATTTACCGCGATGCTCGGGGGAAAGAGTATGTCTCTCTGGAGGTCCCTGGTTCAATTCCCAGTCGAATCCAGTATTTTCTTCCCTATTTAATTCTTGCTCATTATTCAGAAAGTGAAATGAGTTAGATCAAGTTGGACAAATGTTTCGATAACGAGAACGCCATCTCTTCAGCAACAGTCTGAGCACTGTTGATGTGAAGTGAACAAGTCGTATGTACCATGTTTTAGCTGAAGGATAGCCACATCCTTTCCACTCCCAAAGGTGTATTTTCGGAGGAATCGATCCTTGATAAAGTAGACAGAACTTTCATGGACGATGCTGGCGGGTCTCTCTCGCTCCAGTTTGAACACAACCATACCACTATCGTGACCTGGGGAGAAGGATGTATAAAGGGGGAGATAATAAAGTAGAGGGAGATAGAGAGAAAAGAAGATAGACAGAGAGGAAATTCACCTGCAGCAAAAAGATTTAGGGTAGGGTGAGCGGTAATACACCAATATCTGTCCTCTCCTCGGAATGTGTTCAGGCAGTTTCTCTTGTTCAAATCCCACAGCCTAGAAGAATATGACAATTGTTTAATTGTCCTAGATTTATATAATGTTAACTATGGTAACCATGGTAACTTCCCAGCATGGTATCCATGGTAACAACTCACCGAATACTCTTATCCTCACTGTTACTGATGATCACATCAGTTCGTGGGTGGAACATCACATTGGAAACATTGTTAAAGTGACCCCGGCACGTATCAACCTCCCAGGCCCTCGCCTCACTGTACCTCCACAGTTTCACCTGCCTATCATCAGCACCTGAATTATTGATCAATTATTAATTAATTATTAAAACATGCTGGGTTGTTGGTAACGGTATAAAACAGGGAGACATTAGCCTCAGGAATGATAGTATCACCGTGATTCGTGAAATGGTTTTACAGCCAACCAAATAATCAGTTTATTAGTTAGTGATCTAGTTAATTAATTACCGCTGATAATTAGTGGTTGAGTTGGATGGAACTGCACCCAGTTGACACCACGGTCATGTCCCTCCAGCACATGTTTCACAATGGCATCGCTCTGACCAAACAGGTCAATCTGTCCGGGTGTCTGAGTCCTGAAGGCATCAACTGCAGGGAGAGGGGGGATATATTCTATATCGGGTTAAACATTGGTTATACTATATATCAAGGTATACAATGGTTCAATTCAAACCGGTAAAATTAATCTAATAATCCCAAAACTCACCAGTACCGGGCTGTGCTCGTTTCCTTCTCAGACCACCTATATCCCAAACCCGGACAGTCTGGTCCAAACTAGCTGACACAACGAGATCCTGAGTTGGGTGAAACTGTGCACACATAACATAATGATTGTGACCGGTCAACACGCTGATGCATGATCGGCTCTGCCAGTTCCAAATACGAATAGTTTGGTCGTCCGAACAGGAGATAATCCAAGGGTGCTCCTCGTGGAAGAAAGTAGTTCGGATGTAGTCAAGGTGACCTAGCAGGGTGAAGAGGCACTTCTTCTGTTTGTAGTTCCACACCTAGTGAAGGAGAGGGAGAGAGAGGGATGGGGAGAGAAAGAGAGAGAGAGAGAGAGAGAGAGAGAGAGAGAGAGAGAGAGAGAGAGAGAGAAAAGAGATATCCACGAATTGAAAGTTACCTTGATCTTGTAATCATCACCACCGGACACAAAGAGTGGTTGAGTTTTGTGGAAATCCACACCTCGAACAGGTCCATCGTGTTCGTCATACTTGTCCAAGAGGGTCCTCATCCGGTAGTCCCACAGTTGGATCACGCCCGAGTGAAGCGAGGAAAGGACCCATGGCCGCGATGTGTGAAAGGAGATCCCTAAAAGTGGTTGTTATTATAGACCAGGGCCAGGGGGGGGCAAGGTTGAAGGGTTTCTTTTGAGTGTTTGTTATATCATTTCAAAAACAAGGATCACATCATATTTTATAACTCCTTACCTTTCACACGGGCAGATTTAGTTTGGAACTTGTCTAACATGTAACCGATTTACCCTGCACCTAGCAAGGAGATTTCGTGACGTTATTTAATCAACACTCAAATTACGAAACTAATAACTCTTTTACAGGGTTAAAAAAGTATTTCTAAAAGAAAATCAATCAATTTCTAAAAGAAAATCAATCAATCAATCAATCAAAATGTACATTTAACATCCCGCTTTTTGACTAATAATAGTAAGAGTGATAAACGTCATACAAAGTTACTAGATGAGCGCCAGAGCACTCCTACCAGCCTTCTAAAGCGGTGAACCCAAAGTGGAAAAGAAAGATGATATGAGTGAAAACGTTAAACGACCATCAATTCTGAGTCGGTATTCACTTTCAAAGGCCTTCTGGAGAGTGATCAAAGAAATAATTTCAGTTTAAGCATGTAGTTAGCTGTTAGCAGGTACGCAGGTCGTGGCAGGGCAGTGGGCACCGCCATCCGCCCCTATTGCACCCCTGCCGTAAACCGTGCACAACCATTTTTTTTCAATGTGGCACTATTTTAGCGAATCTTGAGCCAAGCATGGGATCACATAATATGGCTATCAGACTTCAGAGACGGTGCAGACTTGAGAACGACGACGGCTTGCAATTTCAAACAGTAACAACAAAACGAGAAAAGGCGTTTGGCATACGTTGCAGGCCCCTTATAATATAATATAAGGGGCCTGGAGGGAATACCGCGCTAGGGGGGAATACATAATCAATCATATCTCCGGTTCCAGATAAGGTACAGAAATCGTTTTGGTAGCGTTGGAAAGAGGAAGATAACAGCTTTCAAATGCAACCGGTTTCAGGTCTCTATCTTATCAGGAACAGGAGATATGAACCAAACTCCGCAAAATCGAGTGCGGTAAAATCAAAATTTGAATGAAATTTTAAAAAAGGTGTCCCTGCAAGAATCTGTGACGTCACTTTTTGAAAACAACCCATCTTTCAACGGCTATTGCTCAGCCTCCTTAAGTCCAATTAACTTCTTTCAAAAACAGTAAGGTAGATAATCGTCAGATCTAACAACTGGTGAAAGAATCAAGTCAAACGGACTTCAGGAGCCAAAGTTATAAGCACCGCCGTTTTTTCGACCGCAAAGTTATCTTCGACCCAGCCGGGATCAGGCCAAACGCGCGCGCGGCATTCCCTCCAGTCCCCTCGTTGCGGGGGTGCGCGCATGAGGGGGCTGCAGCGCATTCCAAAAAAGGCGTCAGAAGGTTTTCGAAAACGTGAACGAAGTGAATTTTCAGTGATCAACTCCGAAAACTTCGAGGCCAAATCGCGCGCGGAATGGAACGCGCGAGATTTTCTTGACACAAATGGTGAAAGCGCTGCTTTCTGAGCCGCGCTCTTATCTGTGAATTTCAAGTTTTAAGTTCATGCCCAAATTTAAAATTTTTCTGAAGCAAAAAATTAAAAAAATTAAATTACTTTTCCCTCCCTTTTCCCTAATCCCTCTTCACAACTCTTCAAGCCTCTTCTTTTGGCATGCACTGCAGACCGCTAAAGTATAACCCAAACTATTTTTAAAGTATAACCCAAACTATTTTTTAGCAAAAGTCGAAAAATGACTAATAAGAACTTCACTCGGGTTTTGTGTAATTTCCCACTGTCATAGCTCCATTCCCTCATCCCTGATAAGAGACTTGAAGTTTGATATGTAGGAAGATCATGTCGAGTTCTACCTACAAAACAAATTTCAAGTGACGGAGCTATGTCAGTGGGAAATTCCACAAAACCAAAGTGATGGTGATTAACTTTAGAATACACGGTTTTGATAGTTACTCGTGAGGGGAGCTACAGCGTTGGCCAAGCCTCTTCGAGAGGTTATTCTCTTACAAATTTGTGTAAGTGTAACCAAAGCTTCGCTTTAGGTAATGCCAGGGAAACTCTATGATGTGATTTACTGTGGTAGTGATGTCATATCACGGTATCTCGTGGATTCTGCAATCCACTGGACAGCACGCCTTCTCCAACTTACAGGAACTCACAAGTTAGTTTTGATTGTTTTGTTCAAACCCTTTTGGGTCGATCAAGTTAGCTTTTCAGAGCTACTGGTAGGAAGGTCGTGGGCTCCCTACACTTAGGTAACCAATAACTAACTCAGCCCTGCCAAGTTATCGGTTGATGTTGGACAGCGAGAGCTGATCCCACACACTTGCTCACAGTACTTTTCATATTTCAGGAATATCAACTTGGTGGTTCACCAGAGTTCAATAAATCTGCTAAGTGATGTGGGAGTCATAGTTGGTAAGTAATAATCTAACAATAGGGCACACGTTGTGTAACAGGTAGCGAGCTACCAAGATCATTTATTATTTAGACAAATAAAACTATTAACTGTATAAAACTCATTAACTGTATAAAACTGTATAAAACTATTTGTAAAATTTTGGTGTCGCACCAAAAATACATTCGGTAAACTATTCAAATCTTTCTCCTGATTTAGCTCTGTTTTCCCACTCGGTCGGCTTTACCAACACGCTCACCACTATGCTTACTATCGACACACCAGCAAACCCCACAATTGTGTAGTAGAACCTTGTCCATCCGACCCTCTTGTCCTCAGTTCCAGTTAGTGCTGCCATCAGGCCAGGTCCTATAAACCCCTGCAACCTGACCGAGACCGTTACAGACTGAGTAGATGAAGGCTGAATTTACCGGATCCATCTCCACGTTGGCTGTCATTAAAGATCCGCTAAAGAGTGTGGCTGATGCGAGGGCACTCAGTATGATCAGAGAACAAGCACTTTGAAAGTTGTCTATCTTGGGAAAAATCAGGAAGATCACAATCTGAACAATCATGGGTATTATCATGAAACTGAGTCTGCAGGTCAGCCAAGAGATGTGATTGTCCAGCCTTTGGAATATCCAGGAGTATAGAATGGTAAAAACAGTTAGAACGAAGGAGACTGAGGTTCCGAGATAGGATATGGGGACAGCGTCCACATTCAGCACCTGCTTCATAAAGAATGGTGTGACGCTAAAGGCACTGTAGTACACCGTGAAGTATGTCACCATGTAGATGACAAAGGACCAAACATAGACCCTCCTCAGAACACGTCGAATCCGGAATTTTTCTTCTTTCTCGTCTGTACCTAAGCGCTCTTCTTTACCCAACTGCTCCTCTTTGATTCCAATTTCTTTGTTTTCAACTTTAACACTTACTTTCGCTTCCTTTGTGGCGCTCACAGATTCTTCTACTTCACAAGCAATGTTTTGAATGCACAATGAAGGGCCGTTATCAACACTCTTTGTCGTGAACGCTTTTGCAAAGATAGACCCCCCAGGATATTTGGAGACAAACAGAATGTTCATGACAAAGCCAACGCTCAGGAGAAACCCCCCAAAGTAAAAATACCATTTCCAATTTAGGACATTAGTAAAGAAAGATGCTATAAGTCCACCTGTACCGTTTCCAAAGTGAATAGACATGCCTACGCATGACAAAAAGTATTTCCTCTCCTTGACAGTCAACCAGTTGTTGAGGAATTCGATGTTGTAGGGAGCCATAAGACCCGCAAACAAGCCACGGATAGCCTGGACTACTATCAATGTGGTAACCGCCTTCTCAGCCAGTATGGGGTACAGGAACTGAACAACTATCGCCAGGACTATGTATACTCTGTAACTTGGCAGGAAAATGTCGTACTTTTTAACGAATGACACGACAAGTGCCTGGGCACAGAAACCGTAGAAATAAGAACCAAGAACGAATGCTTTCGTTTCTTCACTCCAACACAGCTCCTCGCCAACAGTGCAGTTCTCTCTCAGCATCCCTCCTATCATTACGATAGGGATCCCAAACCTGAAACAAGAGCTGCACGTCAGTATATCCAACAGACAGTGGTGCTCCGTCATATTGACCACAGCGTTGTTCACAGCATGGTTCACAGCGTCCAAAATGTGCAAAAAGTTAGTTTTGGACGCTGCAGGAACGACGCATGGGGGAAGGGGGGGTGTGCGTGTGGACAATATGACGGATTACCACTGAGATTGTCATTCTTCAAGTTCTTCATGAACTGGGATCACTCTATTACCTTGCAGATAGCTCAGAGTAACATACAAAGACCACCGTGAAACCTCCAAGAATCTTACTAACAACATCCAATTTCATCTCTAACGGGCTGAGGGAATTTATCCGAGAGGCAGGGTTGCAAAAGCAGTGAAGTGGCAAAATTCGAAACAAGGGGGGGGGGGTCCAGCCCTAAAAAAAGCTAAAGGTACCCTGATTTTGGTCGATAGCGTTTTTTATTTTAGCTTTTTTTAGCTTTTTTTAGCTTTTTTTAGCCCTACTTTTTATGTTTTTTCAGCATTCATCTTGACACTTTTCCATTAAATTTTCATCCTTCCGGACGTCTATTGACTGCATTTGTTCATTTCCTGCACATTTTTTACCATAATCTACCGTTTATGTCCATACATAGCAATTTATGTATGAGACATTTTTTCGATAAAAATATTATTCAAATTTGATAAAAATAGTTTTAAAAAAGTTCAAAAAACGTTATAAAACGTTATAATAAAAGTTTAAAAATTTGGCGTCAGCGGGATTCGAACCTATATGAATCCACTAAAAACTCAATTTTAGCTTTTTTTTAGCTTTTTTTAGCCTTAAAAAAGCTAAAAAAAGCTAAATAAAGCTAAAAAAAGCTAAAAAAGGCTAAAAAAAGCTAAAAAAAGCTAAAAAAAGCTAAAGGTACCCTGATTTTGGCCGTTAGCTTAGCTTTTTTAGGGCTGGACCCCCCCCCCAAACAATTAACAGGGAATGGTTGTGAAAGCACAATAAGTCTACAATCTTCTACAATAAAAACCACGTCTACTCATTTGTCCAGCCGGAAGGTGAAACAAAACTTCCTCACTGATATGCGGCTAATAAACAATCAACCGATCCCTATTCTCTGAAAGTCTCCGTCGAGAAGAAAAGTAGAAAACCATATTACAGACATCCTTACTTGATATACTGAGACGCGAAATGAAATTGCTATATAATGCTATGATATAGACAATTGAAACTCAGTACGTGTCATACGAATTCACACGACAGCCCGCTAGCGCTTACTAGCTCACTAGAACTATTATATGTACTATGTAGGAACAGTAAACATAAAAATTCAGTATTTGTTCCGTGTTCACGGGCTGTCGTGTGAATTCATATCCCACGTACTGAGTTCCAACTGTCTATATCATAGCATTATATTATAGCAATTTCATCTCACGTCTCAGTATATCAAGTAAGGCTGTCTGTAATGTGGTTTTCTGAGCCGTTAGAACATTAGAAAACATCAGAAAACATTGCTGTTGCAACAAACTAGTTATCCTACATAAGTACCATTTGTGGCTTGAGCCAAGCGCCTTCGGGTGTGAGGTCAAACCAAACCAAACCAAACCAAACCAAACCAAACCAAACCTAACAAAACCAAACCAAATCAAATCAAACCAAACCTAACCAATCCAAAACAAACCAAACCAAACAATCTACCTGAAGTCCCCCCCCCCCCCCCAACGTACAAATGTAGAATATAATAATTCACTTTCGAGGGTATATTGGTTATTTTCACCTTTATAATTATGATCAAGTACTAATTTGTTTAAAAGTACTACTTTGTTTCAGCCATACCATTCTCCTTCCAATCCCCCTTCTCCTGTGGTACTATCATGGATGGAGGGGTCTCCTTGGTCTACATAACCGTCCTGTTACCTGAACCAAACAAGCTAAAATGCCACGTGATACGAGTATCTTCCGTCGCCTTGGTTAGTGATGATGATTTAATATATGATCAGCTCGGTCAGAATGGTTGCTATTTTGGGAACCAGCACTGACAGGTCATACAGTAAAATCTGGATGAAATTATTTGTGTGTCATACAGATTACTGTCATATGCCATACTGTATGATGTAATACGTGATTTAATAGTGGTTTGTGGCTCACTCATTCTTCTTCTTTTTCAGGCTGTTAAACTTCAAGAAGAGGTGACGACCCTGCAGCAGAATGCACTCAATGTAACAAAACGAAGTTAGTATAATAAACTAGAAAATCAGCACCAGTGCTGACACTATAGTCATAGTATGTATTTTCAATATGTATTTTAAATATTTTACCCAGTCTTGACTTGTCTTGACGTCTTATTGAGTCTCGCACACGGCCCCCCAAAATCCAAACAACTTTAAACAGTCTTGGTGAAGCGCTGGGTTAATTTCGTGTGGCCCAAAAAATTGCAGCTCATAGCACTACTTTGCACAGCCCTGTAACACTATCCAGGTCGAGTCTTATCAGTGCAGCGATGGTACTTTACATTTTAACCCTGGTGTGTGGAGATATTTTCTCTTTCTTTCTCCACGGACTCGGTTCATACAAACCTTCAGGGGCTCTTTTCAATTTTCCTTCCACAATCCACATGTCCAGATTTCTCAAACTCAGCTGCTCATATCAATCCCTTATTCTTGTACAACTTTATGTTCTAAGAATCTCTCTTTTGTCCCCTTCTGCCGAATTTCAAATCAACCTACATCACTCCATAGAGATAACATTTATATAGGATTTTATAAAGAGGTCATCCAGCCGTGTCTCACCAGATGAGAATGATCGGATGATCTTCTCCCGATCTTTTATTTTCTAAATGAACTCATCCAGCTACTCAATCCCCAACTTTATTTATCATCATATGCCCTAGATCTGAGACGGCAAATTACGGAAAGTTTCGAGCGCTCAACAACCTCTGCCAAGATCCGCCGATCGTATTCGGAGGAGCGAACCCGGGCAACCCATAGACCTCTCTCCACGGTGGCAGAGTGTAATAAGGCGAGAAGGGCTTCTGATATGACGGGGTCAGGGTCCAATAGGAGAGGGAGGCGGAGTAGCGTGCCCTCCAGAACCTTGGATATATACGAGGTACGTTATATCTTGCCATGTTATTATAACCCTCCTTTACAATTGTGTGTGGTGAGACAGTTCTAACCCTCCTTTACAATTGTGTGTGGTGAGACAGTTCTAATCCTCCTTTACATTTGTGTGTGGTGAGACAGTTCTAACCCTCCTTTACATTTGTGTGTGGTGATCAGACAGGGTTGAATGCAAGCAATATCTACTAGCTGTTCATTTACAGTATGAGATTGTATCATATATTGATAACAGTCGATGTTCAAGTCAAGTATTTTTTGTACTGACGTCATAGTTTGAGACTTGAGAGAAGTGCGTTTTTAAATAAATATTTCAAGTTTTTATACAATTATACCTACTAGAGAGGGCAATAGAGAGGAAACTCGCATATGCGATACGATCCTACCAACCTTGTCAAGAACTATTTGTCAAGAACTATTTCTCTCCCTATCATCTTGAGTCGCCTGACGCTCTCATGTATGAACAGTTCAACTATCACCCTCTCTATATAGTACATAACTCCCTCCCGCGCGGGCATCTATTCAATAGACGCACTGCAGAGCAGTGCGTCTATTGAGCTGTAATGCACGGGTCCCGAAGGGACCGTGCATTACAGCCCTGTAAATCCCGAGCGTCAGCGAGGGGTTTACAGGTATATCTGCACGCAAGGGAGGGAGTTATGTTCTATAGACCCCGCTGGCGGGCACCTAGAAGCAAAACAAGCACAAATTAGGTGGTTTTTAAACAGAGAGCTCACACAAAACGGGTCAAACAGTTGGAAATGAAGCTACAGAGTGCCTCTCTACATTCCTACACACTCGTAACAATCGTCGTAACAGTTTCAAAGGGTGGAATGCAGAGAGAGATTACAGTTAATTGTGGGTCATGAGCAACAGTTGCAACAGACTGGCGGGCGCCAAATCTAGACAGAGAGCGTTGTAGGTTGTACACAGTACACACACTCCCTCTTGTGTTACCAAGTCATTTTATCGTGTTTCCAGTGATTCTTTGTGATCTTTACACAAATCTGTCAGAGGGCGTGCGTCTATCGAGACACAAACTCACGGCAGTGCACGGCCCAATAGACCAGTGCAAATTGTTCGCGCGGGGCGGGCGTCTATTTGAGCGAGCGGGGTCTATATAAAATAAATACATCCTTCCCTCGAGAAATCTCTCTCCCCCTCGGCCTCTCTCTCTCTCTCTCTCTCTCTCTCTCTCTCTCTCTCTCTCTCTCTCTCTCTCTCTCTCTCTCTCTCTCTCTCTCACTCTTCATATACAGGTTGACTATTTAGGATCGGTCGCCTCTAAAACAAGCGATCTTCCTGACATTGAGCGGACATTGCAACACCTCAAAGACGATACAAATGGTAATTGTAACCATGGTAACCATGGTAACCATAGTAACAAATGGTAACCATAGAAACCATAGTAATAAACCCCAATTCTCCTCAATAAACCCCAATTCTCCCCACCCAATTCTCCCCAATTCTCCTGCACTACAGGACCGACCTCTGGGTTACTTCATGTTGGGAGGGGAGAGGTTCAAATGATGAGAAGAGACCGGGTGACCGTTATACGCAGTTGGAACATTGCCCATATCCGGGCATGCGCTCAGGTAAATCATGTATTAATTAATTAGTTATATTAATTAAGGGATACTGCACCGTGCCTTGAGAAAACCCCGCTAGGTGGGACAATGTAATTCCTGTCAACTCAAGCATGCTAGGTCTCGTGACTCGTGCTAATCCTTTTGAAACGATTGGGTCACAGGTGACCCAGTACTTTGAAAATTAAAATTTCACCAGGCACGCCGTGTGTAGTATTAAACCATGGCATGGAAGATGGATTATTAACGATTTCATTCTCTCCAGGGCAGAGTTGATTTGGGTATGGTCGGATGGAGCAGTAGGGAGAGAGATCTGAGGGAACGAATACACGTGTTTAGGGTATCTCGACCTGAAGAGGTAACATATTCTAAGTGAAATCAGATGTGAGCTCATTGAAGAGGTAACAACATGCAGGGTGTCCCATACATTCTGACAAGTGACACGTGTGTGTCACACTATGTCAGACCATACATAAGGGCTCACCCTGATACATTATTTTATTGACATCTGACTGGCAACTTGTGAGAGATCCCATCTAGACCACATGTTGTCAGACAAATTTAAATGTTAATTAACTGTTAATATTAAAACTTCTCTCTATCTAGGGTGCACTACTACTCCACGCCCTCCATGAAACATGGCAAAATGCCTACACGAAGAGGAAAAAGTGTAGCCCATGTAATCATTGTCCTATTGTGGTGTTCAATAGGATGTGTGAGGACCTACAAGGTATAATAAGTCTGATTTTTTGAAGATATTTGTCAACTTTTTGACGTGTGCATCACACGTTAAGCGCACGAGAAGGGGGGTTGACAACTAAACTTCAAAAAATCAAATTTTAAAGAGCTTGTCTCACAAACTTCTCCATTCCCTTACAAAATTAACTCTACAAGCACTACTGAGTTCTAATTTATATATGCGGTAAGATTGTTAAGCGTCAACCAAGAGAGAGGAGGGGGAGGGGCTCCTAGGAGAGAGATAGAGATATAGCAGCTATCTAAGTCCTACTAAAACTTTTTACTTTCCATAAAGGTTTATCCGAGGACGAGGTTATGTCTAAATTAGGAGACGTTTTGGAATCCCTTTCCACTGAAGATACATCCACTGTTTTAGAGCTATTCAAGGTAATAGAGCAACTTTTGGTTAACATGCCCGGGCACTTTTTGTAAGTTGGTCCCTAACACCATGCGAATAGCCTCTTCTCCAATTTCTCTCAGAGTTGTTCAGAGAGCCTCAGATCGTTTGTGACTTGTGAGGGTGAAAGATGGTCATCTATTTGTTTACTATTGCACCGCACACTACCACCTGATATATTCTTTTCAGACGGACCAAACATCTCTGGAAGTACAAAACGCTCTATTGGTACGGTGCCTCCGACGCATGTTTGAGGGTCACCAGGGCAACCACACTCACGGCAGCAAGAGTCACCGACCCCGTTCAACCACTGCCCCTGCTTTTGATAATGTTGCCGAGGAGCAACCTGTAATGGAAAATAATAACCGGGTAACAGCGAGAGAGAGAGAGAGAGATGAGGGTCCTCCTCCCCCTCTCCCTCATTGATGGAGAATGGGAGGAGGACACTTTATTGGAAGAGAGAGAATAACTATAAAATATTTTCCATGGAATGTAGGTACTATTTAGCAGTTGCTAAACATTCAACCGTTCGTCTCACGTACGTTTCGGTACGTTTTAAATGTGTGCAGTCAGCAGTGTACATTTTTCCAATTTGCACTTTCACCAGTTCACACTATCGCCGTACTTCCTAGAGCTCAGCAGCCCTGGTCCCAGCGAGCGCAAAACGGCGCTCCCGAGTCCGGCAGCTATCAAACTTCCGTAAAGCCATCTACGACAGTGTGTCCCTGACGAAAAAGGGGCTCTCCTCACTTTTACCATCACCTACGGAGGAAATGCCTGGAAATCTCAATATGGTCAGTGTCAATTTTCACGTGAAAATTACGAGCCGTGCAACCCCTGTCTGGCGGCGTCAGACCCCGATTTGATTCTCGACAGTCCGCTCAGATTTGGTCCGCGGCGCCATACAGTGTTCATTTGCTCTTTCTCAGCTAGTAAAGATCTTACCGTTTGGCACGTACTACTATTTGATCTCGTGTAGTGACTTAGTTCCGTCCCTACTAGGTGAGTGTACGGGATCGGGAGGTGACTCGGGAGTGGGAAGTTATTCTAAGGAGTGAGGAACGGAAAACGCTGGCTGATCTTCATTTTGCCGTGTCAATGGGTGAGTTGAGATAGAGAGAGAGGGAGGACAGTGTCCTATTTTTCCCAACTTACAAATCAAATCCAATTTTCACATAGTTTACCCCTAGAATGAGTTCCTACGATCATTCTAAAACATTTGGTGAAAAAATTTTAGTCCTACCCTGGCCCAATTACGTGGGCCGATGTATGCCCATATATGGGCATATTCATATCAAAAAAAGTTTTTTGGGGCGTTATTTCGAAAAAACCACACATATGAATCGCCTCATGAGAACCAGTACAACCATTATTTCCAGTCTGCACCTTCAGAACTCCATTTTATAACGAAAAATTTATTTTTTTTCATCTTTTTTTCTTGCACATTTTCCTACTTTGCTGTATTACTTACTTGACTTGACTTAAGGCGGGTGGAATTCCCGAACGCCTTGAACAAGTTTTCACCACGCATCACGTTCCTCCATAACTGAAGCTATCTCCTTCACGTCTCCCAGACCCGTATCTTGCCGTAGAACATCCACAAAGGTTTTCGAGGGCCTGCCACGTTTACATTGACCGTGAGTAGGCTCCCAAAGAAGGACTTTGTGGAGTGTCAGCTCTGAATGTCGTTGTGCATGTCCGGCAAGTCGTAGTCTTCGTTCCACTATTTTAGTGCTGAGAATGGGTAACCCTCCAATACCATACAACGTGCCATTAGTCATGCGGAGTTGCCACTGGTTCTTGTTAAGTGCCATTCTCAACATACGAGTATAAGCTCCATTCAAACTCTTCTCCATTTGTTTGGTGAGGGTCCAGGTCTCACATCCGTATAGGAGAACGGTTTCGACAGTAGCAACAAATAACCTACACTTGAGTTCGTCTTTGAGATCTGAGTTCCAGACTTTCTTCAAGCCGTGGCAGGCAACCCATGCCTTACTCTTCCGGTTCTTGATGTCCTTGTTCGAATCTCTGATCCACGAACCCAGGTATTTGAAGTCATCGGTTGTTTTGATGGTGTGTCCGTCACAGGTAAGAAGCGGCTCTGGATCTGGGATGTTCTCCACTATGAGCTCCGTTTTGTTCTGGTTAATAGCCAGACCAACCTCCTTACATACCGTTTCAACCTCACGAAGTAAAACCCCTAACTCCTCAACCGAGTTTGCCAGCAGGGCCACGTCGTCCGCGAAGCCAGTGTCAGTAACTCTGGATGCCCCAACTCTCCTACTCCTAGCAGGTCTCAGAGTGAAACCGATCTCCGGGTGTCTACTGAGTGCTATCCGTAAGCAATAGTCCAGCACTATGATAAAGAGATACGGGGCTAATGTGTCGCCTTGTAAGACACCAGCCACGATCTCAAATATAGCAGTAACGCCGTCGGTTGTAAGGATTTGCGCTTTGGTGTTAGTGTAGAGCCATTGGATAAGATCGACGATAGCATCTGGTATGCCGTATGCCCTTAAGATTTTGATCAGGCTGGAACGGTTGATACTATCAAAGGCTTTAACAAAGTCGATGAAACCCATGGCTACCGGGAGTTGTTTCCTCCTCGCACCCTCCAGTATCCTCCTCAGTGTTAAGATGTGACTGGTGGTTGAGCGTCCCTCTCGGAATCCGTTCTGGGAGTCAAGGAGTTTAGTCTCAATATAGGGCCGGATGCGATGTAGTAGCATCCTGTTCAACGTTTTAGCAACTATTGAAGTCAGTGCAATACCACGGTAGTTCCCAGGCTTGGACAGGTCGCCCTTCTTCGGAACAGGAATGATGTTACTCACTGTCCATTGTTCTGGAATACCTTTACCTTCTAAAGCACCGTTACAAAACCCCAGCACTATCTCATCCAGATCACACCTTTTCAGAACCTCAGGAGGGATGCTGTCATCCCCATAAGCCTTCCCCTCCTTAATCCTCTTCTTGGCCCTCTGATATTCCTCAAGAGTGAAGCTGCCAGTGAAGATGTCCGCCGGGGGGAAGAGCTGTTCGACTTCCGTGTCTGATGACCCTGATGGTGTAGACCCTAGTAGGGTTCGGAAGTGATTCAACCATATATCATTCCTCTCTTCCGGTGAGCCCCCCTCCAACTGACTAGCTGTCCTCAGGTTTCTACCAGAGACCTCGTTAACTATCCTCCAAACTTCTCGTGACTTAGCATTCCTAGCAGCATCCTCTACCCTCCTAATCTTACCCTCAATAATCTCCGACTCAACCTCTCCATAGGCCCCCGATAACCCCTCCTTCGCCCTATTTACTCTGATCCTCGTCCTCTCGTCTGGTGCTTCGTGATACTCCTTACTGGCACACTCCAACTCTGTCCTCACTCGCTTGACTCTATAGTCCTCTGCCACAACGTCTTTCAGACGTTTTCGCTTCTTCCCAAGGAGAGCTTTACTCGTTTCCTGTACTGCGCTAATGAAGTGACCATAGTTCGTAGTTGGGTCGTCTTCAGCAGTAGATGTTAGACAGGAAAATCGGTTGTGAACCTCAACAGAGAAACGATCCCTCAGGTCCGGGTCGGTTCTGAGAGGACCATAGTCGAGATTCGGTCTTCCTGGCAGAGTCTTCCTCTTCCGTAGGGTGAGTTTGACCTTGGCGATAAGCAACCGATGATCAGATCCAAGGGAGCTTAACGCCTCGGACGTCGTGGTGTCCTTAATACTATTCCTCCATTTCTTCCTTATTAGTATATAATCCAGGGTGGCCTTCCGCTGTGTCCCGTCCGACAGGAATGTCCACAAACGACTCTTCTTCTTCCGGAATCTAATGTTGGTGGCCTCCAAGTTGGTTTCCTCCATAGTTTCCTTCAGAAGGACACCGTTACGGCTGGTGGTACGATGATAGTACCATCCAGAACTAGTTCCTTCCCAACCAAGGCGAGCGTTGAAGTCGCCACAAACAATCAGGAGATTGTGAGCAGGTACTTCGTGTAGATATTCTCTTAGCTCGTTATGGAACTGTTCTACTTCATCAAATTCGGCACCCTCTGTCGGTGAGTATACGGTAACAAGCGTTAGCTTGGGATTGCCGGCGAAGGTGACGGCCAGGATCCGATTAGAAACCACTCTTGTCTCAACAATGAGCTTCGATGCATTGGTCCCCATTAAGATTCCGACCCCTCCAACAGACGCTCCCATACTATTCCGCCAGGCTGTCGATGTTAATAGGATTGAGTCTGGCCCAGCCTGGGTTCTCTTAACAGTCTCTGGATGGACAATTCGGTGCTCCTGAATACCCAAAAGACCAATACCATGTTTAGAGAATTGATAAGCCAGCTCGCTGACTTTGTCAGCTGTTCGGAGTGTTCTGCAGTTGAAAGTGCCTATGCGTGTTCTGTGTATAACTTTGTTCATATTGTTTTTCTTTGGTTGCGGTTACCCCGTCCGGATCACCACTCCGGGACGGCTGGATCTCTCTAGAGTTAGCCAGGACAACATATAATAGGAGTTGAACTGAAGGACTCTGAGTGCATAATTTACCACTGGTTTGTTCCACTAAGCCTATAGAAGGCAGAGTGGTGCATGCTCAGTGGTTCACTACACACTTTAGCCCACGTTTGCCACCGTACATAAAATACAGCCAGTCTTTTTAGGACTCGTGGTTAACCACCCCTAGGTGTTCTGTCATTACTCAGCATCGGACCTATGTGCCTCTTCCCCTATGACATGCAACAATCAATAAGGGGAAGATAGGAGGGGCATTAGTGGAGACGAATTTTAACTTTTTGAGATTTTATTTGTCGGAAAGCAAATTCCGGTTGTAACCGACTAATTTTGACCTGCTGAACACGATCCCGTTTATGAAAAAGCTCTCAAAATTGAAGAAAATGACCAAAATGAACATTCTTAGTCAAAAATGAACATTTTTTGTCCAAAATGAACATTTTCAGGTCAAAATGAACTTTGGCTAACTTTCATGATACACATCCATTCTGATCGGTATCAAACCGCTGAACACGACCCTGACCATAAAAAGTTGATATCAAGAACATGCCAAACACTGGTGTAAAACACACATACTTTCCTTTTTTCGGTAAAAAAGTAAACTTTTTTAATCGCCTGGCCCACGTAATTGACATACACTACCCCAATTCCGTTTTCAGGATGTAGTAGACAATTGTCCATAGTTTCATATCTACCCTTAAACTATTGGCCAAGTCGACAAAATTTTCACTTAGCACACCCTAGAGGACACCCAGCACTTTATAGAAACAACTATTATCCACTATGTGAAGGTGCATGGTTCTTATTGAGAGGGTCATTTTCTGAAGTTTCTTTTGCTTTTGTTGGTGGGATAATTAGAGCAGTGAGCTAGAATTATCAGAGACAAAATATATTGAACAAAAATGTATATCATTTTCGGGTTCCGATCATACGAATGCGATATAGTGAAATGGTCACGATGGATTGATATATTCTATCGGAACTCGATTAATACACAATCTGCAATAATATCTTTCAACCGGATCCTCTCTTGCAAGATCTTGCCTTGCTCGACCCTCTAGTCTTTCTGTGCGCTAAAGGAGGGTTGGAACATAACACGCCCTCTGATCCCATCAGGTGTACCTGACGCCCTCAGGGGTGAGATCTGGGAGGCTCTAATCGGACTTCAGGACATGAACCAGTTATCCCAGTTTGAACTCAGTTATGACAGTTTGGGGGAGATGGTGACGACACAAGTGGCAACAACGGTCGAGGCTGATCTTCGTGAGTTGTTTTAGTTGCCTAGTGCTAGAACCTCTCTTGAACAACTTGTAGTTAGTTGGGTTGGGAAAAAAAGAAGTGTTAACAGTTGCGTTTCATAGGATTCGAAACGACGAAACACGTTGCATTGTATAAACCGCCCTTGTCTTCCGTTTCAGAGAGAACGTTTCCCCATCACCCTCATTTCCGTGATCCTGAGGGTAGAGAACGACTCCGCCGGCTTCTCCACTCTTACTCTGTTCATGATCCACAGGTAAGACCACTCGCACAGCTACTATCATGAGTCAAAACATGACTATAATTGGCGTATATAATAAACCATGGGCTGATACCGAATTCTTGATTTATATTACATACACCGCGCCAATGCCCAATTGTTGATTCATGAGAATATTAGATCTCTTACACATCATCACATTTTGTTACACACACCTCCTATTATTAGGTAGGTTACTGTCAGGGCATGAACTTTGTTGCGGGGATGGTGCTGACCTACATAACAGATGAAGAGAAAGCTTTCACTCTTTTTGTTCAGCTCCTCAATATCTTTGAGCTGAGGGAAATGTATCGGCCAGACATGAGTGGTCTGAAACTCAGGTACGGTACCTAAAAGTGAAAGAATCTTTAACATTATCGTTGTGTAATAGAGCATGTAAAAGCAGTTATCATTATTTTGGCATTATTTTCTCTAAAAGCATTGGAAATTAGATGCGCATCTTCGTGGTTTTTTGACACTGGGCAGGTACCCCCATTCCCTGTCCCCCTTACTCAACAACACCTTCATCAGGACATAGTCCTTGTTATACTGGGGTTTGGTAATATTAAAATATTACAATATTACAATGTTACAATATTATAATGTTATAATATTACAATATTACAATATTACAATAATATAACAAGAGGCTGAGAAGCAGCTATTATAGTTTGAAGCCCCCTTTAACAATGGTCTCAACATATACTCAACCTTCTCTCACCGCGTGCCCCGTTATATTATATCAACATTCCAGAACAATTGGGAACCCTATTTTATATGAGCTATTTATGTATAAAATGATCTATTTATGTAATATAAGAGTTATGCGGGGTGCATTTAGAACCACCGCCCCGCCCATATAAGTCTAAAGTGGTGGCCACTATAGTTGTTTTATTGACCCTGCCTTTAACAACGCAAGGGAATGACGAATCTCCG
Source organism: Hormiphora californensis (assembly GCA_020137815.1). Lineage (NCBI taxonomy): Eukaryota > Metazoa > Ctenophora > Tentaculata > Cydippida > Pleurobrachiidae > Hormiphora > Hormiphora californensis. The sequence continues at coordinate 3,933,170 of CM035359.1, forward strand.
AGAGTATTATATAAGTGAGATGAATATATAGCTATTTATATGTTTCTCAAAAAGATCTTTATCTCTGATCCCCATCTCTCTCCCTCTCTCCCTCTCTCTCTCTCTCACACTCTATCTATAGTCATATTTCCCTCTCTCTGACCACCGCCCTCTCCAGATTGTACCAGTTATCAAGATTAATCCACGACAGACATTATGATATTCATAACCACCTGAATACCCACGAGGTACATTTGATGATCAACTAACAATTAACATACCCTGTTTTAGTGTTTCAATTTCTCTGCTACTTTTTTGAGATGATATTCATGAATATTCACAAGTTTTATACTTATTACTCAATATTTAATTACATCCCCCACTGCAGATAGCACCGTCTCTATTTGCCATCCCCTGGTTCCTAACCGTCTTCTCCTCTCAAGCCCGGTTCAGCACCGCTATCAGGATTCTAGATCACGTGTTTCTCTTTGGTATTGAGGCTATCTTCAAGGTGAGACATGTAGTCAATGATCAGAACTTTGGCCTGACCCTATTCTTATTTCGGAGCACGCGAGAACAGCGGCCTAATTGCTCGACCCTGTTTTACCTCGCCCCGCACGGGAAAGGGGGGTTAGAAGATATCAAACCAAACCAGGTCTCTTCCAGGTTATCTTATAAGACCGTCCTCTTCGCAGGTGACCTACAACTATGGCTCATGCAACTATGGCTCATAGAATCTATGAGCCATAGATGCATGCAACTATGGCTCATAGATTTTATGAGCCATAGATGCATACAAGTATGGCTCATAGAAATGTGATCTGATTAGGTTCTATGAGCCAAAGCTAGTGAGAGTGAGAGGGACGTGAGTGACACGTGAGTGACGCGTGAGTGACACGTGAGTGACACGTGAGTGACACGTGAGAGATCGAATCATATAATATTGAATGAGCACAATATGAATAATGAGCACAAATGTAAACGATTTACATAATAATAAATCTAATATTACATAATTAAAATTACACTATCAGTTCATCTTGGATATAATGGTAAAAGGGGTCCTTTAGACAGTTCATAGAGCATTTCACGTGAATCAGCAGCTCCTTAACACGATGTTTATTCAAATCTATGATCGGGTAGGTACTAAACAGCCGCCTTGCATTATCACTATCAGGATCCACAGTAAAAAACTCTCCAACAGGTCTGATTTTCAAGAAAGTAGTATAGGTAGGATGTTCCCAGAAATTGCCTGGCTAAAGTTTCTGATCTTTCACACTCTTCAAAAACCTCCCGGTACTCGTTGAACGTTGTAGTGTTGTTCGTGACGTCGATAACAATTATAGCTAGTAAATCCACTGACAAATTCTAATGAGCGGTATGGATATGTGACAGTGTCACATATCCACCCCCCTAACTGACACGATTCTGGGATGAGTCATTAGCAGAGTGAAACGATACGAGATACGAAACTTATGATTCGGGGGAGCTCATTAGCAGTGTGAGACGATACGGTATATGGAACATGATTCGGGGAAGCTTATTAGGAGTGTTAGACGATATAATATGAGACACGATTCGGAGAATGTTTTATCGCTCTTTCTATCTATCTCTATCTCTTTTTGTCAATTATCTTGAGAACCAGATGAGATACCTACCCATACTAATGCGAGGAAGCTACAAACTTTGGTGCCCTTATTTTTGTCCATGTCGGCTCAGCCCCGTTGTTTTTAGGGGAATATGTTGTTGTTTTAGATGGAATGGTTTGAATTTGGTCTGTTTGGCAAGACTCGAAAATAAATAAAACCCAACGCATTCCATCTAAAACAACATATCCTCCTAAAAACAATGAGGCGAGTCGATAGGCTCTTATTACCAAAAATAAGGGCACTAAACTCACCAAGTGTGTAGCGTCAGCTCGCATTATAGTATAATGGTAGGCACCTCATCTGGTTCTCAAGTCCAAGATAATTGACAAAAAGAGATAGAGATCGATAGAGATAGAGATAGATAGAAAGAGCGATAAAACATTCTCCGAATCGTGTTTCATTTTATCGTCTAACACTCCCAATAAGCTTCCCCGAATCATGTCCCACATCCTGTATCGTCTCACACTGCTAATGAGCTCCCCCCGAATCATAAGTTTCGTATCTCGTATCGTTTCACTCTGCTAATAATGACAAAAAGAGATAGAGATAGATAGAAAGAGCGATAAAACATTCTCCAAATCGTGTCTCATATCGTCTAACACTCCTAATAAGCTTCCCCGAATCATGTTCCATATACCGTATCGTCTCACACTGCTAATGAGCTCCGCCGAATCATAAGTTTCGTATCTCGTATCGTTTCACTCTGCTAATGACTCATCCCAGAATCGTGTCAGTAAGGGGGGTGGATATGTGACACTGTCACATATCCATCCCGCTCATTAGAATTTGTCAGTGGATTCACTAGCTATAATTGTTATCGACGTCACGATTCACGAACAACACTACAACGTTCAACGAGTACCGGGAGGTTTTGGAAGAGTGTGAAAGATCAGAAACTTTAGCCAGGCAATTTCTGGGAACATCCTACCTATACTACTTTCTCGAAAATCAGACCTGTTGGAGAGTTTTTTACTGTGGATCCTGATAGTGATAATGCAAGGCGGCTGTTTAGTACCTACCCGATCATAGATTTGAATAAACATCGTGTTAAGGAGCTGCTGATTCACGTGAAAAGCTCTATGAACTGTCCAAAGAAGGACCCCTTTTACCATTATATCCAAGATGAACTGATAGTGTAATTTTAATTATGTAATATTAGATTTATTATTATGTAAATCGTTTACATTTGTGCTCATTATTCATATTGTGCTCATTCAATATTATATGATTCGATCTCTCACGTGTCACTCACGTGTCACTCACGCGTCACTCACGTGTCACTCACGTGTCACTCACGTGTCACTCACGTGTCACTCACGTCCCTCTCACTCTCACTAGCTTTGGCTCATAGAACCTAATCAGATCACATTTCTATGAGCCATAGTTGTATGCATCTATGGCTCATAAAATCTATGAGCCATAGTTGCATGCATCTATGGCTCATAGATTCTATGAGCCATAGTTGCATGAGCCATAGTTGTAGGTAATCCTCTTCGCACCGGGCGCGATGTACAGTCAGTGCCTGACAAATCTCTTCCAGGTTATCTTGTACACCCTAGAATCCTCTGAGAAAGAGATCCTAGCTCTTCGATCATTGACGGATATCTCTGATTACATGAAGACTTCCCTACCTGAGAAGATAAACATGACCTTCGAGTACCATGTACGTATTATGTGTTCAGCTGTCAGAGCATTGGCCTGAGTCATTCTCGTTTCTCTCAAATTTGGAGCGCGTTAGAACTGTGGTCAGAGCATTGGCCTGACAGGTGTTCAGTGGTGTCTTTACTTTATAGGGTTGTAGGGTTAAATCTGATTTAAGGTTTAGAATAGGATAATTAGAAATAACTCTTCTCTGATGCTGCCTGGCCCTCTTAATCTTATCTATAGATGCATTTTGAAAGATGTTATACCATAATTTGGAGACTTTGTGTTCACTGAACAATACTTCCAGGTACCGGAGATTTTCGCCAATTCTCGCGATCTCAAGGGTGCATTGAGGGAGCTGGAGATAGAGTACGAGGTTCTTCACGAGGATCTAGAGTCAGCGAATAAAGCTGAGAGATTGGAGATAAAGGTTCAAATGTTGGCGGCTCAAAACAAGTATCAGGCGGATCAAATAGCGAAACTTAACCGGGAACTCGCAAGATCCAGGTAATGTATTAAATATTTATTGATCAATTTATTGAATGATCAATAACATTGACCAATAAAATGCATTAGTAGATGATATCTAAGATACCATACGATCCATCTCAATATATTTACAGGGCTCTTGCTAAGAAACTAGAAGATGAAAACTGGACACTCCAGGCTGAGATAGCAAATATGAAATTGGAAATGGATGGAGTTCCATCCGATGATTATGAAAATGGATCAGATGGGAATGAGACTGTTAATGATGCGATATTGAAATTAGCTCTGGATCCTCTGTCCTTTTTTGTCGAGTGAAATAATGATTTGATTTTGTTGATTTGTGATTTCTTAAAATGCATTTTCGCCAAATTCAGTGCTTGTTACTTCTTTATTTCTGAAATAGCATCATTTGACATTTCTATCACGTTATTCGACAACCAGTAAGTTAAAAACCTAGGTCGAACACATTGTCAAACTTGGTGTCACGCGCACAGTCTTCGTCTTGATGAAAGCACACAACTTCGCGCGTACTCATTTTAAATTTCACATGCTTTTCCTGACGCGCACTTTTGGTCATATTGGAGACACCATACTGGGATATTGGACACATTTAACTACCATACCATAATTCTGCTTATTCAGCTGTTTTCTGAAATAACAGATCAGAGCAGAAAAGGAGTCCAACTGCTGATTAGGGGTGTCTATCTCCAAAGATTTGCGCCAAAACAGTGTGCTTTCATTACAGTGACACACCCGCGCGCGACAAAACAACCAGTGTGAAGAAAAAGATCAAGAGGCTTCTTCAAGTGAGGGACTGCCCACTGGCCACTACACTGAGGACACATGATACAGTAACACAGCGAGAACAATATTTTTTATATCGGGAAATAAATAAGAAATATATAACTTTTGTCGCTATAAAAGTTTAAATCACATAAAACACACAATTAACTATCAGTCCCAGAGCAGACCCTCAACCTTTGCATCAAGTCCAGATATCACATCCTCGATTTTCCTCCACTCATCAGTACTAACAGTAGGCTGAAGGGAGGTCCTATCTAGGACGGCAGATAAGAAGGCGGTGCTCGAGCCGGCAGGTGGACCATTCAGACTAACAAACATCTCAGATACAACCTGTTTCATATCTTCACCCGGGAGGTATCTCTCTGTTAGGTTACCAAAGTCCTCACCGATCACCTCACTAACACTGAACGTTAGTAGCGTGTAAACCAGCTCGACCATCGGAGTGGGTAGATGGCGGAGTCCATTGATCATTGCCATGTTTTTAATAGCCTCCTCAAGGCTGGACCCTCCTCTCATCCCTTCTACAAGGGACTGCTTCAAGGTGCAAAGGTCTCTCTCACGGAGATCCCCCGATGTGACAAGAGGTTGCAGAATATCAAGGTTCAGTTCTGGTAGGTCAGGAGTCCATCCCTCTAGCAGGCCAGGTATGGTGGTCAAGGTTCCACAACATGTGTTATTTGGTTGTTTCTGGAAGATATCTCCACAATTGTTGCACATCTGGGGAGCGAGGTCTCCCACGGGGTTTCTAGTACCCCCAACAAGCTCACTGAGGAATACCGCACCTTGGATGAGCCGCTGTATGTTCGTACCATTCCTGTACCCCCAGCTACCATGGCTTATAAACATGTAGTGATCCGTTAATTCCTTCAGCTTGTCCAGAAAGTTCTGGTGGTCTACATAGATGTCTTGGATGTCTTGGGCATCGTCATTTGTTTGGGGGTCCAGTAATAACACAAGGGTGTCCTTGTATTCTTTTCCAAAAAATTGGGTAGAAGCGGAGGCATATGCTGAGACGGACAGCCTGTGTAGTCCCTCCTTTACTGCAAAACAAACAACGACCCACTGGTCCAACGTAATGTCTGGATTCTCAAATGCCTGGGAAAATCTGGCAAAGAATTCTCGTAATCCACACAGGAATAATATAGAGAGCCGTATAGCTGGATCCGTCATATTCTTGTCTTGGAGACAGTCTGGATGTGACTTTAAGTACTCCAGTGCCTTAGATACTTTCGAGTTTTTATCTGTTTCTATCGCCTTCTTCATGATTTGATCCACAATGCGGGACCCATCCCAAAACCAAATACAACCCGAATCCTGATAGGACAGCCTATCCAAACCCAACATCTCCGTCTCTAGATTTTCCATGACTTGGCAGTTGACAAACTGACCATCATAAACTGCCCCTTTAACGTGATATAACATCTCGGCAGCCCCAAGTACCTCCTTCAGACGTTCAAGAATGGAACTTGCCAGACCCATCCCACTTTTATCCAGATGAGTAATGTAGAACACTTTTTTAAACGCTGCACCAGAGGTCTTGATGTCGGGTACTACAATGGCGATCGTACACCTGGGGAAATAATTAACTAATTTTTTGGTCCCGAAGTCACTGGGGCGCTCGCGTGGACGGGTAATTTCATTACCAAATTTATTTTATTGTTTGGGCACGTCACACACGCCAACTTACCAGTTGTCCCTGTGATCACTGATGATAAAAATCGGGAGCATGAAACCCATTTTCTCTGTAGCGTCATTCAGGTACTTTTGGAGGTTTTCAAACAGCACTTTCTCCATGACGTGGACCTGCTCGTCCAGGATACTCCGGTCAGGGTAGTGGTCCCCTAGGGTAACTCCCATCTTATTGACAGTGTATACCAGATCTTCAAAACTCCTGAAACGTGTGGATTTAAAAAATCATCGTTTATTACCTTACTCTAGTTATTTAAGCTCCTATATTTCAAGAAGCTTTTAAACTTTTTTCTAAGAAACCGCAAGAGTAAGCAATCCAAAAACTAAAAGAAATTCTCGTTTATTAAGAAACTAAACAAGTTAGCGGTATCCAACTTTGTTGAGGTGTTTCTGAATTGTGTGATTTACACTTGAAAAGTTTCTTATAAACAAGTTTCTTACTGAAGTGTTTCTTAATAAACGAGAGTAAGGTATGTCATCATCCACGAAGGAAAATAAAAAATAACAGCATGTATAGTAATAATTCTGAGGGATGGGGGATATACGTACTTGTCACAACAGCTGTATCTGATATCGTGGTATATGAGTTTCAGCAGCTTAAACTCAGTACTCTCCTCTTTTTGCAGCATCAATTCCTCCTCCCTCAGTCCCCTAGCTGCAGCTACATTTATCATGTGGCGCGGATGTTTTAGATGAACCCTTAGCTCGAATAACAGTCTAACCCACCGTTTCGTAAAGTGACCCTTTTCGTTTTTTACAGCGGCCAACTTGTATCCCTTTAAAGAAGGGCAGTCCTTACATCTCATTCTATTCACAGATTTATCCTCAAAATAACATGGTGCAGCCTTCAAAATTTCAGCGATGCTTTCAAGTCTCACTAGACTCTCGGTAATATCTTCCGCTCCCTCCGATTCCACGTCCGTACAACCTGGAAAGGAAAATTGAAATTGAAATGTGATAATCTCCGCCAAAGTAATCAATCACTAAAAGTTTGGAACACTACTAACCATCGTCAGAGCCGTCTACAACTGGAGTAGTAGTAGAAGATGTTTGAACATCCCTCTGTCTCCTTCCCTGCGCTGCGTTTTTTGTGTGGCGTGGATTTCTCAGGTGAGCTCTCATTGCACTCCAATTACATTTTGTAATATGCTTAAAGTTTTTGATCTTGAAGCCCTTGTGTAATTTAGGTGGGCAGTCCTTACATTTGATCATACTTTCAGCTTTATCCACAAAGAAAGGTGCTTCTTCTAAAATTTTAGCAAAGCCTTCCAATATCGCTAAATCTCCCTCTTCATCCTCATCATCTTCCGAACTCTGATCATCATTTTTTGCAATGCGACCTCTTTTCTTAACATTTTTTATGTGGTTTGGGTTTTTTAGGTGCTCCCTTAGATGGCGTAGCAGTCCACTCCATTTTTTTGTAAAGCGTCCCTTTTCATTTTTCATGGTGACCACTGTGTAGCCCTTTTGCGTCGGACAGTCCTTGCATCTTATCCTATTTACAGTTTTATCCTCGAAAAAACATGGCGAAATTTCAGCGATGCTTTGCAATCTCACTAGACTCTCGGTAATATTGTCCATTCCCTCCGATTCCGCGTCCGTAAAACCTGGAAAGGAAAATTGAAATTAAAACATGATAATCTCAACTAAAAATATTTAATGTCTAAAAGTTTGGAACACTTCTTACCATCCTCAGAGGCGACATCAACTAAAGGAGCTTTAGAAGAGGCGACATCAACTAAAGGAGCAGTAGAAGAGCAATGAACAATTGGCAAAGTCGTGGTGGAAGAGTTATGAACTGGTTCCTTGTAACTGATATCGACACTTTCCTTGTCTGCAGGGTCGGTACTCTGCAGCACTACTGCGTCCTCTCTCATTCTCCTTGTTGCAGCAGCGTTTATTTTGTGCCGTGGATGTTTCAAATGAACCCTTAAATCGTATAACAGTCTAACCCACCGTTTCGTAAAGTGACCCTTTTCGTTTTTTACAGCGGCCAACTTGTATCCTTTTAGAGAAGGGCAGTCCGTGCATCTCATTCTATTCACAGATTTATCCTCAAAATAACATGGTGCAGCCTTCAAAATTTCAGCGATGCTTTCCAGTCGCACCAGACTCTCGGTAATATCTTCCGCTCCCTCAGATTCCGCGTCCGTAAAACCTGGAAACGAAAATTGAAATTAAAACATGATAATCTCAACTAAAAATATTCAATCACTAAAAAAGTTTGGAACACTACTAACCATCGTCAGAGCCGTCTACATCCCTCTGTCTCCTTCCCTGCGCTGCGTTTTTTGTGTGGCGTGGATTTCTCAGGTGAGCTCTCATCGCACTCCAATTACATTTTGTAATATGCTTAAAGTTTTTGATCTTGAAGCCCTTGTGTAATTTCGGTGGGCAGTCCTTACATTTGATCATACTTTCAGCTTTATCCACAAAGAAAGGTGCTTCTTCTAAAATTTTAGCAAAGCCTTCCAATATCGCTAAATCTGCCTCTTCATCCTCCTCATCTTCCGAACTCTGATCATCATTTTTTGCAATGCGACCTCTTTTCTTAACATTTTTTATGTGGTTTGGGTTTTTTAGGTGCTCCCTTAGATGGCGTAGCAGTCCACTCCATTTTTTTGTAAAGCGTCCCTTTTCATTTTTCATGGTGACCACTGTGTAGCCCTTTTGCGTCGGACAGTCCTTGCATCTTATCCTATTCACAGTTTTATCCTCGAAAAAACATGGCGAAATTTCAGCGATGCTTTGCAATCTCACTAGACTCTCGTTAATATTGTCCATTCCCTCCGATTCCGCGTCCGTAAAACCTGGAAAGGAAAATTGAAATTAAAACATGATAATCTCAACTAAAAATATTTTATGTCTAAAAGTTTGGAACACTTCTTACCATCCTCAGAGGCGACATCAACTAAAGGAGCTTTAGAAGAGGCGACATCAACTAAAGGAGCAGTAGAAGAGCAATGAACAATTGGCAAAGTCGTGGTGGAAGAGGTATGAACTGGTTCCTTGTAACTGATATCGACACTTTCCTTGTCTGCAGGGTCGGTACTCTGCAGCACTACTGCGTCCTCTCTCATTCTCCTTGTTGCAGCATGCAGTTTATCATTGTGGCCGTGGATGTTTTAGATGAACCCTTAGCTCGAATAACAGTCTAACCCATCGTTTCGTAAAGTGACCAATTTCGTTTTTTACAGGGGCCAACTTGTATCCTTTTAGAGAGGGGCAGTCCTTACATCTCATTCTATTCACAGATTTGTCCTCAAAATAACATGGTGCAGCCTTCAAAATTTCAGCGATGCTTTCAAGTCTCACCAGACTCTCGGTAATATCTTCCGCTCCCTCCAATTCCTCGTCCGTACAACCTGGAAAGGAAAATTGAAATTGAAACATGATAATCTCACCTAAAAATATTCAATCACTAAAAAAGTTTGGAACACTTACCATCGTCAGAGCTGTCTACAACTGGCGGTTTAGCAGAAGAAGAGGTGTGAACTGGGTCCTTGTAACTAGTATCAACATATTCCATCTTTACAGGCTTCCCAACCTCAGACCCAATCATTTCAGCAGGGACTGAGTCATAGTAAAAAGGGTCAATACTTTCTGTTTTTATCAATGATCCAAGCTCTCCTCCAAACACCCCACAAAACTCAGTTTGTGTTCCCACTTCCACCAACATGGCTGTTTTAACAAGTCTGTACCCGGAACCCAGCCGGTGGTTTCCCGATATCCCACATCCCTCACAAGTTAATACAATGCTGCTCTGGTCGACTTGGGAACTTGAGAACTTGGGTTCAGAACACTGCGTTGCTGGAATCTTGGAGATTGTACAGGGTGGTTCATCAGTTGTAATATTACCACGTTCATCCACGTGGATTTGTTCAGTTTTCAGAAGGGCAGGAATGTCGAATCTGGGTTTGAGGTTCTCTGAGCTATCAGAACAGGATCTATCAAGTTTTCGTTTTGCCATGATATATATCCTGTATGGAAAAAGATAACATTAAAAATCTGTTCCCCATGCACATTGCTTTGGTGGGGTAAAGTTGGAGTAAAGTATTTTGAATCCGACTTTACACCATACATTATAATTCCGATCTGCCCCTCATAAAATAATTCCATGAGGAACAATATCAAATCTACATATCATAGCGCTGGCAAGCGCCCGGGGCCCAATCCTCCCTCCCCCCAACCATCCTTCCCTTAAAAATGTCCATTTTCCAAGCATTCTTGCTTCCATTGAATGGAAAATCGAAATTGCGAAAAAAAAATTTTTTGAATTTTTTGAAAATTTTTGAAAATTTTGACAGCGCTACTATACTTATTGTCTGAAATCGGCAATTTCAACTTTGTTTTAGACAACCTTCCCGTTGTCCTACGAACTTGTCGCTTGGTAGTTCGTGTTGCCTTGACACCTAGAGCACACGTTGAAAATTTCATGCAAATCGGAGTTACGGTTTTTACGTTACAGAGGGTCGTATTTTCGACAAAATGTCCGTTTTTCGCGTCACGAACGACAGTAAAATAACCACTTTTTTGCGTACACAATAGAGGCCACAGTTTTAAAGCTATCACCATGAAACTTTGGGAGTCGGTAGGTCTAGTGGTGTACCTTGTATTAAAGCTTGGACAGAGAAAACGGACAGTCATAACAAAAGTTATGACTGTCTTAAGTTTTCTTTGGCGTTTAAGATGGCCTTCCCGTCGTTCTACAAATACGCCGCTTGGTACGCGGTGTTGCCTTGACATCTTGAACACACGTTCAAAATTTCAAGCAAATCTGAGTTGCGGTTCGTCAGTTACGGGCATCTGACTGTATTAAGATTTAAGACGATTTTCAAAAAACCTAGAAAAGAGCAAATTAAACTACAAATCATGATTTTATCATATATATTTTGCCAACGTATGTCAACTGCTGTATTTTCAGGTATAATTGGTAGTCATATCTAGATTTATGACTGTCTTAAATTTAAGACGATTTTAAAAAAACCTAGAAAGAAGCGATTCAGAGTCTAAATTAACATTGAATCAGATTTATGTTATAAAATTAGGTTTATTGCCGCATTTTCAGTTACAATTGGTAGTCATATCTAGAGTTATGACTGTCTTAAATATACGACGATTTTTAGAACACCTCGAAAGAAGCGATTCAGAGTCTAAATTTCCAGTTAAAATTGGTAGTAATGACTATAGTTATGACTGTCTTAAATAAAACGAGAGAGAGAGAGAGGGAGAGAGAGAGAGAGAGAGAGAGAGAGAGAGAGAGAGGGGGAGAGAGAGAGAGAGAGAGAGAGAGTAAGAGAGAGAGAGATAGAGATAGAGATAGAGATAGAGAAAGAGAGAGAGAGAGAGAGAGAGAGAGAGAGAGAGAGAGAGAGAGAGAGAGAGAGAGAGAGAGAGAGAGATCGTCACCAATTACCTCCACTTAGCAGCCAATTATTCATCACTAGTATATATTGTACTGATTAGTTAGCCCCCGATGGGGGCTAACTAATCAGTACAATATATGCTAGTGATGGATTAAACAGCTAATCGTCATAATTACAATTGACATGCTGCTAACTAATCACAACATTCTATGCTATAGTGATGGTTCAACTAATCGTGATAGCCAATTGACATGCTGTTAGCTAGTTACTGGGCGCTAACTATTATGTTACTAACATCGAATAATGTAATGAGTAGTCGCATTGTTTTGGTATAAAAACCAGATGGAAAAACCAAAGAGTATCACTTCCGTTTGAATCGTAAAGTTCCTGATACAGATAAATCACAACAATTACTCGATTGTCATTAATCCTTATTATATCTATTATGTCTAAACTAGCTGTTGACTCACCATCGGTAAGTTGATTGTAATTGTATCTTAATTCTATTCTACTGTTTGCGTTTACCAGTTTGTTGATGTTTGTTGTGTTTAGCCAAGTTTAATTTGTCCCAATTCTTAGGTGGTCGTGCTATCTGATAGCCTCTTCAAGTACTTTGATAAGAAGCCATTACCTGCCCATGTGACCAACTTGTTCGTCAGTGGTGACAGGGTCGAGAGAATGACCCACCGTGTTAGTAATCTGCCTGTCGACAAATCCGTTGATGATATCATTGTCATGGTCGGCACAAACGACCTCTGGCAACGATTTTCCTATTACACGTTTGCCAAATTCTACCACAACCTTATTGCGTGCATTGCTGACACATGGCCCTCTGCTGATATTCATTGCTGCCATATTCCGCCGAGGACGCATCAGCGTCAGAGAGGTACGTTGCGTTGCCTTACAAGTTGAAATTGTAACTTACTAAAATTATTAATTATCTATCACCCAGAACAATTGACTTATTGTAATGTCTTCTTCAGTTGCACCGTACATACCGTTGTATAATGAGGTAATCACGACTACTGCTGAACAGTTGGTTTCTGTGGTGCCTGTACCATCTGAATGGAGAGACCACATTCACTTGGCAAGGGACGGCCTTCACCTCGGCTACCCTGGTATCCAGCTGTATAGAAAGGCCACTATGGCATCTATATTTTACAAGAAGGTAAAGGAGAATTGTAACAGCTTGAATTAGGTGTTAGTAAACATCCCTACTAAAATATAGTTCGACGCGACGCGACGCGCGATCGATGAACGATCGATAAACAATCGATATCGATCGTTTATCGATCGTTTATCGATCGTTCATCGATCGCGCGTCGCGTCGCGTCGAACTATATTTTAGTAGGGATGTTGCATCGTTCGTAATCATGAATTATATCTGATATGTCTATATTGCTCTTCGCAGTACGTATAATATGTAAAGTAGTACAGTAGTGGTAATAGCAGTGCTATAGTGTATTATAGTTTCAAATTTCAATATTGTTTACGCTATGCTACATTTCATTACAGGTCGCCACAGAGATTGTTCATGTCCCCGTCCAGCCCGTCTCAATAGAATCGCCCATCATTGCCACTACGGTGAAAGATATCACGATTCAATCTGACCTAGTTGACCTACCAGTGGACCTACCAATCCAATCGGTAAGTATTCATAACCTATTTTGCTCGTGGAGTTGGAGTGCTAGGCCATGTTATAGAACGTGTAGCAGTACTAGCAATTAGTGGTTGTACAAACAAGCACTATTAGTCTTAGTACAGTAGCGGTAATCCGTAAAGCAGTGCTATAGTGTATTATAGTTTCAAATATCAATATTGTTTACGCTATGCTATGATATATTTCATTGCAGGTCGCCACAGAGGTTGTTCATGTCCCCGTCCAGCCCGTCTCAATCGAATCGCCCATCATTGCCACTACGGTGAAAGATAACACGATTCAACCCGACCTAGTTGACCTACCAGTGGACCTACCAATCCAATCGGTAAGTATTCATAACCTATTTTGCTCAGTTGGAGCTGCTTAGGCCATGTTATATAGAACGTAGTAGCAGTACTAGCAACTTAGTGGTTGTAACAGTAACACTAGCACTATTAGTCTTAGTACAGTAGTGGTAATAGCAGTGCAGTGCTATATAGTGTATCATATTGTTTAAGCTATGCTATAATATTCTTCATTACAGGTCACTGCAGAGGTGTTACAAGTCCCCGACCGACCCGTATCTATAACATCGCCTGTAATTGCCGTGAAAGATGTCACAGAGGTTGTCCAAGTGCCGTTCCCAATAGAATCTCCCACTGAAATTCAGTTTGGGGAGTTACACTATGATCACGGTATTCTCCGTCCGGATGTAAAGGTTAGAAGCGTTACCATTTTATGTGATGATCATATACTTAGTTCGTATTAGTCGCACTATTAGTCTTTATACAGTTATAGTGGTAGTAGCAGTGCAGTGCTATATATTGTATCATATTGTTTAAGCTATGCTATAATATTCTTCATTGCAGGTCACCGCAGAGGTGTTACAAGTCCCCGACCGACCCGTATCTATAACATCGCCTGTAATTGCCATGAAAGATGTCACGATTCAATGCGACCTTACAGATGATCTACAAGTGGAGCTACCAGTCCAATCAGTAAGTATACCATTTCTTATTTTTCTCTGTGTTTATTTTAATTTTATCACTACATATTAGCGGAGTCCATTTTTATATTTAACACTTTTCTTAGGTGTCAAAACCGAACAATTTAATAAGTCAGCAACTAATTGGAAAGCGGCATCCCCCAGTACCTCTAACACCGTCTCCGAAGCCACAATCATCTACCCGCCAGCACCGAAAGGATACCCCCTATATCATGCCGACTAGAAAACAGGTATAGTTACATTCAGTTTTCAAAGCAACATGGAAATTATATGTACTGTGCAGGTGGACACCGTAATAATTGAGAAATTATTAGTATTTTTTATCACTTTTAGCGGAGTCCATTTTTATATTCAACACTTTTCCTAGGTGTCAAAGCCGAACAATGTAATTGGAAAGCGGTATCCCCCAGTACCTCTAACACCTTCTCCGAAGCCACAATCATCTACCCGCCAGCACCGAAAGGATACCCCCTATACCATGCCGACTAGTAAACAGGTATAGTTACATTCAGTTTTCAAAGCAACATGGAAATTATATGTACTGTGCAGGTGGACACCGTAATAATTGAGAAATTATTGGTATAGTACAAAATTAATTTATCTTTACCATCAGATGTACAAGAAGCGGTCCGTGATACCTGATTCAATGGTTTTACCACATGCAAATGGTGCAGATGTAATCTTTTGTGGCAGATTCATCCACTTTACCACTGAGCTACCAGTACTGGAGACACCCGTTTCAGAAGAGGTAGTTTATGGAGGTGGTGGGAAAAGTCTTAAGAGGAAATCTTCATTCACACGAAAAACCAGACGAAATAAGAGTAATATTGGTACGTACAAGCTAATTAGTTCAATTACATGTTCATTTTATAATTCATTATTATCTTCTTACACTTCCAAAAAAATTAGTTGATATTGATAAAGATCCGATTATCCGTACTAACTTTGTCCTTTCTCCTCAGTTACTACGCAACCTACCACTAACAGCGACGAGAATTTTGCAGACATAATTGATGAGGCTGAGGCTCTTAATGCACTACCTCGAGAAGCAATTACTGTCGATACAACGTCAAAGTACATAAGGTATAACAAATCAGAGAAAGGACTGAAACGTAGTGCTAAATATTTACTGAACCGTTCATTGTCACAGCCTCACAGCACCATCCATACCAATCATTCTCAGTCTGACAGTAGTGAGCAACGTAACCAATCACAGCCGGTCACTACCTCTGTATCGAGACACGTCACATATAACCATTCAGAGAAGGGGATTGCACGGAAAGTGGCTCATCTAGTTAGAGTTTTATCTACACCCGGTCACATTGAACACATGCGAGCACTTTCGGCACGTAGATCAAGGACAAGGAGGGCACGGAAGGCAAGCGGGGACCGGTGGGTAAAGCATTACGCTCTGTATCTGCGACGGCGCTCACGGATGCATCAGCAATCTAAAGACAGATTAAATAGAAGGAAAGGTATCATGGCTAGAGGGCTTAGATTACGTAACACTATTCGTGGTAACATTTCATTTCCTGTTGATTTTGATATACGTGGTTCCAATAGAAAAGTGGCACTATCTGTGATTAGAAGTCATGATACATCCAGAACTCCTGAGTCAGTTACTCGTTCTTTTAGACTTAATAAGTCTACAATCATTCATGGGAGGTCAAAGTGCCGATTGCCCATTTTGCCTTTGAGCCGTCACAAGTTTATAGTCAAGTCCAAGTCTCGGATGGGTACTGCATCTCGTGCAAACTTCTACATAGCGGCACAGAAAACATTAGGTAATGCTCTTGGACACTTTAGTCGTTCTGCGTTACACAATATCAATAAAGTACTGTTTGATGAAACCCCACCCCCTAAGCCAATTTGTTCTAAAAACTTTATGGTTGCCCGTATATGTAAGTCATTAATTGGTAGATGTCTTGAACGGCGTGACCAGTGGGTTAAGATTGTATATTCTGCCACTAGTGATCTTATTGACAATGCCGCTGCTATCCTAGCAAAACAGGATCTGACAAATATGGAGGACTCTGAACTTCTTGGGGGTGCTACTCATGGGGTCGGTTTTGAACCATTCTTTCCTCAGCACAGTTTTCTTAATGGTAAACATTATAAGTTTGATAAAAGCAAGGGAAGTTCGCCTTGTACGGTTGATTGCATTCCCGCAGATCAGGACGATATCCAGTCCTTTAAAGAGCTTCTCTCAATTGTCGAGTGTTCTAATGTTTCTAGGGGCAGGGAGCTGTCTATGTTACTGGTTAAGTGTTCCAACCAACTTACAAGGTCTAGTGAGCAGGACCGTTATTTGCTAAATGTTGAGCACAGCAATCATCCTGAAACCTGTTACCGTCCTCAGAGTCTTTGTAACAGCAAGCTTGTCCTATTAAAACGACTTGCTGTTCATTATGCTGTACCCAGGCAGTTTCTTACTTGTGTCAGTCGACTTAACATGGCGCACAATTTTATATGTGATCTCGATTCCGCTGTATCGGCGGGCGATATTGAATATCTAATGAAACTTTTAGCGTACATTCCTTATATTAGTCCTACTATTATAAAACTAGATAGGTGTTCTGTTCATGTGAATGAAGACACAATGAACGAAAAATATGGTTCTCATTTTCAGACATTTGTCGAGAGTATTTCCAATCTCTCCGAGACCGCGTGTGTTTCTTGTACCCGTTTAATACTTGATTCTGAATCAATCCTTCTGACTCCACGTATCATTACCCCCCGTCTTAAGAATCCTATGTCTGGCTATAGCAAACTATTTCAATATCTTAACTCTTCTGATCGCAAACGAAAAGGTTATAATCCTGTATCGAAGCTCGAAGGGATGCGAGTTTGCAATTATTGTCACACACGTCTTATAAAGGGGGAAGTTCCTAGGATTGGAATAGAGAACCATATGGATCCTGGTGTTGTGCCGGAATGTATTCGCAAGCTCACTCAGATTGAGCTTATGTTTATCAAACCCATGTCAATGTATCAGAGCATTACGTACTGCGGAGCAGTTGGGGGATACGTTAGGAAATCAGAACAGCAGAGGCGTGCGAAAGGTCATGCAATCTATCTTCCGGTACCACTTAACGACACTATTGAAAAGCTAATGCTTTGTTCTGGAAAACCTAGGAAGCTTTTAGATATTCCTAGTCATGTGAAGTTAATTGGTATTCCAAAGGCCGATAGAAGTACCTGGATGAGGTTAATTAATATCAATCTCATTTATGAGTGCCTGCAGTGGCTAAAAGCCAACAATCCTAATTATTGTGATATTGTGATTCCAGAGTCAGCAGACTGCCTTTTAGACTTTTTAGCCGATATCCCTACTAGTGACGAGTCATCTAACGGCAACTGTTCTAATGGGAGTCATCATTCAGGCGATGTTCCTTCTGTGATCGTTAGTCAAGGGAATGGTAGCAATAGTACCGATGAGCTTATTTCCATCGACTTGGACGCGACAAGCTCTAGTTATACTTCTGATGAAGTTGGTGCTCCAGGTGTCAAGGGGTGTGCAGTTGCTACTAGGAAAAGGGCGTTGGTGGATGACAGCAGTTGCGAGGAGGGCGAGGGCAGGTGTCATCATTCAGGTTCTGGGTCTGCTCCTTCTATGATCGTTAGTCAAGGGAATGGTAGCAATAGTACCGATGAGCTTATTTCCATCGACTTGGACGCGACAAGCTCTAGTTATACTTCTGATGAAGTTGGTGCTCCAGGTGTTAAGGGGTGTGCAGTTGCTACTAGGAAAAGGGATTTGGTGGATGACAGCAGTTGCGAGGAGGGCGAGGGCAGGTGTCATCATTCAGGTTCTGGGTCTGCTCCTTCTATGATCGTTAGTCAAGGGAATGGTAGCAATAGTACCGATGAGCTGATTTCCATCGACTTGGACGCGACAAGCTCTAGTTATACTTCTGATGAAGTTGGTGCTCCAGGTGTTAAGGGGTGTGCAGTTGCTACTAGGAAAAGGGCTTTGGTGGATGACAGCAGTTGCGAGGAGGGCGAGGGCAGGTGTCATCATTCAGGTTCTGGGTCTGCTCCTTCTATGATCGTTAGTCAAGGGAATGGTAGCAATAGTACCGATGAGCTTATTTCCATCGACTTGGACGCGACAAGCTCTAGTTATACTTCTGATGAAGTTGGTGCTCCAGGTGTCAAGGGGTGTGCAGTTGCTACTAGGAAAAGGGCTTTGGTGGATGACAGCAGTTGCGAGGAGGCCGAGCCCAGCTCTAAGCGTGGTGGTATGGCAGATATTGCTACCACCAATGTAATTTTAGATATCTGCCGCCGACTTATAGCTAGTTGTACTCTTTGTAAAAAATGCAGAGTGGATATTAACAAAACTAGGTTAGACCTTGGGACCTTCGGTTATGTTACATATAGTTCTAGTGATCTCCGGAAACTGCTTTGTGATTTACGCCTTTCTTATTTAAGTCTCAATTGTAGAAGTGTCGTTTGTAGTATAAGTAATTGTAATGCTCCTTTGAATGGCCGTAAAAAAGCGTTGAAAAAGGTAGGGAAATCCAAAAATATTGCCTGCAATATTGACAGCTTTTGCTCAACCGTGGAACTAATTAGACAGAATTATATTATGTCTATGGAAATACTGGATCACCTTCTAATAGCTAACCAAATATGCAAAGGGTGTCTCTCATGGTTGTCTAAAAAAGCAGCAGTACCTGATGCAGCCTTCATGCTCGTTAGTATCAAGTCAACTAAACCTATGTTAAATATTTACCTTTTATCTGAAAGGCTTTATGCATACCTTAATAACATGAAATGTTTAAATGGTTTAAAGGCCAGTGGACAGTGTCATCATTGCCTAGGTGTCGTTCCAGATGAGTTGAGTAAGGAATTGTTTAATTCAACTGACTGTATCTCCGGTGAGGAGGGTATCATTGGTGCAACTTCTATGTTTCAGCAATTGTCTCAATTAATTAACTGTACTCGTTCTTCTTGCGATAGTTCAACCTTACCGGGACGAAAGAATGCTGGTGGATGTGACACTGGTCCGGTCAAAAGTTCTAATCTTGACTCTGCAAAAACCAATAAGGATATTGATACTGATATTGATACTGATATTGATACTGAAAGCAATTCATCTCTTTCGAAATCCTTATCAGGTTCTGCAGCAGAAAGTGCAGTTTCTTTTGATTCGTTTCCAGGTCTAAGTGACATCAATGATGATGTCATTAAAAATGGTCCAATGATCGAAAAAATGAACCGTGATGACTTTCTTAACTTTGTTGATAGTTACACGGTTACAGGTATAGATCAGCAAACGGACGACCCGTACACTGATTTATACAAACTTTTAAAAGTCGATAGCAAGCCTGGGGATTTTAACGATCCCCTTATTGAAAATTTGTGTTTTCCAGAATTGTTCCCATTTGGCGAAGGCACCAAGTCGGATGCCAGGGGGGAAGATAGCGATGCCAAAGTGGGTCATTTACTTTACGAGAAAGCTAGGTTGCTATCAGAAAATGGGACGTTTAGGAGAAATATTCCTTACCTTTTTTATCTTGCGTCTCAAAATGAGAAGAGAAAAATTGGTCAAGGTATATCTGCTGCCTTGCGTAATGTGTCTGGATTTGGTAGTCTCACATCTCGCCAAATTCTGGATATGATCCAGAACAACGACGAGAAATTAATACGCCACATGACTAGGACCATGTCTAATATTCCTGGTACTGAGCAGTACTTTAGTTCTGCAAAAGTTAAACTTAGGGCCCAAACTGAGAAATTTGGACCACCAACATTCTTCGTTACCTGCAGCCCTGCCGAATTTGACTGGAAGGAGCTAACTGCTCATTTACGGGAGCGCAATAAGGATATTCCTGATGTTGATAGACTTTCGGATAGCGAACTTATAGCAAGGGATCCTGTTACCGCGTCGTCATACATACATCGCAAATTCGATGCTCTGTTAAAGTTTATAGTGGAATCTAAATGCCTGGGCGAGGTTAAAAGCTGGTTTGTGAGGCATGAGTACCAGACTCGTGGTACGGTACATTATCATTTTCTTTTATGGATTAAGGATGCTCCTGTAATTGGTAAGGATAGCGATGAGAATGTTGCCAATTTTCTAAGTGAACGTATTACTTGTCGTATCCCTGATGCTGTTAACGAACCAAAACTACATAGGATAGTTACTAAGTTCCAGAAACACCGGTGTGGGCCTTACTGTAAGAAAAAGTTTAGGCATAGGAATGGCCACTTTATATCTACACAGTGCAGGTTTTCATTTCCTCGTAGTCCATCAAAGGTCTTCAAGTTGCACGATGTTAAGGATACTATAGTTGGGCGGCGTTCAGGCAACTTGAAGAAACGTCTCTATAGCTTACCGCGAACGAAGGATGAGGTCAACATCAATGATTATAATGCAGTTATTTCATATTTATGGGAAGGTAATATTGATATCCAGTTCCTTTCGGAGAAATCATTCAGTGTCTCGGCATATGTTAGCAAATACTGCCTGAAGGCCGAGAAGAGTAATCTAAACTTCTCAATTGAAAACACTACTGGTAACAACATGACTGCAAATCAGCAATTTCATAAATTTGTATACAGTTGTCTCCGGCAAAGAGAGATGAGTGCTATGGAAGCTGCAGACCGCATACTCCACAATAATGGCGAAATGTGGAGAAGTTCCGAGACATTCGAATGGGTTCCAACTGTTTCTCCCGGTCATGGTCGACGTAGGTTAATGAAAAAGTACAAGGATTTAGAAGGTCAGGATCCTAATTCAACTGATGTTTTTATTCCTGATATGATTCATGTATTTTATCCTAATCGGCCTCAATGTCTTGATGACATGAGTCTTCATGATTTTGTTTCCACGTATGAGCGGTTATACGGGAAAACGGGTGGAGATGTCCTTATTCGCGATCCCACTACTAAAAAGGTCTTGGCACGATTCAAGAAACGGGCTAAGCAACCGATCATATACCACCATCGGTATTCCCACAGGACTAAGCCAGAAAAGTTTTACTATTCACTGCTTGCTCTTCATAAGCCCTGGAGAACGGAGGGCGATATTTTAGGGCCAAGTGCAACCTATGAAGCTGAGTTCTTTAGGTGCATTGCGGACAGGTCTGAGCTTAAGTCGCGGGCAGAGGCCATAATTAACATAGAGCAAGCCCGTGAAACCATGGAGCAACGCGTCAACGAGGACCTCACTAAGGGGCCAGAATCCCAGCAATGTTCTGATGGGATCGAAAACGATGCTCTGATTGCATTTGAGGCTTCTAGGTCTGGGGCAGCTGTATCATCTGATGAACTTGAAACTATCATTCAAACCTTGAATATAGATCAGCGGTCCATTTTCGATTTAGTTGTTGATAAAGTTACCAACGACAAGCAGCTCCTTCTTTATGTCTCTGGGTTTGGGGGGACAGGGAAGTCTTATGTTTTAAAAGCAATAACTTCCTATATTAGGCTCCATAATAAAGATGTCCTTCTAGCTGGTCCTACTGGTCTTGCTGCTAAAAACATTTCGGGTATGACTCTGCATTCGATATTTAATCTTCTGGTTGAGCACGGTTGTCAGCCTAAGTACAGTGCCCTTAAAAAACCGGTCTTGGATCAAATGCGGGCTGTTTTTAAAGATCTTCAGTGCATAATTATTGATGAAATTAGCATGGTTTCTAATGTTCTCCTCTTATATGTCCATTTTAGGCTTAACGAGATATTTGCTCCTGGTGGTGGTCAGCTATTTGGTGGTAAACACGTTATAGTGTTTGGGGATTTGCTTCAACTTCCCCCAGTTATGGCCCAGCCTCCCTATGTTACTTTGCCTGAAATAGAAGTTCATAAATTAACTAACGGCCTACCTCAAGAAATTAACCTATGGCAACATTTTGAATTTAAAGAGCTTACCATTAATCAGAGGCAAAAGGGCCAAGAAAATAAATTGTATTCCGATCTCTTAGGAAGGTTAAGGCTTGGTGCATGTATTCCAGATGATTTTAGTATGCTTAATTCTAGGGTTATAAACTTGGGGGGGACGTCGCCGGAAGAGCTACGCAAGTCACTGGTAGATCGTTATCTGTCAGTTGCCCAGATCGAACCGTCTGTCGTATGCCTTCTACCTAAACGATCCATGGTTAAAGATTTTAACGGGGCTATAATGGCACGTAATTTCCCGGATGCAGAAAAGGTCGAGGCGGTAGATGAGGTGGAGCAATCAGGGAGGAAAAACAAGAAGTTGGAGAAGAACATTATGGACGCAGTTAGAAAGTTAGATGACGAAGGGGATGATAGGAACACAGGGGCTCTAGAAAAAGTTCTCTTTCTAGCCCCGGGTGTAAGGTGCATGTTGAGGCAAAATCTCGATGTACCGAATGGCTTGACAAACGGCACAATCGGTACTATTGTGACACTTCAGAGGGACAACGGAGGAGTAGTGGATAAACTGGTTGTGCAGTTTGATGGATGTAAGGAACCTGTCACTATACACCGCGAGAAACGGAAGATCATGGTATTTACAAACGGTTACTTCTACAGGGAACAATTCCCCGTCACCGTGTGTTACTCGATGACCGTTCACAAGAGTCAGGGTTTGTCGCTTAAGTCTGCATTTGTGGATATCGGTCTCTCCATCTTTGAAGCTGGTCAAGTTTACGTTGCCTTGTCAAGGGTCACCTCTATGGCTGGGTTACATATAATCAATCTAGCACCTGCAAAAATATTTGCGAGAAAGGACGCGTTGGTGGTTTACAAGCACATGGGAAGCAAGCCTTTGCATGATTCAGTTAGACCGGGGAATCAGGAGCCTGTCGAGCCTGGTCCAGGAGAGCGTATTTGGTATACTACTGCATCGTCTAGGTTGGCTAGAAGTACTATCAAATCGACAATTTCCAATATGGCATCAAAGGTTAAGGATAAGGTTAAGCGTACCCTCAAAGGTCCTCTTCCTACTACCACTAAAAATCCTTCTAAGCGGTGTCATAGCGATGTCCTCAGTGTTACTTCTGATAATCTTTCTAGTCATATAGATGCTGTGTTTGCTATTACGTCACGTTCTAGCTATTTTCATAATTTTACTCGTATCGAGATTGCAACTATTTATTCAGATTTGATACTTCCAACAGCCCAATTAGTGGCTGCCGGCAGGGTTCCATCTACTTTAAGGTGCGAACTATCTCTTCAGCTAAACCCTGATCCATTTTCAGTATTAAGTTACACCCGATATAAATGGTTAAGTGGGTCACTCATGACACGGTATATATGGTATCTGCAGGATACCATTCAAAATTTGTCCATGTACAGTATGGGGTACGGGGTTGAAGAATCGTATGGTATTGTAGGGCTAAACAAGAGTGAAGAACACTTTAGCCAAAAACGATTTTGCCTCAAGCAATACTCCTTAAATGGCACTGCTGCCAGGTACAGTCGCAGAGGTGAAATCGTTAAGGCCGGCCATCCAATGGATAAGGATTTAGTTGTTGTATTAGGAAACCCAGGTAATCATTGGATCCTGGTAATAGTAGACAATAGACCATCTAAGAGGTGCGTCTTATATTTTGATTCTGCCAGTAAAAGCATCCCTAATTCCCTCAAAAAGAGGAGGTGTCAGAAGTATGTAGCGTTCATTAAGAAATGGTGTGATTACTTACCAATAAAATATGGTGTCTGCAGTAGTGCTGGCGGTATAATGGATACCGCTACGTATAGGTTTACTAATTTAGACGGTAAATCCAATCAACAGGACAATACTTATGACTGTGGCGTATTTGCTCTTTCAAATTTAGAACAGTACTTGTTGGGTAATGCGGTGACTACGGTTCGGGCTCGTGACATGGTTGGAATTAGGGCACAACTCATGCACCGCATTTACACCCATGGGATCAACACTGGGTACATCGTTTAGTAGAATATTTTCTATTATCATTATTGCAATTTCTTTTCTGTGAAAAGTGATTTATGTGAAAACCGATTTTTCTGTGAAAACTGATTTCTGTGCAAATGAATTCTGTGAATTCTGTGAATGTTTCAAGAGCGATTAATTGTGGCAGATTCTGAATAACAATTACATATTCAAACCTGAAAACTGTATTTTACTAATGTCTTATTCCAAACCTTAGGCAACGTTCAACACGTACTAAAACGAATGACGCACCCCCCTCCCAGCTAAACTGCTCATTGCGCAATTTATTGAACCTGTACACTACCTCTTGGATAATCGTATAACTAACATAATCACTTCCCATTTAGAATGGCGTTGCTAATTGTTATGATATTTCTGTCGGCCAGTGCAACTAAGGACTTCATAGTGTACGAGAAACAAGCGATGCTCCTAGTGAAGGACGACATTGTTCCACGTATGTAATTGTGACTTTTTGTTGGCTGTACTACTGTGTGTAACATAACGTATGTGGTCTTGGTAAGTAAGTATTTACATTTCCTGCCCCTCTCCGTGTATTTAGAAGGTATTTCATATATTAACACCTACAACCATCGCAGATTATGGGGATGAGACTCTACTGAGGCTTCACCTTGTTGTACCTAAGCCTGCCATTATA
Source organism: Hormiphora californensis (assembly GCA_020137815.1). Classification (NCBI taxonomy): domain Eukaryota; kingdom Metazoa; phylum Ctenophora; class Tentaculata; order Cydippida; family Pleurobrachiidae; genus Hormiphora; species Hormiphora californensis. Next base: position 3,957,958 of record CM035359.1, read on the forward strand.
AGGCCAGCACGAATGCGACTTGCGATCAAAGCTCAAGAGGATGTGGCCACATTACGACTCTTTCAACCGTAAGTATTATAATATTATAATATTAATAATAGCGGATAGCTTTAGGAAGTCTACAATGTTCTAGTGAAGACTTTATTATTATTAGTAATTACAGCTACTATCCAGGGGCCAGGTCTAGATGGGCTGAATGGTTATTAGCACACGTCTAGAATTGAGGGAGGATTTCTTAATATGACGTTTACCAAAGAACATCATACTCAGGAATCTCATCATTATGTTCACCCAGGTGTATAAAATATTGGATGGACATGGAAGATACTTTGATGGAACGAATACAATCCTGTTCTTGTCAAAACCCGACAAGTAAGTTGAACACTGCTTCTAGAGCCAAATCTTCTCAGTTTGACTTGGAACTACGTGAATCCAATTGAATAATACCATTTGCATTATAATAATATAATGTACAAACTAAATTACGGAATTTTCAAATAGGAAAACGAAGAAAGGCCGGGTCCACCGCTGTCAGCAGAGATGGATATTTACGAGGCCTCATGATGAACGATGCTGAAGTCCGTAAAGGCCTCAAAAATCAGGTAACATAAGCCTCATGCTAAATTATGTGGTAATAAAGTCGGACAAACTCCAATTGACTCTAAAATGGCATGTGTCCTTTCAGGTTAAGATCAACAAAAACGACATAGTGATACATATGCTATTCGCACAAGAACTGAAGATCAAATGGGAGATCGATAGCTGCATGGATTCTGCAATTGATTACTTCGCACAGATTGTAAGCATCTTCATACTCCTTCTCTCACTCTCTATAATCTCTCACTCTCTCTCTCTCTCTCTCTCTCTCTCTCTCTCTCTCTCTCTCTCCTCTCTCTTCCCCCTCCCCCCTTTCCTCTCCTCTCCTCCTCCCCTCTTTTCCTCTCTCTCTCTCTCCCCTCTTCCTCCCTTCCCCTTTTCCCAATTTTTTTTCAATTGGGGGCAAAGGAGGGGGGTCACGGGGGATGTTTTTTTTGGGGGAAAAAAAAATGAAAGGTTTTAATTTTTTTTCAGTTTTAAAATTTTTTTTTTTTTTTTTTTTTTTTTCAGGAACGGGAAAAATGGGATTTAAACCCAAATAAAAAGGGGGTTTGGGGCCCTTTAACTTTTGGGTTTTAAAGATTTTTCTTTTCCATCCTTTTCTTAAAAGGGGAAAACTCTGAAATTCAGAATGGGAAAAAGGGCTTTTTTTTAAAAAAAATTACCCCCTTAAAATGTTTTTCCTTTTATTTTTTCCCAAAAAACAGCCACGGGTAAATAAAAGGAGTGGCAAAAAATTTGGGGATTCAAACCCAATCTTTTTGTTTTTTTCCCAATTTCTTAAGCAGGGCAATCCCCTTGCCTTTTCTCCCGGGAAATTTTTTTAAAAAACAGGTATGAGGTTTAAAACATGTTGGGTCGTTAAAGGTTCTCCCCCCCTACGGTTGCCAAACCAAAACCCATTTCTAAAATCAAAATCAAAAACACTGCTCGGCCCAAAAAATTAAAAAAACCCCCCATTTCCATAGGGGGTTTAAAAATGGTGATGCCCTTTTTTTCTCCACCCCGTTTTTCCCCAAAGGGAAAGGGGGGGGTTGTCTTTTTTTTTAAAAGGAAAATTTTTCATAAATTTTTCTTTGCCCCCGGGTTTCTTCTCCCCGGGGGGGCAGCTGCCCCCAATTGTTTAGTCTTTTCTTGGGGAAATTCCTGAAATAAAATCGGGAAAAAACTGCAGACCCCCCTCTAGGGAAAAGCGGGCCCCCAACCTAACTTTTAAAACAGCGTTCCGGGGACACTTTTTTCAGTAAACCCCGGTTTTGGGGCCCAAACCCCCGGTAACTCAATATGAAGCTTTAATCATCACCGCCTTTTTTTTTAAAACTACACTTTTTTATACTTTTGGTTTTCAGCAAAACCCGGTTTTATTTTCCGGGAAAAAATTGGGGTGCCCCAGTTTTTTAAAAAAATTAAATCCAAACCCCAAGGTTTTTCCTTTAAAAAGGTTAATTTTTAGGGTAATTATCCCAAAACCCAGGGCTCCCTTCCCCTTTTTAAAAACCCTAAAAGAAGTTTTTCATCAAATAAAAAAACCTTGAGAAAACAGAAAAAACCGTTTTTAAACAAACACCAAGTTTTCCCGGAAAAAAAAATGCAGCCCAGTTTTTAAAAAAGGGTACACACTTTTTAAAAAAAAAAGGCCCGGGTTATCAAAATTTTATTTAAATTTGCTACCCCTTTTTGCTCAAAAAAGTTTATTTGGTTTTTTGTTTTAAATTAAGTTTTGGTTGTGACTTTGTTTTAAGGTGAAAAATTTAATATTTCCCCCCCGAAAAAAATTTTTTTTTAACAATTGAAAAAACGAAAAACCCAATTTTTTTAAATTTTTTTAATTGTTTATTTATTTTAATCTATGTTATTATTTTTTTATGTTTTATTCCAGTTTTAAACCCTTTAAATAAAGTTTTAAATCAGGGGTATTCTATACCAGTGGCAATCTTTTTGGCACAGGCTTTTTGACGGGAAAAAGGGGATCCAAAAATAATTTTCTTCTCTCTCTCCTCTCTCTTCCTTTCTCCCTCTCCTTCTTTTCCCCTCTCTCCCTCTCATCCTCTCCCCCTCTCCCTCTCTCCGCCTCTCCCTTTTCCCCCCTCCTCCTCCCTCTCCCCTTCTCAAAACCCCTCCTCTCTTTCTCCCCCCTCCTCTCTCTTTTCCCCTCTCCCCTCTCCCCTCCTCTCTCCTCTCTCTTTTATCTCTCCCTCTTTTTTCCTCTCTTTTCTCTCCCTCCCTTCCCCCCCCATGACCCCCAAATTACAAAAAAAAAAAAAAAAACCCAAAAAAAAATACGGGCATTTGTTTTTATAAAAGATCCCCCCGCGCATTTTACCAAAAATTTTGGGTTTTGGCCGGGCAGGGGCCCCACCTTCCGACATTTTTATTTTTATTTTTCCTTTACAAAATTATATTGGTGTTTTTTAAAGGAAAAAAAAATAAAAAAATGCATGATACTAGATCCAAAAACCAAACAAGTTTGGTGGATAACCGGGGCCTCTCACTCAACAATTATATCTCCCTCTCCCCTAACTTTTTACTCGTGGGTATAGTAATTCTCTCTCACTCACACACATTCTGGTATAATATCAATTGCAACTGGTTGCACAGCATTTTTATTGAAGGGGATCTTGGCCGTAATTCTCTCTCTCTCTCTCTCTCTCTCTCTCTCTCTCTCTCTCTCTCTCTCTCTCTCTCTCTCTCTCTCTCTCTCTCTCTCTCTCTCTCTCTCTCTCTCTCTCTCTCTCTCTCTCTCTCTCTCTCTCTCTCTCTCTCTCTCCCATCCTTTCTCCATTTCTCTCTCTCTCTCTCTCTCTATCTCTCTCCCTCTCTCCTCCTCTCTCTCTCTCTCTCTCTTCTCTCTCCCTCTCTCTCTCTTCTCTCTATTTCTCATCCTTTCTCCATTTCTCCATTTCTCTCTCTCTATCTCTTCTCTCTCTCCCTCTCTCATAATTAAAATACGTGCGAAAGATTTGATATGAAATTCGGGGCCCGGGGTGCTATGAAATTCGCGTTTCCATGATAACCAGCTATTTTTACAAGTCACACAATTCTTAGCCACGGCTTTGGTTTTCTGAGAGACGCAATAGGATAAGACACGCTGAGTTGGCTGAGTTAAAATAATTACTGAGTTATACAAGTTATACATGAATTAAAGTTAAACAAGCTAGTCAGACAGGGTGGTTTCGTTGGTGGATGTTCTTCCAGCTCGTCTATATCGGATGTCGGACTGTTGGATGACGTATGTGTAAGGAAATAATCGGACAACTTTCAGCAATCCCAGGAAGGCTAGAACAAGGCCGGCAGCCACTCCGGCAGTATACCAGTCAATGTAGATCCCAGATATAGGTTGGCTAGTCGCGGTTGGAGTAGTAGAGGGAGCTGTTGAGGGGGCTGGTAGGGTGCAGGACTCCACGACTGACATGGCAGCAAACTCTTCCTCCGCTGGATCAAAGATGACAACTGTCGAGGTACTAGAAATACAGTTCTCTGTCTCGTGACATAGGTTCGTCGTTTCCTCAAGGTCCTTGAACAGCTCCACTGTAGAATTGATGTTGATGAGGGTAACGCAGGTCTGGTATCCGCAGGCGGCCGAGATGAAGAATGGAAAAAGGAAAAGCATTTTGGAATAATCTACTGGTTTTCCGGATATGTTTTATACAAATCTACAACAGATCTCGTGTAACAGTTGTAGTGAACTCGGGTAACAGTTATTCGACTACAAGTCTCCGATAACCGCACAAGTTATGGCGATAATGGGTTTGCTACGTGATACCACCCATTATCGACAGTGTGTCTTGACACGTTATGGCGATAATGGGTTTGCCATGTGATCCCACCCATTATCGATAGTTTCAGACTCATGTTATTGTAAAACTGCTGCGACAGTGGTAAGACATTTCACCCAAACGAGGAAAACCAAAGCCGTGGCTAAGAATTGTGTGACTTGTAAAAATAGCTGGTTATCATGGAAACGCGAATTTCATAGCACCCCGGGCCCCGAATTTCATATCAAATCTTTCGCACGTATTTTAATTATGAGAGAGGGAGAGAGAGAAGAGATAGAGAGAGAGAAATGGAGAAATGGAGAAAGGATGAGAAATAGAGAGAAGAGAGAGAGAGGGAGAGAGAAGAGAGAGAGAGAGAGAGAGAGAGAGAGGGAGAGAGATAGAGAGAGAGAGAGAGAGAGAAATGGAGAAAGGATGGGAGAGAGAGAGAGAGAGAGAGAGAGAGAGAGAGAGAGAGAGAGAGAGAGAGAGAGAGAGAGAGGAGAGAGAGAGAGAGAGAGAGAGAGAGAGAGAGAGAGAGAGAGAGAGAGAGAGAGAGAGAGAGAGAGAGAGAGAGAATTACGGCCAAGATCCCCTTCAATAAAAATGCTGTGCAACCAGTTGCAATTGATATTATACCAGAATGTGTGTGAGTGAGAGAGAATTACTATACCCACGAGTAAAAAGTTAGGGGAGAGGGAGATATAATTGTTGAGTGAGAGGCCCCGGTTATCCACCAAACTTGTTTGGTTTTTGGATCTAGTTGTGGGATATGTATAATGCACATTATCCGGAGAGTTATATATCGTGACCGAGCTGAGGGCATTATTATGAGACCAACATAGAAGTCAGTCAATGTGTGTAACATAACAACTACACACTGCACACAGGCAACTCTTCTACATTCCAAGTTTATGTTGCATAGCAGAGTTCCTTTATTTGATTGTACATGTACCGTGATTTATATGCTTTGATTAATTTGATGGTTTTGATTCTGTCAGTTTGTGAAAATACCGCACTGCGATCAACTTGATATCGTTTCATATTATATATCCTGTCTCATTGTACTGTGAACAAATGCGGATCCATGACAGAAGATTCAAGTTCATTGCCTGTGGATGGGCTCTCCTTTTAATCACCTTTATCCTTCCATACAACCCACCCGTAACTGAGGATACTCTTGCTGGTGTGAAACAATCCAACAACAAATCCTCTGAACAAATCCAAACATTATCTGACAATGATTCACCCCCACCTGGAAATCAAAATGATCCGCCCCGACCCAAAGAACTTCAAGAGGAGAGAGACAAAAAGCAGTTGTTTGTCATCCTGGTGACAGGTTTCAGAACGGGGTCAACCTTTCTGGGTTCTATCTTCAATCAGAATGATGATGTCTTGTACATGTTGGAGCCTCTTCACCAGTCACATCTAGGGAGCTTGGCCATGAAAGGATTGATTCAAGGTGATTTTGGTAAATTCTCGTACATTATTCAACGCTTTTCCCATTTAATATGAAATTGAAGTTTTTGCCGGTGTCTAATTGTCTCAATTTCTACAGGAGTAAGTGAAAGCAGCACTAACTTGGATCAGCAGATAGCTTATCTCACCCAGATAATAAACAAATGTGACGTTGGATTTCCACATGCACCACACTTGAGTCGATGTAAGTCTGTCTTTCTATCCGTCTATAGATAGATACAGATCTGTCTGTCTGTTTGTCTGTCTGTCTATCCGTCTATAGATAGATATAGATCTGTTTGTCTGTCTGTCTGTCCGAAACATCTAACTCCCATCCAGCAATGCAATGTGATACCCCAGAGGAGAACGTGAGAAGATGGGGAGCTGAGAAATGTGATGTGGAACGGTGGAACATAGCATGCAAAAAGATGGATTTCGTGGCTCTAAAGGTGAATTATGAATAGAATATAATTAGGTAGACACCAGAATTTCTTGCCTTGTTCGACCCTCCTCCCCAAAACAAAGAATTTCATACATTATTTTCAGGTAATCAGACTCCAGAGAATAGCACACCTGGCACTGGTACTAGGTATTGAGAATGCTAACATCAGGGTCATTCATCTGATCAGAGACCCTCGGGGAACAATGAACAGTCGGCTGCCTTTTGAAAAGTTTATGCTTGATGTGAGTAAGGAAAAAATAACTCTTTCTTTATTGGCCAAAACTTAGATATTTTTACGTATCTATGTAAACAGTAAAGGTATTTTACTTACTTACTTCTGCTTCTGGTTACTTCTGATGATTCGCCGCCGTTTACACTCCGACCGGGGTATCGCTTGCTTGCAACTCCCCGTCGTTCAGTCTCATGTCTAGTATAGAGTTCCTGGAGCTTCGTACATATCCCGTAACTGGGGGACAGTCCGAAAACGACGTCAGGTATCTTGACAGCTGAACTTTGAATACCTGGAACTCGTCAATTTGATTAAGTTTTGCAGGTAAACAGTTCCATAGTCGTGGTCCCATAACAGCAAAGGATCCGTCATATGCTGTCTGTTTGGCCATAGTGGACAGTTTGGTCAATTTGGGAACCACAGCTCGAACTCCAAGTCGGCCTCCAGTTGTGAACCTTATTTTGAGGTCATTGGAGACTAGGCCGTGCATGATCTTCCACATGTGGAGAATGGAGTATCTCTCTCTCCTGCGCTGCAGGGAGCTAAGGCCCAGGTATTGCAGTCTCTGCCAGTAATCCATCCCCTTGCACTCAGAGATCCGTCTGGTGAAGGAGCGTTGCACCCCCTCTAAAACCTGGATATCCTGGATCTTGGTAGGATTCCAAAGAGGGCAGCAGTATTCCAGCAGGCTTCTTACCATGCTCTTGTAGAGGGTTACCATAACCCCTCTATCCCTGGTCGTGAACACACTAAACACCCAGGCTGCTTTCCTCTTAGCGTTTTCGGCGATGGTAGCGATGTGACCGGACCAGGTTAGATCAGAATGAACAAGCACGCCCAAATCCTTAACCGAGGACATAGGTTTCAGCAGCCCTGCTGAAGTGCTGTAGCTCAAGATATCAGCAGTAAAAGGGAGATGGTGCATGAGATGGTCACGTTCCTTGGATTCTATTGCTCTGCTACAGATAGCCTTGTGTAGTTTCCTACATTCCGGACCCTTGGCACAACCTTTCTCTCCTTTCTTCCCCCAGGGGACACATAGTTTCGGATGAAAAAAGTCACACCTATCCTTACCGTCAGCAGATTTCTTCCCAGTTATGCCATGAGGACACCTACCCTCCTTGAGCAACATACAAGTAGTTTCGCACTCGTTTGGGAATTTTTCCGCCTCCTTCTGCTGTTTCGCGAGATTGGCCAGTGCTTCCAGCACAGTCGGATCGTCAGCATTCACCTTCTCGCTTGCCTCATCGTTCATTTTCGTTTTCCGTTCACTACCGGGCTCAACAATCGACAGACTGTTATTCCTAGACCTTCCAGGCGTATTCAGTCGCGATGAGACCTTGGTAGTAAGCGGTGTACCCTTTTCCTCATCTTTGGGAACACAGCACGGATCACATATCCAAACTTCTCCTACCAGGCTTGAAGCTTCATTTCTGGAAGTGATTACACTCACCAAAGGTTCACAGTCATGGGAAGGTTGGTGACAGAGAAAACACCTCAGAGGAACGAGGCCATTCCTCTTGTGCTGGTAGATGTCGTTACATTCAGCACATTTGACTGGCACGGTCAGGGCTTTGAGCTCCTGAGCAACCCTGAGAGCAATCCTGGGCTTTGTTTTCAGCTCTATGTCCTTAACCCCCTTTTCACCATATAGGGGAGGAATACCGAGAAACTCCGCGAATTCATCGAGAATGGGTCGGTTAACCTTTGATAAGGACGCCTTATTGGCCCACACAGGTTGTGATGTATCGAAGTGTGTCAAGCAGGTTTTAACAGCTTCCGGACCAGTCCGAATCATCTCCCCGAGTACTTCCTTGGCTGTGCCATGTTTGTCATGATTGGCCATTACTTTTACCATAGGCTAGATCCTCAAATTAACTTGTTTAAAGTAGTGTTGAAAAGTTTGTTTATATTGGGATCACCCCTCTCTCTCTCTCTCTCTCTCTCTCTCTCTATTTTCCCAGGACGGTACTATGATTCCAACGCGGCCGCTGACACTAGAAGGCATGAGTAAAGCAGCCAGTAGCTGGTGTGCTAGAGAGGCAGACAACATCAAATACACTGATGACCCACCAGACTGGCTCAAAGGAAGGTACATCTTTAAACATTTGCACATTTAGCAATTAATGTCAAAATAACTCCTTTGTTATTTAGGAAGAAACAGGAATGAGCGGCCCTTTTAAGATCTGTCGAAGAAGAATCAATTACCTTACCTTTTCTCTTTTATCACTTAGCTATTATAATGAACATTGAACGTCCTGCAGGTACTTGAGAGTGACTCACGAGGAGTTAAGTTTGCAACCCATTAAGAGTGCGGAAAGATTGTACACCTTTATCGGGAGACAAATGCCTTCCGATTTGAATGAATTTCTGATTGAGCACACCACGTTAGATCAACCGGGTGGTACGTTATGCAGTCCAACCTCGAACTATTATTAATGTTTAAAAATAAGTATTAACACCTGTATTTTAGGACCTTTGAACACTAGAAGAGATTCCAAGGCTGTTATAGAGAAATGGAAACACTCAAAGAGGATGGTATTGCCGATAATTCGAGCAGTAGAAGAATCTTGTAGAGTCGTCATGGACAAAGTGGGGTATAAACAATACGATCCAAACGAAACATAGTAGAATGTAGATCTTTTAAGTTATTTTAAACTGTTTGCCCCCTTTATGTGTTTGCTTTGTATTTGTCTGCAACAGCCCCACTTACACTCAAACTGCGGCAAAAATCACACATCAGGGGTGATGACTGCATGAGGGGATAGTAGGTGACCAACTTGAGACTCATATGACATATTTGACTCACCACAGCACGAGAGGTCAACAACCGGCCGTAACAGGAGACTCAGGGACCAGTTACAAAATTTAAAACTGATGTCGGTTTCCAGGTCCCGGTTTTCTTGAGCACTGTACTGACACTACCACGCCTACTTTCAATGCAATTCACATCGAAATTTGGTCACGTGATCGTAGATTTTGAGCGCAGGGTGTTTCACCAGGAGTGTTCGGGACACACACTGTGTCCCAGCTGCAGAAACTGGCGTCGGTTTCCAAACTGATGTCAGTTTCCAATTTGTAACTGGAGTGTCACAGATATGGTGTGTCACCTGCTGCTCCCAGAGTTCCCTGCAGGCCTTTGAATTTTAAAGGTCACTGATTCCTTCTTTAAAAAACTTATTTCATAGTGCTCTCCGGTCTTTCCAGTTTCCACAAAAATAAGAGGTCTGGTAAATTTTTTGGGATTTCGGCCGAAAATTTTGAAAACTGCCTGCTTGAAATTTTGAGCTTGGATTTTTCTTCGCGTGGCGGGAAAATGATGCGCGCCGGGGAAAGCCGCGCAACTTTGCATGCGCTGCATACACTTTTTTGCTCTTCAAATTTTCTCATCAGCTAAAAAAATGAGGCCCCTCGGAAATGTTCAAGTCATGCACAATCAAGTCACGCCCACCAATCACAGCTCAGAACGCGCAGAGTGCTTCGCGCGTTCTGCGCTGTGATTGGTGGGCGTGACTTGATTGTGCATGACTTGAACATTTCCGAGGGGCCTCATTTCTCAGATCAAAAAAGACAAAATAAAAAATGTCGTTTGGGTAAAAGCGAAGAAGGCCGGCTAGGATAAATCCAGTGCCGGGGGTGCTGATATCCCTTTGAATAACGTTCAGCCACGGTCCTTCCGGTACAGATTTCTCTGCAGCGTAAAGTCGGATTTACCCAAATTTTAACGCTGGCCATGTTTAGGCGTCATGTGCTTATCCAATATCCACCACCAGGCGTCAGGACATCCGACATACAGCCACGGGGCTCTGTAAACAGACACAGATCGTAACAGCTCCCACCCCAACGCTCCTGCCTCCTAATTTTTATTTATTAATATTGGTGTGGGGAGTGGGGACTGGTGTAAGGTGTTCTAACCCGACAAGACTCCCGCAGGTCTGCCGTCTGGTAGCCCCTCGATACTATGGAACACTGTAGTGGTGATCCAAACAGTTCTCTCTGCACGTGGTTCATCAACGTATTATGAAAATCACATTGACAGTCAATGATTGACTTAACCTCTCCATGATTGAGAGATAACGAACGACTGCTACACAACGTATGGGGGTAGTGAGAAAGAGAGGCAATGACCTTAGAGAATCTAGCAATACATCGAACCAACAGTGCAGTCCGGGAATACCTTATTTTGTGATTTATATCCCAACATGCTGACAGTGACAATTTCATTTAAATATATAAGTGTCACTAATTCAGTTCAATCCAGAGGACAGCTGACATGGAATCTACCAATCTAGTTTTAGATAACTCGGGTTTTGAGAGTAGGTTAAAAGTTTAGTCACAAAAAACATCAATAAGAATGACAAATGTCCTCGTGGTTGTGTTCTCCTTCATTGTCACGTTAATACTGAAAAACTAATCACTAAACTGCACTGTCAAACTCAAGTCAAATGTTCAAACGATTGAGTCTGAAGAAGTCAACTATGTTGTGGTTTCACTCATGGCAATGTTTCATGATTAAAGTCCGTTTCAAGCGACTTGACCCGTAATTCTTGGAATTTGGCGCATTGCGCGTGTATTTACAAAGGGGAAATCCTGAATTTCCAGGAATCTCAGGTCAAGTCGTTTGAAACGCACTTTAGGTTGGTTCAGGTGCAGGTCTTCCAGACGACCTTCGGGCATCGGACTTTTGGAGAGTAACTTTCATTAGATCATCCTCCTCGATCGGGTTTTGTTTTCCTATGTTATATCCACCGAACGGACCTGCAAGGGGAGCGAGTGTTTTGAAACTCAAATGACAGTAAACAAACTCTATATCGTATAAAATAATACTAGGTTTCGATTGCATTGATTGGCTATCCTATTGGCTATCCTATTGGCTATCCTATTCAATGAATCGTTACAGGTATGTGTTTGTAAAGTATGATCTTAAAAACTGTACTTGATTTGTACTCGTTGAAAGTTTTCACAATATTAGCAGTCACAACAACACGTTCAACTTTATCAAAAGGATCTTCCTCTTCATCATACATCATATCTTGGGTTCCTTCAACTCTCTCATTACACTGAGTGTTAATTGATTAATTACCATATATCAATTCAAAGAATTGAATTACAAATCATTTTTTTCCCGCCCGGGTGAATGCCGAAGGCATTCATCCGGATGCCTTTTGCAAAAAGGCATAGGGGTTTAGAATTCGACAAGTTTACATACTAGTGAAGTGTCACGCTTTTTTGTCCTGTGACGTAACCCGATTAGTTGCGAGGGACAACGGTGTTGCTCCTTCATCAAATACTTCAATGGCACGTTTTCAGGAGATGTGAGCCGCGCAATGTGGCGCACAATTTAGTGCTACTAAAACACAATGATTTGTTCTATACGGTTTGAGTGATTCATAAATGATCGGAAATGTCTGTCTCGCCTTCACATTTAATTTAGATGGTTATGAAAATAAAGGTTGGCGGGGAAACAGCATTATGAAACATAATGCAGTTATTCTTGTTTAAACTTGTTTGAGACATGTGAGGTCTCAACCATGATGTGAAGAGTTTAGAAAATAAACATTCTGTCAGAGCATTGGCCTGACCCTATTCTCTCTCGGAGTGCGTGAGAACTGTGGTCAGAGCATCAAGGCCTGACTCATTCCAAATTACCACATTCTCCTCCTCCTCCTCCTGATCTGCCGTCCTGTTGGAAACTGCCAGTACAGCAGAAATGAGTTGAATGAGATAGTTTAGGAGCTGTAGACAGCACTGTAGACAACACTGGATAAGGATTGATGTCATTGCCTTCATTGCCCGTATCTCATCCGCTTTTTGACTCTAAACATTGGTTTAAATAAATTAGTATATGGGGTGTTTTATTACGAAATATTCCTCCATCGATTATCGGAAGGCAAAACTGACATGAAGCTGGTTGCCCTTCGTGACAACTAAAAAAGTTGTCACTCTGCAGGACAGATATTTATGAGTTGCACAAATGCAGCAGTATCGCGTGGTGATGTAATACCTTTTTAAGTTGTTCGCAAGGACTAATTCCTGCCCCGAATTCCCCGGGTTTTCCACATCGTGTGTTGGTCGAAGTGGGTGGGCATGCGGCGGTAGCTAAACCATTGGCCACTGTATGTCTTCTTCTTATTCTCCGAAAAGGCATAATTCTAAATGGTCGCATATGGTTTTTGTGATATTATATCTTGCCAAGCTAGACTGCAATTCGCACGCAAAAAGAGTTTTAACAAAGCAAATTATATCAAGCACCGAAATAAAGCAAGCACCAACCAAAAATAAAAAAGAAATAAAAGCTTGTAAAATAATGGAGATCTAATGGAGAATTGGAAAGAGAAAGATTGAAAATATAAATCGCAACGATCCAGAGCATTTAACATGTTCTTGCCTCTTGACGTCAATCGCAGAATTCTTTAACCGCTATACAGGTTGAGTTTTTCTAACACTGTGCTCACCGTGAAGAGAGCGGGGGGTCATGCAAACCACTTAAATGAGGGGTAAGTATATTAATTATTAAAGTTGTCCGATGAGGAATGGAGAATGGAGATCGAGGAAATTAATAAGTCCGATAAATCCACTACCGTTTGACTGTATTTCAAAACAAGGTGGTGGTGGACGGATTGAGACTAGATAATATGGAGCACTGTGCGTTGAGTGTGTGACACTGTGTAGTCTACTTAGACTTCTACTTGGACTTCAAAACAAGATAAATAATGCAATCATATTATTTGTATGGTTAATATTGCTTCTTGGCGTTTCAACAAGAATCTTAAATTTCCCTGATTATAACTATCTAGCTTACTTTTGAATCTGAGACAGCGTTTTGCAGATTTTGGGTCCAGTTAGAGATTTTGCGACTGACGTTAGTTACAATGAAGCAGGCCCCTGCTGACGCTGCTGACACTGCCGCGCGCGCTACTTTACATGCAATTCACATCGAAAACCCTGCTAGTCAACGAAGATTTGGCGCGCACAGGGACTCTCCCAGCTTGCGCCAGTTGCAGACTGGAGGCTGGCGCCAGAAACTGGAGCCAGCCTCCAATCTGCAACTGGAGCGTTTTGATGATTTAGCCATAAAAAGTTAAGCAATCAATCTGCAAAACTTTACTCCTATTTAGTGAGAACGTAATGTCTGAGACTGACCTTCTCAATGGAAAACATAATGTCTTCCACTGAGGATCAGTCCTCGGTTGCTTTTTTACCAACTAGCTAATCAGTAAACTTATTATTTTCAATTCATCGTTACAAACAGGCAAAATAACAATTTCATCGAGGGTAATACTAAGTAGGAACAGAATAGTCGTATCCAAAAGCAGAATCTGCTGCACATAATATCGGAGATATATGTAGCCTAAGACAAAGAGTATTGGACAAAGTAAACAATATATATCCTGGGATATCTATTTAGACATGTGCTTTGTGGGGCGTTGGCCGAAGGCAAGCCCAGGCACTCGGAGTAGTATGTTCTTTATATTAAGGTACAAGTGTGCCAGAAATAGCTATGCGTGGAGCGAAGGAGGTATCACGTCGGAACCGCAATGATGATGATGATCAGCTTGATTAGACGAAATATTGGATCCATCCGTAGTAAATACCATTCTCATTAATCTATCTTTCGCTATCTCTCGCTCTCTCTCTCTCTCTCTCTCTCTCTCTCTCTCTCTCTCTCTCTCTCTCTCTCTCACTCTCTCTCTCTCTCTCGCTCTCCATCTCCCATGCAACTTCTATAGCTCTAATCGTAATGTGACTGCCTCTCCGGCTAGCTCCTAATAATGCAGATTAGGGTACTGCACCAAATTAGAGCCTGAAAGAGCAGCATTTGGTCTCCAAAAAACATTGTGGGAACCTAGAAAGCTGGACATAATTTAAGACTCTTTAATAAAGAATATTTTAATACCTAAGTATACGTGTATGTGGTAGCATCTTCAAAATAATGATATACTCGGAGAGGAAGGGCTTCCTCATAGGACTTGGACACTATCTTATTTCAAACAGCAGTATGTGGCTCTATTCATACACAGTCTATCTTAGTCATAACATGTTTCTTTCGCTATCCTTTCATGCATCAACACCACGTTGATGTGATTTTTTGTCCTAACTATATCACAGCGCTGACAAGCACCCTCGGGGAGAATCTTAATCTAAATGCCAAATAGCTAATGCCGAAATGTTAATCTTTCTCTCGTCTCACTAGTCAGAAGTTTCTACGCTGCCTATTTTTCCTTGTGCTAGGGATCTTGGGACCTTATGTCTTTGTTCAAAATAACATATAGGATGAATATTTTTCAATCCCTGAGTTTATAGGATCGAAATAGCATTGAGCCTGGAGATTTTAGCAGGAGCGATCAGTTATTCTTGATCTTCACTGGGCTTCACTTAGTAGAATATACAGAAAATAAGATAAAGATGAAGATAATATACAATGTGTCCGGAGATTCTCCGGACACATTGTCTCGTCGACTAATAATTGGTTTTCTTTCTCCAGCAGAAGGACTGTGCTAGATATGTATACAACTGAGACTCCAAACTTTGTGGCCATCTTGTACACAAAATGATGATGAATGGATGAAAGAGCTCTTCCCTTAGTTAAAGTATGAAACTCACTGTCAGCCACAGATGCACACACACAGCTTAGGACACATAACAAGGCAACTAGCCAAATATAACACAAAGAGTGACCCACGGCACTGCCGAGAGAGATATATTAATTACGGCATGCTGAGTTAAAGAAGAAAGGAAAGGGTTTAAAAACTCTGCGGAACGGGGTTGACTTAAAGTAAGAGTGGCGCGCCGTGTTTTCTCACAAAACTTGGTGGATGAACGGGGAGTACCACAAGGACCGTTGGTACGGTATCGAAAATTTCCAATTCTGTCTCGTTCATTAGTTATGACGTAATATGTTCATTATTTCAACTTTCATAAAATTGCTCTACAGAAAAATCTGTTCATTGTGGATTGAAATGGATGCTTGCATCGTGTTCAGCGTCAAAAAATAGCCGGGGTACCAAATTTTGGTGTCTCTACCTTGTCTGTGACGCGAGATATCGACAATTATCAAAAACGACCAAAAATGGGAGAAAGAGAGTTTGTTATCTTTGGGTGCTAGTTGTTTGTGCGCGCCACCCACTTGTAACAATCTCTCTTTCTCTCACTTTTGTCGTTTTTGATATTTGTCAATATCTCGCGTCACAGACAAGGTAGAGACACCAAAATTTGGTACCCCGGCTATTTTTTGACGCTGAACACGATGCAAGCATCCATTTCAATCCACAATGAACAGATTTTTCTGTAGAGCAATTTTGTGAAAGTTGAAATAATGAACATATTACGTCATAACTAATGAACGAGACAGAATTGGAAATTTTCGATACCGTACCAATGGTCCTTGTGGTACTCCCCGTTCATCCACCAAGTTTTGTGAGAAAACACGGCGCGCCACTCATACTTTAAGAAATATGTATAAAATTCCCATTCTCTGACGTGTGCCAAGCTGCCAATTAAAAGTTGGACTGCGGGAGACTCCAGGTTCCCACACTTTTTATTGCAAGCTCCAATTGTAGCCATACACTTGGCAAGGTCACTTCTTTTGCAGCTTAAAATTAGCGTATTTTATCCAGAGAAATAACATGTCACGGGGCAAGAGAAAAAATAACTGAGCCCTTGGCATAGGAAGATGTGGTGCTCTGTTATATTGGCCTCCCACATAAAGCGTTGCCCAAAGCTCAAAGCGTTGTCCACGACGTCTAAGACTTCGTCCAAAAACATTGGCTGCTTTTTCGCGTGTCTTGGGCGTCGTGGACAACTTCGCGTCGTATTTCGAAAGATAAACACAGAATAGTAGAGTCGATAACTACATCGACCCCTCCCAATGGAACTTGGGGTAAAACCATGGGTGTCAAAAGTTAGCTCTAGGTCTCCTGAGTAACCAATGGTTACTAACCATCCGGAGACTCTAAGAGATATTTCAAGCCGTTCTCCCGTGATCATTAATCCCGGTAGAGCACATATTTGAGTATGGACATACGTGCAATTGCCTACAACCTCAACTTTAATGTATAACGTTAATGTGCGTCTCTCTCTTTTCTCCCCCTTGAGAAAGAGTTATCTCGCGCGGCGCAACTGCACGTGCGGTTTTTCCAGAGAGAGTGAGAGACATACAATAACATGTAAAAGCCTGCCAGCGCTCACGAACGTCCATATTGTATTTATTGTCTCCACCGGGATTAATGATTACGGGAGAACGGCTTAAAATATCTCTTAGAGTCTCCGGATGGTTGCTCAGGAGAACTAGAGCTAACTTTTGACACCCATGGTTTTACCCCAAGTCAAAAAAAATAGTTCGGTTTTTGTTATGATCAGCAACATTTCAAATGCTGATTACACCATGATGAAAACAGTTTGTGAAAAAGTAACACCTGTTTAGAGGTCGTGTCGAGGCTCCAAACAGATGTAACAAAAACTGGAACAATTGGGAGGGGTCGATGTAGTTATCGACTCTACTAGAAGGAAATATTTCACTTAGAGGTGGGAATGGAACAACCGGCCATGGAGAGAGAGAGTATGATATTGGAATGAGATGGAACAAAAATAACCATTACTATAGGAGATTATTATGTAGCTAGGATATATAAGGGAGAGCAGTGTACAACAACAAAAATCGGAGCTGCGAAGTGTGACATGCACTGATAGCTCTTGTGTACAATTACACAGCAAACCTGTATTAATATTGCTCCAGCACTACAACAAATACAGTGCTGATTTGTAACACTTATAGAGGCCGCCTGATCAGAGACAGATTCTCTGTATACTAATCAGATAGCTGTTAACAGAATTCTACTTCTTCAGTAATAGATCAGTGAAAGTAAGTAAGGGATGGAAGAACAACACACCATATTTGACCTGTCCCAATTCTCATTTCTTTCAAATCAGCTGCTGCTCTGCACGCGGATCGCGAGAACCGCGGTGAGAGCATTGGCCTGACAGAACTGCAGTACAAGATAGAACAAAACAGTTCGTTCAATCGTATTTCAATACGAAATTATCTAAAAAACACGGCGCGCTGGAACCAACTGTTTTACTCTATCTAGTACCGTTCCCCCACAACGACCTTGTCCACACCAATACATTAGCTGTAGTACTACAAGCACTATATTTCTCTAACTGGAGTGCACACAAATCACGCTGACAGTGTAATGAAATAGAGGAAGGGAAACCATATTACATACTTTGACAGGAACACCTTGCTCCTCTCTCTCTCTTTCTCTCTATGTCTCTCTCTCTCTCTCTCTCTCTCTCTCTCTCTCTCTCTCTCTCTCTCTCTCTGTCTCTCTCTCTCTGTCTCTCTCGCTGTCTCTCTCGCTGTCTCTATATTTCTCTCTCTCTCTCTCTCTCTCTCTCTCTCTCTCTCTCTCTCTCTCTCTCTCTCTCTCTCTCTCTCTCTCCATCACATAAAATTAGCTAACCAACCCTTCAGATTATGAAATTATAACTGTCAGCCTACAAAAGAGTAGTAATTTAAACCCTAGCAATGCACATAATGCAAGCTATAATATGTATATTATCGGCCGTGGTCTTGGAATGAAGGATATCGATGAGATATAAAGTATAAACCACCATTCCCCTGTAATTTAAACCAATATAATACTATGGACTATTTATATGTAGCTCAGAAGGGCGTGGATCGTTGTCCACGAAGTTTTCTTTTTTCAATTATCCCTTTTTCCTATATGGGTCCAGTTAGAGATTTTGCGACCGAAGTTAGTTACAATGGTGCAGGCCCCTGCTGACACTGCTGACACTGCCGCGCGCGCCACTCTAGATGCAAATCACATCGAAAACCCTGCTAGTCAACGAAGATTTCGCGCGCACAGGGACTCTCCCAGCTTGCGCCAGTTGCAGATTGGAGGCTGGCGCCAGAAACTGGCGCCAGCCTCCAATCTGCAACTGGAGCGTAATGGCCATCAACTGTTAAGACTGCCATATATCCAGCAATTAGAATATACACATACACCCGAGTACCCAATATTAATTTGTTGAGTTATTGTTGAGTTACTCAACAAATATTAATACAATGACAAATTAGTATTATGTTACTGTAGTTGATTTATAGAGTTCATCGTTTAGACTTTAGAGTCCAAACGGGCCAGGAACCTAGACTACTTAGTGCTTATAAATACAATATTTAATGAAGACTATCATAGAAAACTGAAACGAATCAATGAGAGACCAGGCATTATTGGGGGAGGGGGAGAGAAACATTTAAAAAAATAGATTAAGCGAGCCTCGTTATATTTGGAGCGTTATGTGAATGAACGATTTCCTATTTGTCAAATTGGGGCGGGAAAGAAAGAAGGGAAGGGGATTGATAGAATGAGAGATTTGGAGAAAGATACTTGAGAGCCAAGAGGTGAGGGATAAAATTGTCTTGCTATGGAAATTTACTCAACAAATGGAAATATGGTAGCTATTTAATAAAAGAATAAAAAATACTAATCACACACACACATTCGGATTTCACTAAGTCAAAAACTACAAGCGCAAAAATTAAGTTGTAGTTGTTTAACAAATTTGTCTGTGTATATCAAGTGAATTAACTTGCGTATATATGACATCAGAAAACTTGAGAATTCGGTCTAGAAAGACGTAAAATGGGTTCAGAGTACTGGGTCGCCTGTGACCCAATCGTGCCCAAAGGGCCAAAGGGTTAGGCAAGGTCCAGATTGGTACCATTCCCAACGATGAACTATAAGTCCTCAGAAGTCAGTAAGTCGATCGACTCTTGAGAGTTGTGTTGACCTGAGCAAGGCATGGGTCTAGGGTGATCACCAGCAAGACATGTACAGCAGTGGGCTGTGTGACAAGGTCTAGTAATCACGTTGTTGCCCCCCCCCCCCCCCACGACACACACGCACATGCCAACCAATAACACTTGTGCTGCACTGCTGGGCATTGCAATCATGATATTAGCTCTCGCGTAGCTCGTGTGAGAGAATACTTTCTAATCATATAACGATAACGGACAGCTGTTGGTGAATAACTGTAGACGATAGCGTGAGATCTCCTCTTATGCGAGAGAGACGAGAGAAGAAGAGCCCGATACGAGAGAGCAGAGAGAGGAGAGAGAGAGAGAGAGCAGAATGAGAGAGCAGAGCGGAGATCGAGAGAGCAGAGAGATAGAGAGAGCGAGCATGCATATAGAAGCCGTATCTAGATAGCTATATCAGCGCTAGAGATAGCTAAGATATAGAGAGCTAGATGCTCAGTCTGCTAGGACTCTCTAGCGAGATATCTCAGGCTCTCTCATCGTCAAACGATCTTCTGCTCTCACAGTTCTATAGCTATCTCTCTCTCTCTCTCTCTCTCTCTCTCTCTCTCTCTCTCTCTCTCTCTCTCTCTCTCTCTCAATCTCAATCTCAATCTGTTCATTTACATCTTCCCCTTTGTCAGAAATGAGTCCATGAAAGGGGGATGAATACAGATATATAGGAACGATGAAGACAAGAAAGAAAAAAAGGGAATGAACATGATTGCAATCAATATCTTGTATCGGTGTCAGCTCCCCCTCCCGGCAGGCGGCAACCGCCCCCCCCCCCTTCTCCCTGGCTCCTACTGAGTGTCTCCTGGTAGAGATTTTCGACACCCTGTATGAGCCAGCTAATTAGGTCCAATACAACTTATCTCGTGATCACGTTGTCATTGTGTTCATCATATGCTCAGGGATTGAGTTAAGTGGATGGTCTCTATCAGTGGTCATCCGACATATTCCGACGTGAAATTCGACCTGGAATGAGGCCGAATTTCACGTCGAATTTCACGTCGAGGTATGGCAATTATGTCGGATGACCACTGTATGATAATCACTTCGGGTTTGATGGGCGCGCACGACAAACGCAAATTTTAAGGGACTTTGGCGCGACATGTTGTAACGCGCAAAATATTAACGCGCAGTTTCGATTGAGTTGTCGCGCGTGGCGATGCGCGCTAGGAAATTGCTGCAAATTTTAAAAATTTGGACTCAGAGATTTTAAGATTTGCTGTCCAAAAAATTAACAATTCCTAATGAAACATGGCCGCGGAAGAAGCGACAGTTTGAATATCTGAAATGGATCAAGTAGACCCAGAGGATTGTCGGCGGTCGATGAGAAAGCGAAGGAAGGTCAATTACAACCAGGTGGCACTAAAACCTAAATGTAAAGCTGCCTCTGAGCCGTCCCGACCTGAACCGTCAACTAAAAAACTGCGATCAAAGTAAGTATTGAAGATTAAGTCGACTTCTTGTCATCACTAACTATTTTCCTTATTTCAGGGTCAAGTGCGTGGCAGGAGAAAAAATACCAAAGATAACGGTGATAGAGCCAAAGAAAGAATGTTCGCCAAAACTACACTCTGTGGCAGAATCAGCCATGGAAACTGGAAAATACCCTCTGAATTTTACAGAAAAGTTTGTCAACGACCTCATAGCAACAGGGAACCGAAGTGCAATGGAGAAAGCTATAAAGATGCTCCAGGATGCTTTGGGGAAAGCAGATAAATCAGATAAAACTTCCCGGTCCTCCCTTCCCATACAGCCGCCCGCTACCCAAGCCGGGAATTCTGTCATTATGGAAGGAGTTATCAATAACCAATCGTGTTATTTGATCCCAATTAATATCGGCAACATGATTGGCAACATCCAACCTCTCCCAGCTATGCAGGGTAAGACATACAGGGTGATACAGTAATTAATTGGATGATTCAATAATTAATTGGATGATACAGCAACTAATTCACTGACACCCCTCCCCCTAATTTAGGAGCACCTGTGGTACCCCCACCACCTCCTATGAATGCCATCCAGCCAGTGGTTCCTATCCAGCAGCAACCAAAGCGAACTACTCCCTACGTTCCTCCGGTGGTTTTTAAGGAGTATACAGCACCCCAAAAACCACTGATCATAACAGCGCCCGTTGCCATGCCACAAACGCCCATTTCCGTTGGTAAAACTCCTCCATCTGCGACAGCGATTTCTGGAGGTGTTGTGCCTCAAGTGACAAGTTATGGGCAGCAGAGTGTAGTTTTTGGACAGCCGACCACTGCTGGAGCATCGTCTCTTGGACAACAATCGGTTGTCATGACATCGTGTTTACAGCCTACTCCCGTAAGTTATAATCTCAGAAACTTTTGAAGTTATTGACAACAAAATCACATCTCGATATATTTCCGTTGTATAACAAATCTTCCCTGACAGATGGTGGCCTCAGCTGGTACGTCGTCCCAAGCTTCCAACTCATCGCCATATCCTGTTATTGATCTGGAGCCAGAAATCTCTCTTACAGCGACACACGGTAGGAAAATGTGGGGTATTTGAGGGGGGTTGTTAGATTTATTAGATGATTGTTAGACTGAGAAACGAAAATGGCTAATTCATGTCTCTCTGAATCCTTTGAAAGATAATTAACTGTTTGAGTGCAATATATTGCTAATTAATAAACTCTATACTCATCCGCTTGATTTCAGAGGTATCAGTCACGCCAGCGGGCAGCACAGTGGCAAAAGAGACAGTTGCCTCAACTAGTGATGGCAATACCCCACTGGGGATAACGGAGATTGTTCCTTCATCTTTAGTTGAAAAGAAGAGTGATGATGGAAGTGAACTTCTAATTAAGAATATTCTTGAGACGCTCCAATCAACTGACTCACTTAATGAGGTGAAGATGGTACCTCAATTAATTATTATTATTTGATTATTGATCGATTAATTAATTCAATCTGTATTGCCACTTTTTACTATACCTACCTATTTTTAGGCATTAGGTCAGCTGAGTCAGGAAGAGATTATGGCGATAGTTAGTCTTCTGACAGAGAGTACTGATGACAACCCCCTCTCCGCTGTGGGTAAGTAGTGGTTAGTTCTTTTCTCTCTCTCTCTCTCTCTCCCTCTCTCTCTCTCTCTCTCTCTCTCTCTCCCTCTCTCTCTCTCTCTCTCCCTCTATCTCTCTCTCTCTCTCTCTCTCTCTCTCTCTCTCTCTCTCTCTCTCTCTCTCTCTCTCTCTCTCTCACTCCATTGTGCCCCACATTCTATTCACTCCCGTGCCCTATTTACACGTGTCTCACTACTTATGCAAATTACCCATCCAGCTGAGAAACAATTAACATTGTACATCTGGCACCTCTTATCCCAAGTTCCAATTAGCCAGTTCTATTGTATGATCCCAGCTTCCCACACGAGTATCTTGATCCTGATGTACGGTGTATAGCTCCTTTTGAGTATGAAAAGGGTATCTTAATCTTGATGTAACGAGATTCAGAATGCACTGGAATGCACGTGAGAAAACAGAGAATTGTAAGGGAGAAAAGGGGGGGGGACACCGTACACATTCCTCTGTTTATGACACTTCACATGACACGTTCATTTATTAAACTCAAATCATAAATCATGGGAAAAGAATGGCACTATAGTTAACATTCAACAGACGCTATCTAGATCGCTTCAAAGTATCACTAATTTCAGTCAAATATCCCACGTGCAGGTTCAGAGATCACAAAGTTGATATCTGCCCCCAAACCGGGCAGTTCGGAGGAGGGGGGAGCGGTTAGTGAGGAGAGCGGAATTGAGGAGGATCTGGACTTCCATCACATCAGGTACTTGTCTTCTTCTGACTTGACTTACTGGTTTGGTTACGAAGTTACCACTCCCTTGCTAGTGCACGAAGGTCGGTTGCGAGGGGTTATTTCGTAACCAACTTACTGGTATAGGTTACGCTATTTATCCCTTAACGTCCTTGACAAGTATCTGCCTCACTGGGCTCCGTGTTATTTTTCTGCCAAACTCGATTCTTCATTCCTCATGGACTCGTCCACAGCACCTTCTTGCCACCCGTTCCATTACGTCCCACAGAGCCCGCCTCATACTGGCTTGAACTAGTATTAGTACCCAACTGATCAGCGTGGCATAAGTTGCACCCGTGAGTAAGCTTAAGAAGACGAACTGTACTTCACCTCCCACCCAGTGCTTAAGGCGTAAGAGAAAGGTCGGGAGTATGTCCGAGTTAAACCAGTAAATAATGTTTCCGAAGTTTACTACCAAAGCGTAGGAGAAGCAGAATAGATCGACAAAAAGTGTGGAGCAGACTATTCGAAGAGTTAGGGCAATGTTTTCAAGTAGAGCAACGTTACTACCATCATCAAGAAGTGGGGAAGTGACCTCAGAATGGTTGTAGCTAAACCGTTGGTAGAGAACACTCAGATAGGCCACCATGGCAACAGAAACCAAGATTATCGTAGTTTGCAAGAAGATCACTAGAATATCGGCACAAAAATATGCGTAGTCAACTTTTTCTCCGCAAACCTTTTTGATGTAGCATACCCTTATGATGACAGAAACAACCAAGGCTCCAATCCAAATACATCTAATTAGGGATTTCAGACGGTGACGTTGGATTTCATCTCTATTGAAAATAGACGAGGGACGGACGATTAATTGAAGCCTGAAGAGGTAAATGCACAGTAGAAACGCTGGCCGGGCAATAGAAAAGACGTCGCCGATTACCAAAAATACCCAAGAGTTCTTTGCCGCATTTTCTGTTTTCCAAATGGGAATGATGAACATGATGTCGAGACATTCAATGATGTTTAAAGCACAGATGTGCAGATAAAGGGTCGAGGTGAAGGGGAGGTCGGTCCATCGGCGACATCGGGCAAATATTGTCACCACCAGAATAAGGCTGCTTATCAGACCCAGCACGCACATCGTTATGGTTAGGGGTTTGAGAGCATACTGAGCGAAGGCGCTTCCAGTAGGTGTTACTGATTCCGAGTCGGATATCGTCGCAAAGATATTGTTCATGTTGTACTATAAGATCATAAATCGGGTCGAAAAACTATCAAGTTGATGCACTAACGAGGAATGCAAATGTAATATGGATAGATATTATTTAATGCAACTGACGCTTATTAGTCTCGTCTTTCCTTCTCAGTAGCAATATTCAAAAAGGCACGATGCATATTATTTTGGTCAAGTACAATTCAACCTAACCTTTACTCTGATCCCCTCAGTACAATTCAGCCTAACCTTTACTCTGATCCCCTCAGTACAATTCAGCCTAACCTTTACTCTGATCCCCTCAGTACCCCGGAACTGCAGTGCAATTTGAAGAGTAACACTAAGTGTGTGATGTGCGGGCTGGTGTGTACTGACTACAAGAGCTTCATTGCTCACACCCGAGTTCACACCTTCAGTTACAGGTGAGATACATCACTGATCACACATTCAGTTATTACACAGATTACACATCACACCGTCATCTGGTATCGTGTATAGCTGTCCAAACTATTATTTTGCAAAGCGTAGAATACATTACACGTGACCACTGATCAGTAATTCAGTCATTTTCTTCCTTTTTTCTTTCTCCCCTGGTGGGGCTGGCCAGTGTTGTACCACTATTGGCTGTAAGTGTACCACAGCACCTCCCTCAAGCTCCAACAGAGCTGCAGCTCGTGTGTTTCCTATAAATTTATCACGTGATACATGGTCACGTGACTCAAGCAGTGCAGGGGATGTACAACGTGCATGTAGGTAGGAGCAGGTTCTCTCTCTCTCTCTCTCTCTCTCCAATTCTTCAACCTCATATTTTCTTTGAACCAATCATTCCTTCTAGCTAATATCAATGAATATTGTATTTTTCATGCCCATATATGGGCATATATGAGAGTCTGACCAACTGATTCCCCCACCAGGTACTCTTGTTACGAGTGCGGCTATGGGACCTCCTCTATGAACGACCTCCTGATCCACAAGTCTAGGGAACATATTAGTGACATTAGCAAGATCAGCCCGGAGTCTCTGAGAGCCCGTGAGTATTGGAAAATAACAACCTTTTAACTATAAAAAGTATGAATATTATGATATAGACCAATCGTTGAATTGAATTCATACTTTCTTTTTATTCTACAACAATGTCAATCAAGCGATTCAAACCAATCGATACTTTTTAGAGTTAAAAGGTTGTCAACAGTGTTAGAAATCCAAGCACAGAATTGAAAAATAGTAGTAGAATAGAGAGAGTTATAATAGAAAGATACAACGAAAGATAGAAAGATAGAAAGATAGATAGAAAGATAGAACTCTAACATCACAACCACCACAGGACCTGCAGGGAAGGGTAAAGCAGATGAAAAACAGTCCGCACTCGACACTCTTGTGAAGTGTCCAGATTGCAGTTTGGAACTACCTATTGACCTGCTACCGGCTCATATGACGTCACTACATAAACCTTACCCCAGAACAGTGAGTGTGTGAGGGGGGTCCGGGTCGGGGTCGGACCAGTGAGTGTGTGAGGGGGGGGTCGGAGGCTCGGTAGGGGGTCGTGTCCGCGCCACAAAAGGGGAGGGAATGAGGGATGCTGAGGTCTGAGGAATTCTTTCAAAGTCATGACTTTTCGTCCGAATTCACACCGATTCCTACAAGCACAATTTGTACTTCTCACTGAATACTTTATTTGCTTAAAAATTAAAATGTTTAATAGCAATGCTTATGTGTTTCTCTCGTCATCAATGAGTCTATGATCATTTCTACTCATTTCCCTCACCATCTTTCACTCTGTCCCACTTTTTCTCTCTCTCCATTTGTTGACACACACTGTGTACGTGGCATCACGTGACTATTGAGCCATGTAACCACGTGACTAGTACATTGACACAATCACGTGATAGAGACATGTGACTACTACTGTGACACACACACACCTGGACTAAAACACACATGTGTGTGGACGAACAAACGTAGTAGCCACCCATAATGTGTGTGTCCTTGGAGTGGTATTTTTAGGTGAAAACATAATTAGAAGAGCCGTGAATAAAATTCAAATGAGCAAAGTTCCAAACAAGAATTATTGCATTATGTATTCATAATGCGGTGTTTCCCTGCCCCAGATGGGTGTAAAATTGATGACTAAGCTTCAAATTCAGATTTTCCGATGAATTTTGCACTCTAAGAGCAATTTTTGGCTGATACGATGTTAGTTGCTATGGTAACCAGGGTGGTTGCTATGGTAACCAAGGCAGTTACTATGATAACCAAGACAGTTGCTTAGGAGACCCTAGTTGGTGACCAAGCGCTTCACCTTTACCCTCAGGCCTCAGTAATCTTAACACTGCAGTCACTTGCAATTATTGTGTGATAGTTTCAAACTTTTCAACACTACTTTAAACAAATTAATTTGAGTTTGCCGTCAATCGATCCGATAACTGTGTTAGCATCTATTCTCTAATCTTTTAGATCTCTGTTAGGCCTACTTTAACTTAACTTACGAGTGATATCAGTGAAGATTTGTTGTTGGCCGGCGTGCAACGGGTGTTTTAGGATGACCGTTACGAGTAATTATGACATATGTATCACTAAGAGTGATTTTGAAGACGTGTTAGCAGGAGAAGTATTTAGTAATGATTATAAGGGTAGTGATTTGTTAGTGTGTCTAGAGAGAGGTGACGCTGTTTGTCCGTCGTCTGTCCATAAACCTCAGTTGTGGCACCTTCTCAAAGCCTGCTACAAAATGCTTCCGGCGACGGCACCGTTTTCTGTTCCTGGAGACCAAGCTGATCTGAGAGAATCGTTTGCAAAGTTACACAAAGATCTGGTCTCAACCATCTCTGCACTAGTAAAACCTGTGGAGAAAGGGAAAGATGATGTTGGTAATGGTGAGCCTGAGGAACCGGTTACACCTACGATGAAACACTATGTGAACATTACCACTGGGAACAGCGGAGAAGGAGAATCAGCGTTCTGTGCTGATAAGTGGAAGAATGTGGTCAAACCAAAGGTGGAAAGTGCTTTGAAGACTATACCGGTAGTGAGATCCAGAGTAAACAGTGACCATACCCGATTATACTTCCCTAATGAGGACCAGATGAAGGAAGCAGAGAAAGTACTGACTCCTCTTGCACAGGATTGTTCAGTGTCATTTTTCTCAGAGGAAACCAAGAAGCTTGAACCAAAGGTGACGATAAATGACTTGGGCCCCGACCTACTTGAAAAGGAAGCTATCCTGGCGGCGATCTTGGACAAGAATGAGGATATCAGGAAGCTGTATCATGAGGATAAGAAGTTAAAAGTGGTGTTTGTGAACGAAAGAGACAGGTATGCAGTGATCCAGATGGCTCCAGAGATCCGGCGGCTTTTGTCTAGCAGTGGGGATAGACTTAACTTGGGTCTTCGGCAACATTTTGTCAAAAACAGGTATCATGTGATTCAATGTTATCACTGCCAAGGATTTGGTCACATGGCGGGCTCTGTATATTGCCCTCAGAAGGATGATCCTGTATGCTGCTTTTGTGCTGGCACACATCAGACGAAGGATTGTAGAGCGAAGAAGAACAATGAAACAGGCAAGATGAAGTGTGTGAATTGTGAAGTTGGAGGATCACGAGAGGACAAGAAGTATGCGAAGACCCACACGGCTTCAAGTATGTGGTGCCCTTCGTACATTAACGAGCGAGCACGGCTAATGGAGAGGACTTCAGGTGTGAGCAAAGAGGAAAAAAACATGTACTGGACGAGGACCAAAGAGGAACTACTCAGGAAAAGACTTGGAAGATTGGGACACTAAATGTTCGCTCTCTTGTTAATAAAACTGGAGGTGTTATTTCTCATCTGGAAGAAGAGGATTGTGATATCTGTCTCGTACAGGAAACCTTTTTGAAGTCTACGGATACTGGGAAACTCCAGGAGATTAGGGATAATGGATGGGATATTTTATCATGTCCACGAGGAGACAGAGGAGGTGGAGGAATAGGAATTCTTTTTCGGGACGGTATAGTCCTTCGACAGTGCCCAGTGAAGACAAAGTTTAAGTCTTTTCAAGTGCAGGAGGTTCTCATCAGTGACAGAGATCAACCAAAGAGACTCTGTAATGTTTATCGTCCACCATACACAACTAAGTCAAGACTCACAGAGGCTACATTCCTATCTGAGTTCGGAGACTATCTTTCAGAACTTGTTATGAAGCAAGGTACTCCAATTATAGCAGGGGATCTGAACTTTCAGGTGCAGGACAAGAACAACTTCTACTCGAGGAAACTATTGGAGCTTCTAGATTCATTTGACCTTCAGCAAAGAGTACCACTATTGCCTACTCACCAACTTGGTGGAACCTTAGACCTGGTGATAACTACAAGGGAAACCAATCTAGGAGATTTAACAATTTGTCCTAATGGTACTACTTCGGACCACTTCCTGGTACAGTTTGGGCTTGAAGTGAGACAGGACCTGTCAAACTCTTGTATGCGGAAATCAATGTTTCGAGAATACATGGACTACAAGTCAATGGACAAGGAAGGATTCAGAGAGGACCTCCAGAAAGCGGAATTTGAACCAGGCCGGGATCCAGAGGAGAGTATTGTAAACTTCTATCGTTGGTTGGAAAGTGTAGTGGAAAGGCGAGTTCCGAGGTAACGGGTGAGGACAGGGAAAAAGTTTAAACCGTGGAGAGATGAGGAACTAAGAGGAATACTACGTAAGAGGAGGAGTGCGGAACGATACTGGAGGAAGCATGGAACTGAGGAAGCGAAACGGAGATTCAATGATTTGAAGAAGCTCTATGGAAACATGGACAAGGAAAAGAGAGCAGCTTTTGTTAAAGAGGACTTGGATGCGGCAAAAGGGGACCCGAAGAAGCTACAAAGAAAGTTACAGAAACTCCTGGGAAAAGCGGAAACTATTCTTCCTGAGACTACCAACAACAAGAACCTGGCTGATGATTTTTCAAAGTTCTTTAGTTCAAAGGTGACCAAAATTCGGACCCAAGTCAATGAGGAGCAGCAGCAGGCTGGCGATTTTGTGGAATCTGGAAAATCCTGTCATACAACATGGAATGAATTCAAAGAGATATCTGAGGAGGAACTTGTTTCATTAGTGAAATCGATGTCCAGCAAGCACTGTGACCTGGACCCGTTGCCCACTTGGGTGGTAAAGGAGTGTATAAGTGATCTGGCTCCTGCATTAACATCAATAGTCAATCAGTCTCTACATCAGTCTTCGGTCGCAGAATCTCTCCAGGAGGCACTTGTCTTTCCTACCATCAAGAATATGTATGGAGATCGTGAAGCTCTCAGCAACTATCGTCCTGTTTCGAACATCCCATTTCTGTCTAAGCTTCTTGAGAAGGTAGTTCTCACGCAACTCAATGACTACCTGGATCGCAACTCTCTTTTGGGCAAACATCAGTCTGGCTATCGTGTTGGTCACAGTTGTGAAACGCTATTGGCAAGCATGTTCGATGACATTCTAGGGGAAATGGATAAAGGAAACGTAGTAGCTCTTATCTGTCTAGATATGAGTGCTGCTTTTGATACGGTTGACCATGGAAAGTTGTTGGAGGTGTTGCAGAAACGGTTTGGAGTGGATGGTGAACCTCTCCGATGGTTTAAAAGCTATTTGAGTTCCAGATCTTTTAGAGTTTCGGTCGGTGATTGCCTTTCGGAAACCCTTGCTTTACTTTGTGGAGTCCCTCAAGGGTCCCTCCTTGGTCCTATTTTGTTCCTACTCTACATCGAGGCTGTACAAGATATTGTGGAGCCATATGGACTCCGGATAAAGTTATATGCAGATGATTCCCAGCTCTACGTGAGTCTGGTTCCTACGGATGCTGCTGGCTGGGTTGAGGCAAAGGTGGATATTGAGGAGTGTCTGGCGAAGGTGAAGAGGTGGATGGTAGGGCAGTGGTTGAAGTGTAATGAGGCCAAAACGGAATTCATCCTGCTTGGAAAGCGCAGTTCTCTAAGCAAAGTCTCTTTTGATCCAGTTATTAACTTTGGAGGAACGGAAATCTCCCCCAGTGAATGTAGTGGAACAGATGGTAAAACCCTGGGAATTCTCTTGGATCATAACCTTGGCCTTGAACGACAGGTTAACAATGTGAGGAAACAGTGTGGACTGATGTTACGAAACCTTTGGCAACTGCACAGGTGTTTTGATATCCCAACAAAGATAATGTTGGTCAAACAGTTGATTTTATCGAGGATAGACTACAGTAACATTCTGTATTGTGGACTTCCTGGTCGAGTTCTCAGTGGGCTCCAGAAGCTTCTCAATGCCTGTGTTCGTTTTGTATTTAACCTCCACGGACACCAGGACAACTACATGGAGTATTTCAGGCAATGTCATATTTTACCGATCTCCTACAGGTTGGACTTCAAAGCATGTTTGATTGCCTACAAAATAGTCAATGGAACAGCCCCGTGTTATCTCCAGGATTTGGTGCCACGTGATGAGACTTGGGGAACCTCTAGGACAACGAGGATGACTAATGTTCCGGATCCCTATAGGTTAAAACATCCAAAGATGACCAGTATCAATGCCAACTCTAAGTTGAGACGTAGGAGGTTATCAGTATTCCTGCCCTCTGTCTGGAATGAGCTTCCTCTTGAGCTCAGGTCAATCCCCAATGTGGATACTTTCAAAACCCGGCTGAAAACACATCTCTTCGTTGGTGCATTTGGAGTGGGTGATGGGGAACCCATGGCTGAGTTGTAATGTTTGTTGTAGTTGTGGGGCCTGCGGGCAATCAGTGTCATCCTCTCTCTAGCCATGTTATTAATTCATTACCTAGTATCCTTTTTTCGAGCAGGTGTGAGTATAGTGTGTTTTAATTTATATCTACAGGATTATGGGACCAGTTATTCCCTCAGTTTTATAAGTCAAGTTTATTTAGTCGTCTATATATTGTTTTTCAACCAGAGCTGTTCGAGTGTGTCATATAAGTAGTCGAGGATATACCGCTCTGATGATTCGGCGGAACATCGTCAATATTTTGACATGTCTCTGTCGGGTATGGGCGGTATATAAGCGCGGAATATTATTATTATTATTATTTATTATTAGTATTTTCATGCTTGGAAGACTTGCTACCACGTCATGGTACGGCTGTAGGGTACCCAAAGTGATTTCAGGTGAAAATAGGAAGTGATACGAGTGAGTAATTGCGCGCCACAATGTGTGTTAATCATTTCCTTTGTTGCATCAACAAAGTGTGAGTTGAAAGATTTATGAAGGAGCAGACTTTGTTGCTATGTGTAACGGTGGACGGACGGACGGACGGACATTTTAGTTAACTACACAATCTGCTGATTTCTAAACCCTGAATGATCTTTTTAGCACGTGCGTGCTAAAAACATCATCCGGGTGAATGCCCTTCGGGCATTCACCCGGGCAGGGAAAAAATTAGAAAAAGAACTAAGTTTTGTGGTTTTGTGTGAATGGAATTTATACTGTCTTCTCTACCTATTATCATTTCTCCATCTCTCTCCCTCCTTCTCTCCCGCGATATCCTTCTATCCCTCTCTCGTTCTCCCTCTATATTTCTATCTATTCTCTCTATGGCTCTCCAAACGCTCGTGCCTGCAGTGATGCCTCCTCCAATCACCCTGCCTGTAGAGAGGAAGGGAGTACCTATAACAGAGCACCCATTGTTTACCAGGGTAATAATTGTTCTCTCTCTCTCTCTCTCTCTCTCTCTCTCTCCCTCTCTCCCTCGCTTTCCATGTCACGTGTCATGTATAAACACACACGTGCAAAACATCAGTGACAAATGAGACGCGACCCCAAACGTGCGGGGGGCAATTCACTACTTACTAGCCCTGGACTAAGAAAAAATGAGAAGATCACACATCAGGAAGCACATATGTGCACATGTACCATGATAGCTGTTGTGAGGTCGTTCCTAAATCCAAACAAATGGAACAATAACTGGAACAATCTGGAAAAATGGAATAAAAAGTGGGACGATTGTATCGAGACCATACATTATAACAGGCTGTCTAACACTACCCCTTTTTCTTTCAGAGTAAGACCCCAGGAAGAAAACCCAAGTGTACGATGTGTTCAGCTGTGTTAGAGAGCAAGAACGACATGAATGAACATGTCCACCATCACCAGAAACAACAGGGGCTTTTCCTGGTAAGTTTGTCTGTCTGTCTGTCTGTCTCATGTCTGTCTGTTTGTTCCTGGTAGGTTTGTCTGTCTGTTCTTGGCTCTTGCGTATATAATATCGAAATGTAAATGATAACATGACTGTTATACTGATGTAGTACATTGGCAGTAAATCTACTCGAGATACACACTGTCTGTACCTCGAATAGATACACTTCCCTGGCGCACTCTTCTTTAGTGCTCGGCTTAGGCCGAATACTCGAGAAATCGATAACAATGATTATCACGTACTTACTTTACTTACTCATATCTGTTATTTACCATTACCAACACTAACTATAACACCTTTTTCAGTGTTTCTTCTGTCCCCAGTCCTACACCACGGTTACATCCCTCCAGTTACACACATGTAACCAGCATGCCGCACAGGCCTGTAAACGGCAACACCGGTGTGGGGAGTGTGATAGGGTCTTCAGGTTAGTTCAAATTAATAAGTTAGTAATCAGTCAATCTAAGTTAGTAATCAGTCAATCTAAGTTAGTAATCAGTCAATCTAAGTTAGTAATCAGTCAATCTAAGTTAGTAATCAGTAAATTCAGGTGAGTTTATCATTCTCAAGTTATTAAGTCCTATTATAGGAACCCCGGGCCTGTTTTCCACTTTGATTTACTGTTTCTTCCCGTATCGCCCCCAGCTCCTTTACCTAACTATGAGGGATCGGTAACGGGTGACAACTAAAAATTGTTACTAATTTAAAACAGCTGTAGAATTTTTCCCTTTTGAGATACAGCTTCGGGCCAGTGATAGAACGATTTTTCGGACAATTTTGAATCATGATAACATAACGGCGATGACTAAAACGTTCATTCTCATAGCGATATCGGATCATTTCCTCTTGCCCCACCAAAGCATATAGTACGGAGATTTGAAATTTCTATGTTATCAGAAACGACCTTCCCGATGAGATAGAATTCTCATAATTGGAAGTCTGGTTGTTCATGCTATAACCAACATAACTGCCAAGTTTGAAGATTTTGGCTGATTAGGAAGTTGGGTTTCCACGGTCATTAATGTTTCGAGAGATGTCGAAATGGCGATTTCTCAAATTACCTGTAAACTACGCTTTGTTACAGAAGATTCTGATCAGGAATTGAGATTTATGAAGTTTGAAGCAAAGTTAATTTCGTTCAAAATTGTCTGAAAAATCATTCTATCACTGTCCCGAAGCTGTATTTCGACTAGAACAGGCGCTAGAGGTGCTAGAAAAACGTGTAGATTTTACGGACTATATACTTTGGTGGGGCAAGAGGAAATGATCCGATATCGCTATGAGAATGAACGTTTTAGTCATCGCCGTTATGTTTTTCTGATTTAAAATTGCCTGAAAAATCGTTCTATCACTGGCCCGAAGCTGTATCTCAAAAGGGAAAAATTCTACAGCTGTTTTAAATTAGTAACAATTTTTAGTTGTCACCCGTTAGATCAACCTATTACCTATACCTAACCATGTGTCCTCCCAGTGGTAGTTACCATCTTCTCCGGCACATCAAGACAGTTCACGAGCAACGTCGTGACTACAAGTGCTCCAAATGTGACAAGAGTTTCGTGGAGCTCCACTGTTTGCGGAGACATATCAGGAATATTCATAATCTAGTCCGAGATCATACCTGTCCGGTGAGTCTCTTTCTTTTTGATAATTTAACTCTCTCTCTCCCTTTTTGACAATTTAACTCTCTCTCTCTCTCTCTGATCTCTTTGAAAATTTAACGCTCTTGTTTTGACAATTTAACTCTCTCTTCTCGGGCCCAAACCACAACACATCTCCTTACCGACCATTGTCCCAGGTGTGTAAACGAGGGTTCACCTACCGACAAGACATGTTCCGTCATATCATGTCTGTTCACCAGAAGATACGAGATATCAAGTGCCCTCTGTGCAGCGAGAAATTCTATCACCGGTTAGTTCTGTTCTCCCGAATCAGGAAATACTGGTCCCTGATTGGCTGATAACCAGTCACGTGACCTAAATAACGAGTTCTGATTGGTTGTTTACTTGTGTCGGTCGGTTCCTGCACTGGTTAGTTCTGTCTTAGAGCCTCTCACACCCAGGACTTGTCCTCACCCCTTCCCGCAGTGTCCTCACCCCTTTCTAGTCTTAGAACCTTGAGAAATGAGAGCCAGGGCCTGGTATAATACATTGCTCCAGAGCAAAGCAGGCGTAGGGTACTTGCTAGGTCATTACATATAGACCATGTAGGCCGTGGTATGCTCTCTCTCGCTCTCCCCTTCCCTCTGTCAGAGAAAGAGAGAGCAAGTAATTCTCAGCAGGGGATCTGCACTCGGCTCGTGCCCTCAATTTGTCGCTTGTTCACGTGCCTGTTGCTGCTCTCTCTCTGAGGTCGTGCTGCTGCTCTCTCTGCAACCACTAACCCCTGCTGCTGCTCTCTCTCTCTGCAACCACCAACCCCTGATGCTCTCTCTCTCTGCAACCACCAACCCCTGATGCTCTCTCTCTCTGCAACCACCAACCCCTGATGCAAGCAGTATGCAAGAGAGAGATTCACGTGTGGTACTAGGAGAAACAAACCTAGAAACTGTATCTGATAAACTCCTCCCCCTCTTGACCCACAAAAGACTGTCTCACAAAAGACTGTCCTATAATCAACGTGTTAGGGCGACTTTACAGTCATATCGTGTAGTCTGACAACCCCTTGCCACTAAAAAAGAAGTTAAAAGCCCCCCCCCCCCTTAAACAGATACAATGCCCCCCCCCCTCCCCCCTCCTTAACCCTTTGACGGCGAGAAGGATTGGCTCGATAGAATTGTCTAATTTTTCGTTTATAAGTAGATGTTATCAACACAAAACGCCTCGAAAAGGAAATTTGTAATTCCGACATGTAGTTTTTGCTGGGCCCACTGTAGCATATATGATACTATCGCCCGTAAGGGAATTCTAGTAACAAATCTAAATTGTACAAGTTTGTGGGTGTTATGGCATAAATTCATGCTTTCATGAGGTTTGTAGCTACAAGTTCTACATTCGTGAACGGTTTTTACCAGGAAAAGAACCCAAATTAGAGATTTGTATCATATATGATACTATCGTCCAAAGGGTAAATTCTCCTAAAACATACATAATTCGGGCTAGAAAAGGAGCTAAGAGACAAATGGGGGCACTAAAATGTGTAGAATCATCGCATTAGTGGGGGTAGAGCACATATTTAGGTCGCTATCTGGATCCCTAATTGAGATAATTGGATAATTAGCTAATTATCTGTCCCGCGTGTGCTAATTATTCACGAAACTTTGCTCTGGGAAGGAGTTATGAGACAAATGGGGGCACTAAAATGTGTAGAATCATTACATTAGTGGGGGTAGAGCACATATTTAGGTCGCTATCTGGATCCATAATTGAGATAATTGGATAATTAGCTAATTAGTTGCCCTGGAGCGCTAATAAATGAGACTTTGTGGAGTATCCAAGACAAGTAGGGGCACTAAAATGTGTAAAATCATCGCCTTAGTGGAGGTAGAGCACATAGCTGAGTTTCTATTCCAACTCCTAAATGAGATAATTGGATAATTAGCTAATTGACGGTTGCACACCGTCCACTTTTCACCAAATCCCGTGGTTTCTAGGTAATCCTGAGCTCTTTTGTTCAATCTAAGGATCTTCTGACATCCCCTAATATCCCTAAACCCCTATAACCGTGTGTCCAAACAATAAATATGGGAAACTGTAGTACATTAGAGGTTGAACGTGTTGTAGGAGCAATAGGATATAAAAATTCTATATGA
Source organism: Hormiphora californensis (assembly GCA_020137815.1). Taxonomy (NCBI): domain Eukaryota; kingdom Metazoa; phylum Ctenophora; class Tentaculata; order Cydippida; family Pleurobrachiidae; genus Hormiphora; species Hormiphora californensis. Next base: position 3,994,136 of record CM035359.1, read on the forward strand.
TTGTAGTTGGATCTTGGATGTATGAGAAGTCTAGGATGGAGCAAGAGGGTTCTAAAGAGCTGAAGGCAGTGTCTAGGGTTGTATCGAGTGCTATACTATTGTGTAAAACGAGTCAAAGGTGATACAAATGGGGTTAGGGGTTGTCAGAAGATCCTTAGATTGAGCAAAAGAGCTCAGGATTACCTAGAAACCACGGGATTTGGTGAAAAGTGGACGGTGTGCAACCGTCAATTAGCTAATTATCCAATTATCTCAATTAGGAGTGGGAATAGAAACTCAGCTATGTGCTCTACCCCCGCTAAGGCGATTATTTTACACATTTTAGTGCCCTCACTTGTCTTGTATACTCCGCCTAGTCTCATTTATTAGCGCTCCAGGGCAACTAATTAGCTAATTATCTAATTATCTCAATTATGGATCCAGATAGCGACCTAAATATATGCTCTACCCCCACTAATTTGATGATTCTACACATTTTAGTGCCCCTGCATTTGTCTCATAACTCCTTCCCAGAGCAAAGTTTCATGAATAATTAGCATGCGCGGGACAGATAATTAGCTAATTATCCAATTATCTCAATTAGGGATCCAGATAGCGACCTAAATATGTGCCCTACCCCCACTAATGCGATGATTCTACATTTTAGTGCCCTGATTTGTCTCTTAGCTCCTTTTCTAGCCCGAATTATGTATGTTTTAGGAGAATTTACCCTTAGGACGATAGTATCATATATGATACAAATCTCTAATTTGGGTTCTTTTCCTGGTAAAAACCGTTCACGATTGTAGAACTTGTAGCTACATACCACATGAAAGCATAAATTTATGCCATAGCACCCACAAACTTGTACAATTTAGATTTGTTACTAGAATTCCCTCACGGGCGATAGTATCATATATGATACGGCGCCTTAAATGTTAATAACTCATTCAATTTTCAATATTTTTCGATGCGGCTTTTTGCATTCGGTCGGTTATGACGAGCACTTTTATTCCTTCAAAGGATTAGTTGTGCCCCCAAAAAACAAAAAAATGAGAAATGTTTTTAAAAAAAGGCCGAAATTAGCCTCCTTAGAAGGGCTATAAAATTTTTTTCTTGATTTTCTGAGCTGATCTGGACGTGGTTTTAGGTTCATAATCCCTAAAACTAGCTTGTGACAAAATATGGGCCACCTAGATAAATCATAAGGACTTCCAGGCCGCCTAGAATAGACTGTAGCATATATGCTCTGTCGCCGTCAAAGGGTTAAACAGATAGTAACCACTCCATTTGTCAGGTATTTTATCGGGCACGCAGCCAAAATGCACGACCTCAAGGTGAAATACCGGGACGGGATATGTTACATCTACGATGACAACGGCAATGTTATCCATAAGATCACGTGATGCGATACGAAGTGTTGATAGCGAATTGGTTAGAAAAATTTTCTTTTTTCGGGTCGCAGGTAGAGTAGAATTGTTGAGAGTACCCAGGTATTATAGTAAAGACGTGGACTGTCATGCTTATCGTGTTTAGAACTTTGATTGTTGTTTATCTGTGAATTTATTTTACGGCTATAAGCTTTTATGTATAATGATAATTACCAATTTAATTGAGCTAATTACTTAGTGGTATTATATAATTTTAAGCTAATTATATGAATTATGAATTACATATTTTATTTAGCTGTTACACAATCGAAATTTTAGGATTTGTTGCGTTATTTGAGCGTAATTCTTTTCTCTAATCCTTTTCGAGTGACCCATCACTCCGAATGGTAGTTAAATAATTGGGCAATTTCTGATTTGCCGCATACGGCGTCTAGACGGCGTCGCAACGCCGTCTAGACGGCGTCTAGACGGTATACCGTCTGGACGGGTTTCGGTGAAATCAGCTAAAAACGGTACCGAAATTGCTTGAGACGGGTTATAGACGGTATCAGACGGTCTCTAGACGGGTTATAGACGGTATCAGACGGTGTTGCGACGGTATCAGACGGTCTCTAGACGGTGTCTAGACGGTACCGTCCCGGCGTCTGGACGGCGTCTGGACGGTGTCTAGACGGTATCCGTCCGAAGTTGAGACGGCACGTCTGAAAATTGTACCAGACGTTGAGACGGACTTTTAGAACTCCGTCTGTATTTCAGACGGAGTTTTAAAAGTACGTCTCAACGCAGTCTAAAGGAAAATCGATGAAAGTACCGTCTAGACAACGTCTCAACTGAAACCGGTCAACATACCGTCTAAACAACGTCTAGACAACGTCTAAACAGAATCTCGCGATTCAGTTTCAAATACCGTCTAGACAACTTCTCCAGCAATTTCGATAAGAATACCGTCTAAACAACGTCTAGACAACGTCTCAAATAATGATGTCTAGACTCGACCGTTTTCGAAGACCATTCTGGATTACCCATGCCAGTTGGAATTAGTGGTAGATGTGTGCCTATTGAATGGAAATTACACATGTGTTTAACCAGCACAGTCGTACCGCGATGCTCGGGGACGGGAAAGGGGTTATCCTCCCGGTAATTTTCGTACCCAACTTCAAATATACTGTCTATGGCTGATACTATCAGTGATAGATAGTGTCGGTTATGAGACGTTGTTTAGACGGTATCTGTATCGGATTCGCTTAAGACGTTGTCTAGACGTTGTTTAGACGGTATTCGTATCGAAATTGCTGGAGAAGTTGTCTAGACGGTATTTGAAACTGAATCGCGAGATTCTGTTTAGACGTTGTCTAGACGTTGTTTAGACGGTATGTTGACCGGTTTCAGTTGAGACGTTGTCTAGACGGTACTTTCATCGATTTTCCTTTAGACTGCGTTGAGACGTACTTTTAAAACTCCGTCTGAAATACAGACGGAGTTCTAAAAGTCCGTCTCAACGTCTGGTACAATTTTCAGACGTGCCGTCTCAACTTCGGACGGATACCGTCTAGACACCGTCCAGACGCCGTCCAGACGCCGGGACGGTACCGTCTAGACACCGTCTAGAGACCGTCTGATACCGTCGCAACACCGTCTGATACCGTCTATAACCCGTCTAGAGACCGTCTGATACCGTCTATAACCCGTCTCAAGCAATTTCGGTACCGTTTTTAGCTGATTTCACCGAAACCCGTCCAGACGGTATACCGTCTAGACGCCGTCTAGACGGCGTTGCGACGCCGTCTAGACGCCGTATGCGGCAAATCAGAAATTGCCAAATAATTGTGTGACTAGACTGTTTTCGTGTGCTAGCTATTATCCCATGTTTTCGTCAATTTTAGGTTTTGCGAAAAAAAATTCTTGCGTTTTGGTTTTCGTTTCAGCTTCAGCCTGAGTCTCAGTGTTCACCAGTATCGATGTGCTCCCTCTGGCCAGTGTATCAAAAGGGTTGACACCTCGGGAGCTCACCGGAGGGTATTTATTACAGCAGCCCCCAGTCTCTAATCGCCTTATCTTGAAACGTAGGCAACCCTAGAAGAGACTGTCCCCCCTGTGGCATGACACACGTGACATTCTCATTGGTACAGGGGCTGGTTAGTCGTTACACACACACCCACATACCCTCTCCCTCTCCCTCTCCGCCCTGTTATGCTGCAGTAACAGCCATCTCTCAGGGTGGCATACAGACGAACAAACCCATACCCCTCAGCCAGGGAGAGAGAGAGAGAGAGAGAGAGAGAGAGAGAGAGAGAGAGAGAGAGAGCGAAGCAGGGAGGGAGAGCTCTCTATCTCTCTCTCCCCTCATCCAGTGAGAGAGTTGCGCTGTCCTGGATCACACAGTCCACACCGTAGGGGCAATTATTCCATATTTGGAGGGCACCGTAATTGCACCTCCATCTCCCCGGCCCTCCAACTGTGTGACTCCTGACCAGTCACGTGACATGCATTTAACCAATGAGAGTACAGGAGAGGGGTCACGTGGTATGCATCTGACCAATAAGAGGAGAGTAAAGCGGTCAGGTGACAGCACGTGCAGCGCAAAATGGGTCCTTCCACGTGACGAAATCACGTGACACACTGCTCGCTCTACTTCTCTCTGCTGCAGTGTGCTCTCTCTCTTTCCCTCCCTCCCTGCTGTAGCACTGTTTCTTTTTTATTCATTTCTCTCTCTCTCTCTCTTTCTCTCTCTCTCTCTCTCTCTCTCTCTCTCTCTCTCTCTCTCTCTCTCTCTCTCTCTCTCTCTCTCTCTCTCTCTCTCTCTCTCGCTCTCTCTGCTCCAGCGTTAAACCTACACAGGCGAGTTGAGAGAAAACGCATGTGTGAGAACTGCGGATGAGAGAGAGAGAGAGAGAGAGAGAGAGAGAGAGAGAGAGAGAGAGAGAGAGAGAGAGAGAGAGATAGAGAGAAGAGAGAGAGAGAGAGAGAGAGAGAGAGAGAGAGAGAGAGAGAGAGAGAGAGAGAGAGAGAGAAACACGTGCGTTTGTTTGTACGTGTTTCAAAGGATTCTGGTAGGTTTGTGGTTCCTGAGGTATGTCTTTTAACAAGCTGGCCACGTTTAGGATAAAGAGTATGAAAAAGCAGATGGAAATGAATTAATACTTGGGTAATGGTGCACTTATTGTGATATATTTGATATTTCCCTTCAAGATAGGGAAATATCAAATATACCCTGATTCCCGACCCAATCTGAGCTCACTGTCAAATCGGGGTCTGGCTCCGCCAGGCAGATATTTTCATGGATTAGGGGAAGTTGGGCGATACAAATTTATTGGGGTTAGGATTCATGACAAAATTTGCCGTCTGCTGCCCTGATAACGTGGAGATATATGTATCGATCACTGTCAAACAATCTTGTGTCCGTGGTGTTGTGTGTCACTGGTTTGTTGCAAAACACGTGAATTGCCACGTGGACAATAGCTCTCTCCCTCCTCCAGTGAGCCAGTGCTAATTTTATCGCAGTTCAAATCAAATCAAAGTGAGGGTATCTGCAGGTGAGGGGAGATGGGGAAGTAGAGACAGATGAGGGCTGAGGGGAGACGGGGAATGGTAGATAGGTGAGACGAGACGTGGAAGGATAAGAGGGGGATACAGAGGCAGAGGCAGAAGGATAAGAGTGGGGTACAGCCTGGTAGAGGGGACTGTGAAATTGATATCAACTACGCGGTTGAGCTGCAGTTACTGTTGGATTCGGGCTTAGACAGAGACAGAGGCAGAGAGACAGAGACAGAGAGTAACAGAGAGGGACAGAGAAAGAGAGACAGAGACTCACAGAGACAGAAAGAGACAGAAAGAGAGAGAGAGAGAGACAGAAAGAGAGAGAGAGAGAGAGAGAGAGAGAGAGAGAGAGAGAGAGAGAGAGAGAGAGAGAGAGAGGGGGGGGGAAGGTGTGCTGTGTTGCGGGTAGTGCGGGTACCCTTTTGTTTAGGGCGTGTCCCTTTAAACATCCGGTAGTACCTGTGAAGGGCTTTTCAATGGCTTCTCCCTCGTTATCCCTCTCTCATTATCTCTCTAACTCTCCCTTCCCGTTCCAGTTTCTCCTAGAGTCCTTTTCTCTCCTTCCTCTCTCTGGATTGGATGTGTCGAGTCGCTGAGGGCACACTGTAAGAGTGAGAGAATGTGTGCGTTCGGTTGCAGTATATACCCTCATTTTCTCTCTCTCTCTCTCTCTCTCTCTCTCTCTCTCTCTCTCTCTCTCTCTCTCTCTTCTTCTTCTTCTCTCTCTCTCTCTCTCCCTCACTTTCTCTCTCTCTATACATCCTCTCTACCTCTCTCTCTGAGTGCTGCTGGCTGCGGGCACATCTCGACGACGGAGGAGAGAGCACGTGATCGTAATGTGCGAATTGTACCCAGCTGCTCTCTCATTGGCTCTCTTTAGTCACGTGACTAAGCGGTCCAGGGATATTACTCGTTGAGGGGTTATTTTCGGCTGTCCTGGCGTGGATCCAGTTATTACTGGAACGCGCGGTGTCTCCCAACTAAGACCTTGCGCGCGTGATAAACCTCCGTCATGGAATCTGTGGGAACGCGCACCTGGAAGCGGGGAATTGCGCCATGCCGAGAGAGAGTGAGACAAGCGCTTGCCAACGCTGGGTAACCTAAATTTGAGTGATTAAAGGGTTCAACAGATAAGAAGGTCTGTTTACGAAATATGGACCAAAAATAAACAAATTGTATTCCCTCAAATGAAAGTTTCTCAGAGCCTCCGTGGCCTAATGGCTAAGGCATCTGCCTCCTAAGCAGGGGATTGCGGGTTCGAGTCCCGCCGGGGGTTGTGCTCTTTTTGTTCCTTAAAGATAAACTTCCAAAAAGCCAATTACTTTTTGTTAGCTAAACATCATATTGATGTGTAACTAATATACAAATAACAGATTTCCCAGAGTATTCTGGAAATATTTTCCATTTCCGCTACTCCGGGGAATCTTCACGAAAATCGAGGTTTTATTATTGCAGAAAATAATTATCACACAAAATAACATTAACATGAAAAAATAAAACATATCTCTGGATTCTGAAGCCCGCTCATTAGAGAAATATATGTGAAACCCGCTCATAATTAAGCATATGTGGGATTATCAGTTTAGTTGTACCGCCCGTCCCGTTTTATCGCGAAATGGGGAGATAGTACGAACAGTTCAAACTGTACTACAATTGTTAAAAACATGGATTAAATGTGAATATTTAATAGGCACACCATTGCTCCTTCATTCACAACTAACCGAGCTTCCCTATTTAATTCTCGCTCAGATCTCAATTTTCAGGATAACCGGGCTGAGTTACACAAATTACCTTAAAGTAAATCAATTGTATAGAAAAACATGAACACACACGCATTAAACAAGTCTCTGTTTCTGAATCATGTCAAACTTTATAGTGACTGCAAAGTTTTCATCGTATATTTTGTTATATTTTGTGAAATGTGGATTATCTAACATCTCGCGCTCAATATGCAGCTCTCCATTTCTCACAAATATTGAGTTAAACCAGAAATAAAATGACGCTTTGTCATATTTTATCGGTAATTTAGGAGACTTAAACCGGATTTTAATATCACCAGTTACGCATGGTTTCACATGGTCTAAAAACTCAATCCACAGATCTCCCTCCTTGAGTTCAACACTACAAATATCGTTCACACTCAGCAGATTGAATGACAAAAGTGGCTTTGTCCGATCCCAAATCTCAACTAAAAGATCACATTTCGGATCTCGTATCACAGCGGGCGGTGACCGGATAACAATAGACTTGACAAAGTGACAAGGCGGATCAGGTATCACACAGCTGTAAGTATGAATAATTTCCTGCCAGTAATCGATAAACCGACACTGAGAAGGAGTCTGGACTCCCTGGAACTTCCGGTAAACCCTCATGTCAGATCGTCGGTCCGCGAAGTGGTTCCGTGCTGATTCACCTGAGGACAGAAGGAGATCAGTTCTGGAGAATATGTATTGTGTACACAAGCTGTCAGGCCAATGCTCTGACAGTTCACAAGTGTATACCCCCCCCCCTTGATGAAATTTCATGAACGGAGGAGATGGGGAGAGAATTACTATAAAATACTCATACTGCAGTACACTATTGAGTAACTTGTTGAGTACTTACACAGTACAGTGTACACTGTACTGTGTACACTATACAGTATACACTTAAAGTTTTCATTACAATTAACTTCAATTAATCAATTAACTCTAATTAACTAGCTATTACCGGTTGGGTAGGTAGATTTGTCTGAGTACATGAGATAAGCACAAATCATACTCCCTGTCCTCCCCTTTCCTCCCTTACAATGAACTGATATCACATTAGTGGAGTCTTTCTTGAGAAACCTGAAGGGGGGGGGGGGGTTTGTACAGGGTGTCCCACTGTCTTTGCGTGACCAGCGATTACTGGTTATGACCGGGTTCCGTCAAATTAATCAAAACTCATCGAAAAATTGGTCAAAATGGTTCTAACAAAAACCAGTGTTCTAGAGAATTGTCTGGCGAACATTTTGGTTGCAAGATTGACGTTCCAAGTCTTACCATTCGTCAGATATATCGTCGTAAAGTCAAAAATACGTGTTCAAGAAATCCGACCAGGGTTCACGTTTTGAAAAATTCACAAATGCAAAGTTGCTCGGATCACATTGCATCCCTCATAGGAGTTGTGGGAAATTTTCTAGCGGTCATTTTGGTACCCGGGTTTTTGTCCTAGCTCAATGTTTAGAGTGTCTTCAACCAGAATTTTTGAGGGAATCACGTGTCATCAACAAATGGGTAAAATTATTTGAAATTTACAAGAGCTTCATTGGAATCGTCTAATGTTCATCTTGATACCATGGTTTTTTCCATAGCTCTACGTTTAAGTTGCGTTATGACTGTAGGAACATGAAGATTTTTCTATGCTGAGTCTTAGTTGGTATCGGCTCACAACCCCTAATTAGGTGGCTCGGTGTCGTGTGTAATCCCATGATAATCAGCACATATCGTCTCAATTTCATCTAGACACTTGACAGGGTTGTTATGACGATTTGGCAAGGCCCCTGTTAATGTGTAGGATACGCAAGTGGTCTATCTCAACCCTATCATGCACTAAGATGTTATTCAAGCAGCTATGAGCTTCTTAACAGGGCAAAATGCAATGCGATACCTGAGACCACTTTTGGGAAAATTCCAGTTCTGACAGTCATAAGACACTCTAAACATTGAGCTAGGATAAAAACCCGGGTACCAAAATGACCGCCAGACAATTTCCTACAACTCTTATGAGGGATGCAATGTGATCCGAGCAACTTTGCATTTGTGAATTTTTCAAAACGTGAACCCCGGTCGGATTTCATGAACACGTATTTTTGACTTTACGACGATATATCTGACGATTGGTAAGACTTGGAAAATCAATCTTGCAACCAAAATGTTCGCCAGACAATTCTGTAGAACACTGGTTTTTATTAGAACCATTTTGACCAATTTTTCGATGGGTTTTGGTTAGTTTAATGAAACCCGGTCATGACCCAAAATCGCAGGTCAGGCAAAGACAGTGGGACACCCTGTAGTTCATTCTTGGAATCATCCCAGACATTCTGCATTTGCGTGTACCCATTGTAAAGGGTGGATGCGGATGCACCTACTTGGGATCAAGTGTAACTACACACCACTATGGTGTGTAGTTACAACTCGAACAGTGTATGTGGAACACACTGTCAGACCAATGCTCTGACCACAGTTCTTGTGCGCTCTGAGAATGGGTCATGCCAATGCTCTGACAGGGAACACACGTGTACAATACTATGTGGCTCACACCGTCATGTGAGATCAAACACATGTACCCTACCAGAAAACTATTGAATGGCTCCCGCGATTAGCGCACTCTCTGTCGCATGCTAGATCCCTATATATACCTGTTTGCATCCAATACAAAGTCCAGCATTTGCTGGAGCGTGGGTACGTTGTGGTCATCTATCATGAAGCGAGTCACACTGTAGTCAAACCTGCAGACATATGTGTCATTAAAGGGGGGAGGGTCTGAACCTTGGGGGGGGGGGGATCAAAAAGTAGAATTCCGGGCGACCCTAAAATAAGGGAATGTGGCGCTGAAATGTTGGCATGGTCAAACTCACGGTTCATATTCATAGTCCCGTTCAGAGCACAGATTGTAAACTTTAAAATGTCCCTTGTGGTACTTCCGGAAAAACCTGGAGACCTCCTCAATCGGGTTACGGTATAGGGCCAGCATACCTAAATAGGGGGAGGGGGTTACTGTAATATAGGGCCAGCATACCTAAATAGGGGGAGGGGGGTTACGGTATAGGGCCAGCATACCTAAATGGGGGGAGGGGGTTACGGTATAGGGCCAGCATACCTAAATAGGGGGAGGGGGTTACGGTATAGGGCCAACAATCCTAAATGGGGGGAGAGGGTTACGGTATAGGGCCAACATACCTAAATAGGGGGAGGGTGGTTACGGTATAATAGGGCCAACATACCTAAATAGGGGGAGGGGGGTTACGGTATAGGGCCAACATACCTAAATGGGGATCAGGGGGTTACGGTATAGGGCCAACATACCTAAATAGGGGGAGGGGGTTACGGTATAGGGCCAACATACCTAAATGGGGGGAGGGGGGTTACGGTATAGGGCCAGCATACCTAAATATGGGGATCAGGGGGTTACGGTATAGGGCCAGCATACCTAAATGGGGATCAGGGGGGTTACGGTATAGGGCCAACATACCTAAATAGGGGGAGGGGGTTACATCCCAGAGCAGATTGTGGCACAGGGAGCATTGAGTATTGAGTACTGGTAAACATTGGTGGACAGCCCCATGACTAACCCAAAATCGAGGTCTGACTAATGATTAATTAGGGACATGTCTTACCTAAAATCGGCCTCACTAATTAATAATTAGCGACATTCAACTAACCCGAAGAGGGGAATGACATGGCAATGACTCGGCCGGTAATGTATGTCAGATCCAAATCAAACCCATCCTCCCTAAACCGTCTCTTGTTTTCACTGGTCGTTAGCCGCAGGGAGAGGATACACTTCCGGAATTGAGGTATTAAACGGATTAACCGGATCAATCTGAGGGAATGAGGGGGAGGTTATTAATGGCCAATCAGTAGCTAGATCACACTTCCTGTATAGCAGCGCACTTTCTGACACAGTGTTGAGAGAAACGGACCAGGAACTAAACCCACACGAATTGTTCATTTCCCACCAACAGTGCTCATTGCTCAATCGGGATCTCCGAGAGCCGAATAAGTAGCAGGGTAACCCAAATTCCAATGATGCAATGGTTACCTAAAGAATCGCCCAATGATAACTAAATTCCCGAACTCTGAAGCATCGTCTTTCAACACAAAGGCACAGACTACTGACACTGCGATAATCGCTGCATCAAAGATCTCCCAGGGAGACCTGATCCATCTAACTGGTCCAATACCTGCAGAGAGAGGGAGGTTAGTATATAATGGAACTGAAAAATTGATTATTGCATTGGTCAGGGGAAAGATAGATTCTCTCCTTCCCTCTTTGCTGGTAAGGGGGAAGGAGAGAAGTAACGCCTTACTTTGTTGAGCAAGTGGTGAGACTCCACCCCTTACTAAGTAAAAGAGGGTACCAAAACTAACCATAAAATCGGAGACACACCTCCACAACAAAATACCCCAAGAAAACATTGCCCGCTATTGCTAGTTTCGCATCCAACTCGTTGTCTGTTGTGGTTGCTATAGCAACGCAGGTTACACAGGTATCAGCGATTATAAGGATGATGGAGAACAACTGAATAGCAAGGTGCTCCACGAAGAGACGGACGTAAAACCTGAGGATGGGGGGGGGAGCGGTCATTTCGATTATTACAAATTAGATTTTAGTCATTAGGTTTTTTGTCCAGATCACTTATGATCTAGGAATTGTTATCCGGGTTAGATAATTCGAATGTCTCTAGTTATATCCTGTATTTGTTGGCACCTTTTTCTGTCGCATCTAGTTCTTTTTAGGCACATTACATGGGCACCAGTTCTAAATACTGACTCTACCGAAACAAATCTGAACTTGCACACACACACACACACACACACACACACACACACACACACACGTCCCAATTTAAATAGGAATAGGAAATTATAGCGAGAGTAGTAATTTAGTACGTGTTTATTTAGCATGTTTGCAGTTCTGAGCAATATTCAAATTTATACTTTAATTTGCCAGTTTAATAAACGCTTCAAGCACTAATAAACTAAGACATTTAATTTGTTACGTTATGGGCCCGTTTCAAGTGTCTAATGTTTGCAACTCTACCTTGATTTGTCGATTGTGCCCATGTCAGCCTCTGGCACTTCGCCAAGGTCCATTGGTCCACTGCTGGAACCCTGCTGCTGGTCATGATCAATATCCAGGGACACAAAGGAGCTCCTGGGAAGGGACATATTGTGAAAAAACAATGAAATACAGATTACTCATTGTACTTTTTGGGGTTAATTTTACAGTTTAAGAAAATAAGAGATAGAAGAACCTTGGAAAGGTTGAGGAGCAGTGGATTCAGGTGGTAGCAATGGCTCTAACTCTGGATCCAAATCACTCATGGATAATGCTCAGGGGTCAGATATACAAGTTTCTTGTTTACTACATCATAGGCTACACAAGTGTAATATTAATTAAGTTCATGCGTTTAGGACAATGGGGAAATTGGCGTCAAATCTTTGTCTATTATAGATCAAAGGTAGGTAGAAAGGGAGAAGGTTGGAGAAAACTTTTACAAGCCAAAAGTTTGTAGAAAGCATGATATCAGAGAGGCACGACATGCTACTCACAGATCAGTGAGTGTGTTCTCAAACACACAGAAACATGATACATCTATAAGAAATGAGAGAATCGGAAAGATTAGGATAGTTTATTTAGCGGAAGAGAAACTGAAAGAAAAATAAAACGGCAAGATGAATAATGAATGGGTGTGTATTTTCGATGCGAAGAGGGAAAATTTCCTGGAATCAAAACTTGAAAAGACACACACAATCATATCGACATGGGGGTATTACAATTATTTTAAAACAAATCGAACTCTAGAAAGAAATTGAAATGTCTCATATAATGTAAAGCTCTAACCTCGTTTTTTAGAAGATCTTGTAAAACTGGGTGATACCCCGGTATTGTTGTTACGGGTCACAATCACAGTCCCATCACCATCCACTGACATACTCTATCCAGTTGTAAACGGAGTTGATCCCAAATAACAGAACCCTTCTTTGGGATTGAATATATCCTTTTTTTTGGGATTTTGGCGGAGATTTTCCTAGTTGCTAGGCAATATAACAGGTGTAACAGCAGAGATAAAATGCAGGCAAGGTTTCCGATTCCATGTGGTATGGCTGAGGCCTTCCTATGGGGGAGATAACGGTAACATGATATAGTATTTTTAGGGGAGAGGGGTAACAGACGGGTCTTTGGGCTAAAAGGTAGAATTACTAGAATTAGATAGTCATATATAGCTAGGCTCCAAGGCGCCCGGAAAAGTTTTATCTTGAAGTTTACAACATAAAAATCAGTGACAGTAAAATATATGTGGGATTTTCTATGGGGTAATGATCTGAGATAGACATCGATAGGCGGTATGATGAATCAACTAGTAAATTATCCCAACTCTGAATTGCAGGAGGTAAGAAAAGTAAACAAAAGCGTGGGACACCACATACCAAATCATTGGTAGTCAATGGATATTGGATATATGCACATATCGACAATATATATATTCTACCACTCCTTTGGTATCGAAGACACCTCACACTCAGGCCGCATCGCGGCCTTCGTTTGGTGCGCTTTGCGCGCCGGCAAGGGAGGGGTAACTTCGTTACCAAACCACTCCTTACACCATGCCACCATGAGTGGGTCGTCAGTAAATGAATATCACACATCAGGTAACGAGTTCATAACAGTAAAGTAACAATAAATATGACCAGATGGTATTGAATAAGTTATAAGTTATGACTACAAACTAAACAGACGACCAATATAAAGTCACATGATCAAACAAAGACGTGACACCTCTAAACTAGCACTACATAATAACTTTTCTCTCTCTCTCTTTCTCTGTCTCTGTCTCTGTCTCTGTCTCTCTCTCTCTCTCTCTCTCTCTCTCTCTCTCTCTCTCTCTCTCTCTCTCTCTCTCTCTTTCTCTCTCTTTCTCTTTCTAAACCTAAAACAAAAAACATAAAGGCCTTTGTTTTCAGTGTCGCTAGAGCATCACACGTACACTAAATACAGACACATCACATATTTCAAAGGACGCTGGAACCGGAAAATAGGAAGTTCAAGTAGAAACACACCGTGAGATCGGAGGGGGGGGGCATCATACTTCTCAGTGAACAATGAACAGCGAACACTGTATGAGGCGTTATAGGTAGGTAACCCGAGAGCTATTTACCCTGTATAATGATGATCAAACTACAATTTCCCACACGCACACACGGCCTTGGTTACGAAATTATAACCCCTCTAAAGACCTTCACGCGCGCTGGCAAGGGAGGGGTTATTTCATAACTAACACACGGCCAGGGGTGTTATAATAACAACTTCACAATGGCGTACTGTCACTGCATGCTCTGATCCACTAATATCATGACGTTTTTACTATCAACTCAGGGATTGATCGGAGACACAATAACTCCAACTCCCAGAATTGAAAACACTTTAAATGAACTCAACCAACCATGGTACATCCTTCTCCTTCTCTCGCTCCCATTCTCTTTCTCTCCTTCTCTCTCTCTCTATCCCTCTCTCTCTCTTTCTCTCTTTCTCTCTCACTTACCTCTCTTTCTCTCTCTATCTCTCTCTCTATCTCTCTCACTCTATCCCTCTCTCTCTCCTTCTATCTCTCTCTCTCTCTCACTTCCCTCGCTCTTTCTCTCTCTCTCTCTCTCTCTCTCTCTCTCTCTCTCTCTCTCTTTCCCTCTTTGCCTCTCTATATGAGTTACCTGGCCCAATAATAATAGTTCCCAGCCAGCGGTGCATGAAAAGAGGAACCAGCGCAGTGAACACCTGTTCATGTATCAGTTAAAAAACTCTCAGCGGGAGCCTCTCAACCAGGAGCCGACCGAATCAGGAAATAATGGTCCCTGATTGGCTGATAACCAGTCACGTGACCTAAATAACAAGTTTTGATTGGTTGTTTACTTGTTTCAATTTCGGTCGGTTCCTGCTCTCAACCAGAAGTTGAAGATTCAACCAAAATTCAATGAAGTTCATATCAGCCAAAATGGGAAAAAAAGGAAAGTTTTACTTCCTTCCCATCAATATCATGGTAAACTAAAGAGATTAACTTAATCTAGGAATATATGTTCATGAGAATCCGAGTAACCTACAGAATAATTTGAATAAAATATTCGAATTTATGTTTGGGGAAGGTCATCATATTGCTCGCATGTTGTTCCTGATTCCGTGTAACATATTGTTTGCTCGACCATCTTACAGAATTGTAAAGGTCTCAAGTCTCCTGGGACATAATGACACCTAAAAAATAATTCAACCCGATATCATCTGGATTAATTTTAGTTCTTTGAGTTGATTTCTTTAATTGTTCTAAGATAATCGAGATTTTAAATTATAGAAGAATCTAGAAACCCGGTCCTTAGATCTTTAGAAGTCAATGACCGTACTAATCCACATCCGGTATAGATCGTACTGCAGTTAAATACCAATCGGTCTGTAGCTTGTTACTGTATCGCTACAGCAGTACCTTGTTACTACCATCGTGTGCTACTGAAGTAGGTACTACACTGTGCGGTGTATTCAAAGTAAACAATTGTAGTGGATTGGAGATTATGTTTATATTGCATACAATATCTTGTTTTGGTAAATGATGTTTGATTTGTGTTTACTAATTCAACAGCTGCACTACATTGGCAACAGTACAAAATAGTTAAAATGCATTGCAGTGTGTACGATTTGTTTGGTAAAACATTGTCACACGTTTCATAATTCATGACCGTCTATCTTCTTATCTCTCTCTCCCTCTCTCTCTCTCTCTCCCTCTCTCTCCCTCTCTCTCTCTCTCTCTCTCTCTCTCTCTCTCTCTCTCCCTCCCTCTCCCAATTTTCACTAAGAATTAGGGTAGATATCATATTTGACGCAAACGTTTGCGTATGTCAAGGCGTGTAAATGAATGACATGCACTATGAAACGGTGACTGAATTTCACGTTATTAATTTCTTCCGGTTCTAATGGTATTTGTTACGCCCGCAAAGTTATTTTGTTTATTGTTTGAATTCCCTCAATATCCTACTCTTGGTACTACAACTTGAAAAACTTCCAGTGTGTATTTTATCTGTTTTTAGTGAAACTCGACAGCCATGGAGCTTTTTTGTTCAGAAAAATCACCCTTTGTGATTATGGTGATTTTATGGAGTGCTCTGGTTCACCAGGCGTACCCCATAGTTCTAGCTCAAAACTGTAAGTGTTTCTTGTCTTGCTCGACCCTGTTTCAAAGCTGTAAGTTGTTCTATTGCATTGAAACCTGTCAGGCCAATGGTCTGACCGTGGTTCTCGTGTGCTCCGTGACTAGGGTCAGACGAATGCTCTGACAGATTGAAACGACAACTTCAGCGACTGAAACTGATATCGATAACAGGGTGAACACTGAACTGACAGTGCATGCTACTAATTGGTATGATCTAATTCTAGTAATTCAGAAGTCCAGCAGCCCCCCTCTCTCTCCCCTAGGTGATAATGCAGACACGTGTAAGGGTAATACCACGTGTAGAGGAATGTGTTATGGGGCCCATGATGGCACGAGACAAAGGACTGTTTGTATTGGACAGTGTATAGACTCCGGACTACCAGGTAAGATCGAGTCAAGAGTAGATCTGGTGATAACATCACGTCTTAATTTGGACAATGAAGAATAAACATTTATCTAATAAGTTGAGAACATAAATCATGCTGCCAGGCCAATCCCAAGGAACCGAAACAACACTTGGTAACGAAATAACCCCTCCCTTGCCAGCGTGCGAGGGATTATTTCGTAAACGAAACAAAACACCGAACCACCAACCACAAATTTATTTCCCCACTTCTTAGAATGTGTGGACACGTATAATACACGTTAATTTAAATTCCATTTCCCCAGAATGTGTGGACACGTATCACGACTGTCACACGTGGGCGGTGGCCAAGCAGCTGTGTAGTAATAGTGTTGTGTCGCGAGTCTGCAAGAAGACATGCGGGCTATGTGCAGGTATGTGAATCTTTTTTTAGTTTGTGGGTTCTCAGTAGATTACAACTTGCCTTGCTCGAGCCTAAAAAGGATGGAACAAATAAAAACAAAGTACAACTGATCAGTATAGTGCAAGAAAGGCTTCAAGTTCTTTCCTAACCTTATTTAGTGAAGTTACATTAATAAAAAGCCTTCTCTTATACCCTCTCAGGGCCCAACAAGAATTATTTGCATTATGTATCCATAATACTACGTTTCCCTGCCCTCTTCGATTTGCCATTCAACTCGCCCAACGAATAAGCTGTCCGCAAAATGGGGATTTGTGTTTTTCGAATTTTTGAACAAAACGCAGAACAGATTTTTCAATTTCTCCATTTTCCCCAATCAAAACGTGCGGCCGATATAAAACAAATTTTGCTGCGCGTTACAGTTTATAGCCGTGCGCCCCTCATAAAATGTCAATTGTTTGCGTGCACGCATTTTTACTCCGCAAGTGTCAGATCGTGCGCGCCGCGAGGTTGCCCCTCGCAAAGAAAGTGTGACCAAAAAGGTCCCTCTACCGATTAGGTAGTATACCAAAATGTCGTTTTCGAATTCTAACCCTGCTATGCCTTTTTACAAAGTAAAAAGGCATCCGGGTGAATGCCTTCGGCATTCACCCGGGCAGGGAAAAAATAATCAGTTATAATCACAATATACGATAACTCCGACCCTGTTTCAGAGCCTAAAAAGATCTGCGAAAGAGGGTTTGTTTGCGACGGAAAGTGTGTCCCCCTAACCTATCTTTGTGATGGAATTTCCGACTGCGACAATGGAGAGGACGAAGAGAGTTGTAACTTTATACATGACCTCTGGTATAAAGCTAACGGTAACCAATGGTAACCATGGTTACTGACCAGTGACCTCTGGTATAAAGCTAACGGTAACCAATGGTAATCATGGTTACTGACCAGTGACCTCTGGTATAAAGCTAACGGTAACCAATGGTAACCATGGTTACTGACCTCTGGTATAAAGCTAACGTTAACCAATGGTAACCATGGTTACTGACCATGTATTTATAGTGAGCACTGTGTTTTAAAATCACGAGACTCTGCAGCTATCAGCTGACAACTCAAAACTGGGAAAAAAGAAGTTTCATATTTGGTCAACATGGGGCCATCCACGTTTTCCCACGTCAAAATTATAACTGAGTAGTAGCTGTTTCACTTAGAGAAACTAATATCCTCGTCCGGCTCCATTCCGTATATATGGACCAGGGATGCACTTTCATCAGAGGGCTACCTTTTATCAAGATCATGATGCTCTTTCGAAAGGCTTGAGTGTTTGAGATAACAAGAAATAAACAAACATTTACAAAATAAGAAAAAATATACCCAAGGCAGTGGTTATATCGGCAGTCAAAATAAAAATGCACCTGATGCTCACTCGATCTATCCGGTCCTCCCACAGTCGTTCGCCGTATAATTATTTTTCTCACACCCTTTTCCTGTCGCCAACATATGCTCATATTTTTGGGGTCCATAAGTTATGGTCCATAACGGTGCCAATGAAAGGGACGAATAATTAGACCTGTTCCCTTCCTCTATTTGACAACTCAGCATTGACCAATAATTTACACACACATTATATGTGTGCACATCGTGCATGTTGTCATCTCTCACAGATAAAAAGACATGACCCAAAAAATTGACTCAGAAAAAAATCTTTGAAAAGAGAGGTTCCGGCGAGGTTCGAACTCGCGACCTTCTGCGTGTGAAGCAGACGTGATAACCACTACACCACGAAACCATATCAAATTACACAATTACGAGGGTGTAATATTTGTTTTGTAGCAAATGCGAGCAGCAGCAATATGAACAAGAAATTCATGGGATATTAAATATATAACAGCCTCTGCAGTAGTCTGTATGCAGTATGTGTGTGTAGCTGACTCGGTACTAAATTGGATTAAGGTAGCTCAACATTCAACAACGGAAGTTCATTGTTCATTCACATAAAACAATAAAATATGTGAACGATATACTTTTTCTCTATGCCTACTGAACATAAATTTATAACATATTGCATGTTGTAAATTCAGCCTTTGTATGGAGAATAAAACTATGGCCTCGTATCGTGTCGATGTGTCACAATTAGTCACAAGTATGTACTGTTTTCTAAGCCTCATGTAATATCTGTATTTAAAAAGAGGCCTAGAGATTCAATGTTATGTTTATGAAATTTTGTCGTAGTGCTCACAAAAAAATGCCATAAAAAGTAGCAAAAGAGAGGTTCCGGCGAGGTTCGAACTCGCGACCTTCTGCGTGTGAAGCAGACGTGATAACCACTACACCACGAAACCTTGACATAAATGAGAATTCACTGCTAACTATTCGAGCATCAAGGCAGAAATTTTCTCAATCTTTGAGCCAAACTTTTTACTTCTATTTTAGTTTAGTTGTTCTTAATAACTTAAAACTTAGTATTCTTATCTAAGAAAATTTTATTAAAACCTCTTTATTTCCAGGCACAAGACGCTGTGGAGTTAGATTGGCGCCATTCAAAACTATAACTTACAAGAAAAAGCAACTTCGTATAAACAGGGCGCCCTCCCCAGCCGCTGTGCCCAATAGACGACGAACTAAACGTCTGGTTAACTCGAAATATGCTCAATCTAATTCCTGGCCCTGGGCAGGGCTTATTCTTGGGTCTTCGGATAGTGAAAACAAGACTGGGGTAAGTAGGAAAAAAAAGTGCAAAAAGAGTCGAGGTTCGACCGGGTTTTGAACCCGGGACCTTCTGCGTGTTAAGCAGATGTGATAACCACTACACCACCAAACCTTCGAACATCCTCTGATTCTCAAGCTAACAATCATGAGTTTGAGAAATACAAAAATAATGCATTATTTTTGTATTTTTCAAACTTGATTGTTAGCTTGAGAATCATAATCAGTCCGAAGGTTTGGTGGTGTAGTGGTTATCACATCTGCTTAACACGCAGAAGGTCCCGGGTTCAAAACCCGGTCGAACCTCGACTCTTTTTGATGTGATGATTTGATAAAAATAACATAAGATTATTGATTATGTTATTTAAAAAATCATCGCCCTTCCTTTCCCGTTTTCAGGGCACGGTAACATTTTGTGGGGCAACACTGGTACACCCCCTGTGGGCAGTGACAGCGGCCCACTGCGTGGTAAACAAGGAAGATACAGAGTTTTATCTATACTTTGGAAAGGTAAATCAAAATAATAAAAGGGGGATGGTTTGCAATTGGGAGACGGGAGTAAAGGGAAACCATCTCTCGGCTTGGTTATCCGGTATTATAATAGTGCCCGGGGCACTAAAGAGGGGGGGGGGGGCACCGGGCACTGCTGCTAGAAATGCTATGGGAAAATTTGCTGTTAAGCCAAACTTATAAAATGATTTAACTCCCCCCCCCCTCCCCGGCAGCATTATACGTTTCCCTCGCGAACAAGGAAAAAGGAGCTAAGGAGAACCCAAGTTCGGTCTCCAGTCAGAGTTATTAACTTCAAAGATTATAATCCAGATGGTAAGTGAGGTTTCTCTTTCTAGAAAGATATAACCCAGATGGTAAGATAGAGTATAATTGGTAAGAGGGTGAACAGAGAATTAATATACTTGACATAACGAGGATAGTTACAATGTGTTATTTGTGGAATTAACAAGAGACTATTGACTGTCAACCTACTTTTTTACTAGAACTAAAGACCACTAGCTATCAGGAACCGACCGAATCAGCAAATACTGGTCCCTGATTGGCTGATAACCAGTCACGTGACCTAAATAACGAGCTCTGATTGGTTGTTTACTTGGTCCGGTCGGTTCCTGCTAGCTATCATGGTATTATAACGGAACCTTAGCAACTACACTTCATGTACGAAGATCTGATCAAGTCACAGAAATGACAGGCCTCAGATTGACATTGCAAATTATTGCTATCGGCCGATATTGGTAGAGAGGGAGTGAGAGAGAGAGAGAGAGAGAGATAGCTTATTTCCCTGCGTCGTAGGTAGGTACAATGTGTACTGCACCAGATGATCACTCTTACTATCTTTCTCTCTCTTTCTCTTTCTCCCTCTCTCTCTCTCTCTTACTCTTTCTCTCTCTCTCTCTCTCACTCCCTTTCTCCCTCTCTCTCTCTCTCTCTCTTACTCTTTCTCTCTCTCTCTCTCTCACTCCCTTTCTCCCTCTCTCTCACTCTTTCTCTCTCTCTCTCTCACACACACACACACACACACACACACACACACACACACACACACACACACACACACACACACACACACACAAGTAACATATATTGGAAACATATTATCCCGAGGTGTCAACTCCATCACCTTGGTCCCACATTCATGACGAGTATGAGCTATATCGTGAAACATTACAATATGTTACTTGAAATTAACTCCGACCGACCCCCACGTGGTACTTTGAACTATTTGCACCCTTATCAAGCCAACAGCTGTCAGACACACATCTGGCATCTCCCCTTTCGGGTTGCACGGAAGGAATAAAAGTCAACTCTTTGGTCGGCTGTCATGGGACTCACACAGTATTGGGCTAAACAACGCGGTACCCTAACACACACCCACCTCCCCTTTGATGCAGGTGTGTATCACGATATAGCACTAATAAAGCTAAACGAGACAGTCCAGCTAGACGAATATGTGAACACCCTGTGTGCACCGCTAAATATGGACGTGAGGCAGTTCTACAGTTCTGGGGGAGTTTCTACCGGGTGGGGCCGCCCTGACTCAGGTACAATGTGTGTTCCACAACTCACTAATAGGGGGGAGTTTCAACCGGGTGGGGCCGCCCTGACTCAGGTACAATGTGTGTTCCAGCCAACTCACTCATTTGAGGGGCCCGAAAACCCCCATTGTCAACCCGTCCTTGTGTGGCTAACACCGTCATTTTATTTCAAAGAGTGCGCTCTGTGAGGGTTCGGTAGATCAAACGGGGATTCCGGGATCAAACCCATCCCCCCAAAACAATGTGTTTTTAAGAAAATAAATATGAATTTCATATTTATTTTCATATTATGAAATAACTATTTAGAGCTGTCAGAACCTCATTCAATCCCAAATCTCTCTAGATCAGTATCGTGTATCAACCAAGCTACGACAGACGCTAGTGAAACCCATGGATAGGAGGCGATGTTACAATGAAATATTTGATCTTCCCTCCTGGTACTCCCACATGAAAACCGTACACAACTCCCTCATCTGCACCGAAATTGATGTCGATAACGTATGTATAACAGTTGGACACGGGATGCTCGGAGGAAGCCATTTTGCCCGGTTAATCGAGGTCAAATACCGTCACTTTCCTATATCCGTCTCCATTAAACCAAGTTAACAACTACATATTATATTGCTGCCCCCCTTATTAGGGATACGGAGTGATATGTGACGGAGACAGTGGTTCACCCATGATGGTCAAGAGATTTGTGGGCTCCTATACTTTCCTGGGGATTGCTGCCTTTGGGACAAGCAAGAACTGCAGCGAACCAGGTAACTAGGTAACTAGGTTACCATGGTAATCTGGTAACTAGGTTACCATGGTAACCTGGTAACTAGGTTACCATGGTAACTAGGTAACTAGGTAACCAGGTAACTTGGTAACCCGGTAACTAGGTAACCCGGTAACTAGGTAACCCGGTAACTAGGTGGGTAAGATATAATACGTGAATTGTTTTGTCTCTCCTAGTGTTTTGTCTCTCCTAGTGTTTTGTCTCTCCTAGTGTTTTGTCTCACATAACACATTATTAATTAACAACCCATTTTAATACATCCCAGGTGAGGCAGCAGTGTACACCAATGTCTACTATTACCTGCCCTGGATGCGAAACTATATTGACCTAACCTATGTGTGACAAGACTTTATTATTGATTGTACACACAGTAGGGGAGAAGAAGTGTGTGACAAGACACAGTAGGGGAGAAGAAGTTTGCGTATACCCCCACCTTCATCTCAATCTACCTTTTAGGATATATTTAGAGATTTAAAGAGCTGAAGAACTATTTATTGCGATGAGAGAGTGCCATGTGTCAGTAAGCACGGGATGCTTTTTGATTTATCAAATCTGCGTGTTTGTATTTGTAGGAGCTTTTCCCAAAGTTTGATAGAGGGAGGTGCGAAAGGGGAGAGGGGACTACTAACATGTTTTAATGGTAATGAGGTCCACTCAAGACGGTCTATCGCTACCATGATTCCATGCTGAGTAGAAAATTAACGGTTGTCATGGAACACAGCCTCCAGTTATCACCTGGAGGGTAGATAAAGTAAACACGATTAAATTAACTTCGAAAAAGACAAAACTGTGAAATTTCCCAGGCTTACTATGCGGTCACGTGACCCTGCGCAACAAGTTGTTTGCTTTTTACATTGCAAACGTTTCGCGCGCGCGGGTACGGCAAGCGGGAGAAAGAATACAGAGAGGCGAATTTGAACGGTTACTTGTGTTATGGTATAAAATATGAATGTGTGAAAACAAAATGGCGGAGTGTTTAGTAATGGAACTTTAGAAATAAAAATTCTGGAAAACCTGATAAATGAACCCAATTTTCAAGGTGTTGAACTGGTTCTGGCTAATCTTTCAATTCCGCCTCTGCTGTCTGCATACATGTATCTTGAAAATCATATCTCCAAAACATGCTATGAAATATGATGACATGATTAAATGTTCAAACTCAAAAAACAATCGAATTTTGTGGAAAATAACCTCTCTCATTCTTCACACAATCATCATGGTCGGGTTTAAATAAATAAAGATAGTTCTTTCTCTCTCTCTCTCTCAACTTCACACCATGAATTCATCACTCTCTCTAAGGTTCTTTTCCAGCACATAATGCGTCAGCGGGCTCAATTCGTTTGTAGTAATCTTTCTTTGTCGCCCTAATCTTGAAGCCGAATTTCTCGTAAAACTTTATAGCTTCGTCGTTACTTATTTGGACGTGCCTGAAATATAAACAAATTGGGTTAAACAGTTGGTCGAGCAGAAAAACCAGAAAACTGATTTACAGCCATAGAGACAGTTATATGGAGTATTTTCTCATAAAAGACTGTCCTCTCTCGCTGCGTGTACGATATCACAGTCAGAGCCTAAGAAATGGATTACAGGATAGATCTGATTCGGCCGGGAGATATCGCGGCTTTAATAAAATTTGGAAAAAGCACAAAACCAAAACAGGTACATATGTATACTTACAAGAAAATGGCATCGTAATTTCCATCATCTTTTGTTATCTTTAACAGGTGATCAAGCAACGTTCTCCCTGTAACAATTTTTAAATGAATATTGAAAAAGGCATATTTATGTTGTCATGTTCTAACCCTTCCTTTACATTTCGGAGCTCGCGAAAAGAGGGTCGAGCTAGGCAAACATTCGGTTATTAAAATTAGAAAGATAGGATATTTATTGCTTGCAGTTGATCCCCAATGCCACGATTACTTACCCACGCCACAACGCCGATAAGGTCCCAAACAACCAAGTGTCATGATGTATAGCTTCTTTAGGCCATCTGAGTTATCGATCCTACAACACACTGCCCCAACCACAATATCATTGAAATACGCTGAAGAATAAATAGTTAGTAAACAACTGCACACTATGGAGCATGGAGGTATCTCGTCAAGTGCGACTTTGAAAAATGTGAACCGTACGGGTAATTCGATTTGCTATCGCGTCAAGCGTACAATGATGTAATTTGGAAACATTATCAAGATAATCATCCTATAGGTATTGAAAACACATTGAATCCCTACAATATCTAAAACCCACGCACCTAATTTAGCGAGCTCCCCCACCTCCAACACATCTTTATAGAACTTATCATTGTAGCTGACTGGAAATACAACCTGATTCAGCACCTGATAAAGAAGGAATTGTTATCACGAAATAAACGCTGCGTACCGAAAAGCATGGTCAAACTGTATCTAACGATTCAAATATCTCCGGATTAATAACCGTAATCAATGGGTTAACAAATTTACAAATAAAGATTTAGCATAACACAACAGGTCTTCCGTTAGTGGGTCCCCCTAAAATAAATATAATAGTTTGACAGATAAATAGTAAAACAGTTTTCAAGATTGCCTAGCTAGACTCTGTTTACAAATGTAAAGGAGGGTTAGAACAAGTTCAAGAAGGGTGGATTACCTTGAGCTGTTGAAGGTTATGTTGTGTAAGATCACCAAGTTCCACACGCGGCTTCGGCACGGGCATTACTACTGATGAGTAATATTATTATATTGCTAATTATATTACTAATAAAGGTTTACAAGCTTGAAAAATGTTACTTAAATTACCCTGGTACCCGCTGTACTTCCCCCCCCCCCCCCAGCGTACGGCGTACGCTACAAGTTTATCATAAATGAGGAACCTTGAAAACGTTAGATCTTCACTGTGCGACTAGTTTAGACTTATCACATGGTCGCGATGCAGTCCGTGGTTCTTATTGCTGCAGGCCCCACGAGTTTATCTATTAGGAAATGTCAAGCCCTAACCCCAACCCAAACCCCCAGCCTTATCCCTAATCATACTTTAGCCCTAACCCTAAAAAACCGTGAGTACTGACACTCCAAACACCCAGATTTTAATGTTGGCCAGGGGCAACATTGTTGGCTTGTAAAACCCCCCGCAAGTAGGGCGCAGCCACGACGGGGTGTAGGCCGTAGGGACCAGGAGCTGCAATTTTGACATTTTGACGATGATTTCAACGATCGGAGTGCTCTCGAAAAGGCGGCAGCCCCGGCGGGGGTGTAGGGGCGGAGCCCCCGCAAGCAGGGTCCAGGGGCTGCAAGCCCCGGTGGGGGTCGAGGGGGCGATGATTTTAACAATCAGAAAGCGCTTGAAAAGTGTAAAAGCCCGAAACTGGAAACAGAGAGAAAAAATGAAAAAGTTAGAAAAACAAAACCTGTGAATAGGGATCCCTAAAAAAGTTCAGTATTTACACAGAGTTTACACCAGTTAAGCCATTTCAGTTTTTCCCACGGTAGCGTGGGAAGAAAATTTTTGAAATCTGCGCTGTGATTGGCTTAAATTTTCCATCGTCAGAAATTTCAGCCAATCACAGCGCTCTGGTGTAAACGCTGTGTAAATACTGAACTTTTTTAGGGATCCCTAATAGGGACCAATCACAGCGCAGATTTCAAAAATTTTCTTCCCACGCTACCGTGGCATACGTGCGCTGCAAGCCTACGCGCGCGTGCGCGCGTGTTTGTAAATCAATTTTTTTTGATAAAAAAAATTTAAAACAAAATAAAATCAAAAATATTTTCAAACACGTGTTCCTTTCTTTGTTTGAAAAGCGCTGCCTTATCCCGCGCTGCGCGTGGCGCAGAACAGGGGGTAAGTCGGAAGAACCTGTCCGTTCCTCTCATGAGCGCTCATGAGTGTATCATGAGTGTGTCATGAGTGTATCATGAGTGTATCATGAGCGCTCATGAGACGTTTTTAGGTGTTTCAACGTCTCATGAGCGCTCATGAGTGTATCATGAGTGTGTCATGAGTGTATCATGAGCGCTCATGAGTGCTCATGAGACCTTGCTCATGAGCGCTCATGAGACATATGTCTCATCCCATCTCTGTTTCAATGTCTCATGAGCGCTCATGAGACGTTTTGACCTACATGTGCTCATGAGTGTATCATGAGACATGTCTCATGAGACATATGTCTCATGAGACGTTAGGGTTATGGTTATGGTTGGGTTTAGGGTTGGGCTAGGGTTAGGGCTTTCCTTTAGGTCTAGGGACCCGTAGAGGGTAGGGCTAGGTCCAAGCCTATGGGTCAACCCTAACCCTATCCCTACGGGTCCCTAGACCTAAAGGAAAGCCCTAACCCTAGCCCAACCCTAAACCCAACCATAACCATAACCCTAACGTCTCATGAGACATATGTCTCATGAGACATGTCTCATGATACACTCATGAGCACATGTAGGTCAAAACGTCTCATGAGCGCTCATGAGACATTGAAACAGAGATGGGATGAGACATATGTCTCATGAGCGCTCATGAGCAAGGTCTCATGAGCACTCATGAGCGCTCATGATACACTCATGACACACTCATGATACACTCATGAGCGCTCATGAGACGTTGAAACACCTAAAAACGTCTCATGAGCGCTCATGATACACTCATGATACACTCATGACACACTCATGATACACTCATGAGCGCTCATGAGAGGAACGGACAGGTTCTTCCGACTTACCGAACAGGGATAAGGAGGGAACACCGCGCATGTACAGGATCCTGTCCCAAGTCATTTTGACCATGTTCCGGAGGTCCTACAATCACCAAATTTTGGGAATTGGTAGCGTTTGACATGAATTTGATGACTCTCTTTTCAATTTTGGAAATCGATCACTTTTGCACGCGCAAATGTAGAGCCGCGCACACTATTTAATATTGCTAACGCGCATGTCTTAAAGTGAGCCGCGCACCAATTTCAAATGATTCTGGAAAAAATATCATTCGATTTCCACTGGTTCGACGCAAATCCAATATGGCCGACTTTCAGTTAGGGAAAACCCAAAGAAAATTGTTATGAGTTGATTTGAATAGAGTACTTTATACTTACTTCCTTCCATGTTATGTACTTCATGAGGGCAAAGACCTATAAATTGCCTTACCTAATAAGGATATGCTCCAATCCGTTAATATTTAGCTTAATCAAGAAACGAAGTACGAGGGCGATAACCCTGCGATAAAACGATTGGAAGAGACAGTAAACGACTTTGTTTCTGAAGTTTACTGGTTGAACTCTGCTGATGATCCCAACACGACGAGTATCACATCGGATCAGTTTATTCAATGTTATAAATCGATCCAAGCTGCACCCGACTCAATGTTAACCCTTTGGAGACGATTGGGTCACAGGTGACCCACAACTTTGAACCCATATAGCGTCTTTCTAGACCATATTTGAAAGTTTTAAATCGTTTCCAGGGTTGAACCATACATTTTTCTAGCATTTTGAGGTCGTTTTGAGCCTCTGAAGTTATCGACTTTGGAAAACAGTGCTAAAACAGTGCATTTGGTAGGCAAAATGGGTAGTTTAATGGCCATATCTCAAAATTGGTACGAGTATACTTAAAATGGACTTGGAAAATGCAAGAAAAGTGTGTATTTTACCCCGGGGTAAAGTTTCAGGGTGATATTCCAAATTTTGTGCCTCTCAGAGGCGTTCAAAGTGCTGGGTCACCTGTGACCCAATCGTCCCCTAACGCTAAAACAGGAATTTGCATTTTACGAGCATTTCTAAAGGAATGGCCCCCGATAAAAGTCTAAAACGGCATTTTTTAAACAGGTGCTAGCGACTAACCGACTCCATCATTGTTATCTCAACATCTTAGGGAGTCGATGAAAAAATTTTTGAGATCCGTGCTCCTTCAGAAAATTTTTCATCTCGGCCAATTTTAAAATTCTAAAATCGGCTACAGATGAGATAGAGAGGCCCATAGGGTGTGCAAACTGTGCAGAATGGCCGGGTTTATATAAGTGTTATGAACAAACATAGGGTCTAAAATGAACAGTTTACGAGTTATCGGGCAAAATAGCGGCAAAATCTCAATTCCTATTTTAGCGTTAGGGGACGATTGGGTCACAGGTGACCCAATAGAAATACAGGTGGTAGAACCAAAATTCCTTTTCCTGCGTTCAAGTAGGTTCAAAGTGAGTGTCTCTAGAAAGTTTTAGAGAATTCTGTCGACAGGGGGCTTATCGTCCCCAAAGGGTTAACCAACGACAGTGTAGCTTCCCCTTGCAATCACTGGGGTTCGTACTTCAGTCACTGTCTCAAGGACTTAACTGCGAATGAAATTATTGAGGCTACTTCGCGTATTTTTCTATCCAGTATGAAACTTGCCAGAGCAACAATGAACAATTTTGAAAATGTTATCAGCGCAGAAAAACTCGAGAAGCAACTACGTGAATGCAAAGAAGAACTTGATCGCCACCGTCTTAGCGTGATTGAGCTTCAGCAAACGGTTATTGAAGCCCAAAAGCAACAACTAAGTGCAGTGTCAACTTCGGTGAAGAAGGTGAAAGCCTACTCTTCTGTGCTTGCACAGAATTGTGCTGCAACCTCCCCTAAAGTGGTAAAACCACTAACGTCGCACCACCCTACTCCCGTCCAACAGCCCGGAAGAGAGAAGAACCTGATTGTGTTTGGTCTCCAAGAAACAACCGATAGAGTAGCTAAAACTACTTTAGACGAACTTTTTGAGGAACTGCAAGAGAAACCGAAAGTGACAACGATAAAACGCATCGGGGAAAGAAATGACAAACGTCCTAGACCGCTCTTAGTATCCCTGGAGAGGAGAGCGACTCTCCTGGCGCTTCTCAAAAAAGCACGAAACCTCAAAGACTCCAAACAGTTTTCGGCTGTTTATCTATCTCCGGATCTAACGCCCTCTGAACTGAAGCAGCAAAAAGCTCTCAGGTCCACTTTGAAACGGATACGACTAGAAGATCCAGACGGCTGCTATTTTATCCGTAACAATGTTATCCAAGTGGGATAGTTCCCGACTAATTCACCGTTATCAGAGAACCGTGCTAGGAGCAGGCAGTCTGCTGCAGTCCCTTTCAAATGAAGGAAAACGAGTTGTCTGTAATTAAAACTGTGTCAGTGCGGGATATAAACTGTCATTTTTATTATTTATTATTATTATTCTACGGTGAGTTTTAGGACAGATGCACCAACCGGGAGGTCAAGCTACGCCAAGAAAGTGTGTCAGAGTTGTCACTGAGTCACTTTTCCGGCAGTATATTTCGTCTCTTGCGGTGGGACGTCTTTGGAAGATGTCCCCAGAGGTGCAACTGCGATGAGTCCAAAGTCTATTGTTTTTAAAAACCCTTCTCCCCCAGGAATCAGATAGAACGGCTGAAAATGTGACACTGTAAATTGATGGTGTATTCATCAATCTAAAAGCAACTCCCGGTGATGCATCATTGATCATGTAGATACTAGTACTGATTACTGAAATAAATGAAGAATAAGCGGTAAGCCCTGGGGAACTCTCGGTGAGGGCTCTCTCTATCTGAACCATCTCCATTCCGTAATCCGTATCAATCTGCCTCTTTTCGCTAAAGTAAGTGAGATTCCAAAACATCCTCCCCTCTTGCCATACAACCTCCCGGCTCCCCACCCTCATAATCTACCCACACAAACAAGAGAAAGAGAGGGACGGACTTTCCTCCTTCATTATACCCCTCTCTAATCTCTATCTCTACTCCTCTTCACCCTCCCCTTGACCGGACCCTCCCTTTAATATTCCTCCATATCTTGTCCGTATCTACTATCCCCATTCATCTTCCTCTCCTTCATCTTCCTCGGAGTCTAAAGTGCAGACTCCCCCGTCTGACTCCCCTGCTAAGATCGAGTAAAGTGTAGTATCAATTTAGTCTCTCTCATTTCTACTAACCCTTCTTTACCTCTCCCAGGATTCCGATAGAACGGCTGAAAATTTGATACTCTGAATTGGTGGTGCATTTATCAATCTAAAAGTAACTTCCAGTGACTCGAATTCATCATATGGACACTATTACTGATTACTGAAGTGAAGACAAGCCCTGGGGCACTCTCGGTGAGGACTGTTTCTCTATCTGAACCATCTACGCTCCATATCCATCTGCTTCTTTTCGCAGTAAGTCAGCCTTATTCTAAACAGTTTTCCCCTTCTACCATACAACCCCCGCTCCCCCACACCCACATAATCTACCCATACTTTATACCCGCCCCTCCGTCACATCCTTCTACATTCATTTCCCCCTTGGCCTTTATTCCTCCCCTCAATCCCCCTCCACCTCCCCCTTTTTTTCCTTTTCTCCTTCTTCCTCTACTCATTCATTCCCCCTTCATCTCCCTCTCCATCCGTTCCTTCATTCCCCCCTTTTATCCTACCACTTTACCCCCCCCCCTTCGACCTTCGCCCTCCTTCATCCACGCTTTTTAGATAGTAGATACCCATTCATTCAGAGAGAGAGAGAGAGAGAGAGAGTGTGTGTGTGTGTGTGTGTGAGAGAGAGGGAGATACCTAGAGAAAGAGAGGGAGAGTGAAAGACATAAACTACCTAGAGAATTAAAGAAAGAGAGATAGAGATCTAAAATTCTACACCACTACTGAGCCAGGCGCCTTTGGGGAGCAGTGCGAGGTACAGTCGAACCAAACCAAACTGCAGCTCGGCCTCACTCACTGTGTAGTGTGTGGTGTATGCACATTGCACTATGATCCTCCCTTTCATCTAACCCACCCTCATCTACCTCTCTTTCTTCATTTGCTCCCTTCATCCTCTCCTTTATCTTCCAACTTCCACTCTTCCTTTCACTTCTCGTATTGCATCTTATCGTTTCGTTTCAAGTTCCCTCTTCTCTCCCAAACCTCACCCTGTCTTCTCCCCCGAACCTCACCATTTCATCTCTCCCGAACCCCACCCTGTATTCTCTCCCGAACCCCACCCAGCACCCTGTCTTTTCTCCGAAACCTCACCCTGTATTCTCTCCCAAACGTCACGATGTCTTCTCTCCCAAACGTCATGCTTCATTCCCCCTTTTATCCTACCACTTTACCCCCCCCCCCCCTTCGACCTTCGCCCTCCTTCATCCACGCTTTTTAGATAGTAGATACCCATTCATTTCCCTCTTCATCCTCCATCTCCTCCTTCATTCCCCCTTTATCCTCGCCTCCATTTCCCCCTTCGTCCTCTCTCCTACTTCTTCTTTTTTCATTCCACCACTTCATCCTTCCCCTCTATCTCTCGTCCTTCACCCCCCCCCCTTTATCCTCCCCTCGGGCTCGATCTACTCTTTCATCTTTCTCCACTCTCCCCAGCTCCCCTCCATTCCTTCTCCTCTTTCATATTACTGAAGTGAAGAGTAAGCCCTGGGGACCCTAGGTGAGGGATTTCTCTATCTGAAGTTCAGATTCTGAACCTTGTGTAGCTCAGACTGGATTTTATTTCATAATCTGTGATGGTTCGGCTGATAAATCTGAACCATCCATCTCCATTCCATATCCAATATAGAGAGGCAAAGAGAGAGAGAGAGTAGATAGAGACTAGATGCGCTCTCGCGCGATACCCGCGCGCTAGCTCGCCTCTCTCTACCTCCACTCTCTCGTCTCGCTCTCTCTCTCCTCTCTCGCTCCCTCTCTCTCTCTCTCTCTCTCTCCTCTCCGCCTTCATGCTCGCGCTTGCGCTCGAGAGCTCCCCGCTCCTCTGTCCTTGGGTCGGGGTGTCAGAACTCGGACCCCCTTTTCCCCTTTCTCTCCTAATGCCTGCTGTTCCCCTCTTGTGCCCCTCCCTAGAATGTAGAGTTTCATTTTGTATGCCCTATTGGGGTTTTTATTAATCTTTTTTGACCATTTATGTATCATTATGGCGGTACCTCCTAATTTTAAGCGAGTTTCATTATCATTTTTGCTACCCTTATATCGTCCCCCGCCCTTCTGGGTTCCGTTATTAATCTTTATTCATGTACCCCCTTTTTCCTCCTAATCAGGTGGTGACAATGCATCCGGAATTAGGTGGAGCTTAACCTGGTCCGGCCGGGCTCACAACGCCCCCGTCGGATAGTGCGTTTATCGATTGAGAGAGAGAGAGACGAGGGAGAGAGAGAGGAGAGAGAATAGGAGAGCCACGAGGAGTACGCAAGCGATAGAGCTCGCCTTCATCTAGATCTCTCTCTCGCGCCCGCGATCGAGCGCCTCGCCGCTCTCTTCGCCTTCGGGAACTCTCTCTCGGATGCGTCCTCCTCCTCTCTCTCTCTCTCTCTCTCTCTCTCTCCTCTTCTCTCGCTCTCCTGTCTCCTCTCTCTCTCTCTCGCTCTCTTCTGCTCTCTCTCTCTCTCTCTCTCTTCTCCATCTCTTTTTTGATGACTTTTTTTTTTTGCGTCTCGCTGAAGCCTTTGTTGCTCTAGCACGCACGACTTTGGAAGACGGAGGCTGGAAGGGGGTGTTGGGGAATATCTGCTTGACGGCTCTCATGTTCTATATGGTTTCACTTATTCCCTTATCATCTACCTCGCATCATTAAAGAAGAAGAGAGATAGATCTAAATTCTACACCACTCACTGGACCCGGCGCCTTTGGGGAGGCAGTTCGACGTAACAGTCGAACCAAACCAAACGGCACGCGCGGCCTCAACTCACTGTGGTAGGTGTGTGGTGTATTACAACATGCACTATGATCCTCCCCCTTTCATCATAACCACCCTCATCTACCCTCTTTTCTTTCTTTTGCTCCCTTCCTACCTCTCCTTTATTATCTTCCAACTTCCATCCACGTCTTCTTCGCGTTTCCCTTCTCGTATTGCATCTATCGGTTTCGTTTCAAGTTCCCTCTTCTCCGTATCCCAAACCTCAACCCTGTCTTCTACTCCCCCGACCTTCACCATTTCAGTCTCTCTGCTCCCTCCCTACCCCCAAACCCGACTCTTATTCGTTCTCCCGACCCTCCCCCACATGCCAACCCTATGGCTGTTCTTTTCCTCCCTAAACCTCACCCTTTATTGTGCTTCTCCCCAACTATCATATTTCTTATTCGCTGCTCTCCTCCCAACCTTCCCGCCCCCGGCCTTTTGCTGATTCTCTACAACTCATCTCCCACACTTTGCCCTTGTCTTTCCTCTCCCAAAACGAGCTACAACATCGCCTGACGCACCCTCGATTGTGAGGTCAAGGTCTTCTTTCCTCGATCGGGACCTCCGTCCCTCTCTTCTCTCCCAATTCCTCTCTCCTGGGACTTTCGTTTCTGCCGTTTTCTTCCCCCTCCCCTCCCGCCATGGTTCCTGTTCTATCGGTTCTCGTCTTCTGCGTGTACCTCCCTACTCCCCTCCCTTTCTTCTGCAAATTCCGACCTAACGCCCACCCATCACACCCCTTTCTTATCTCTCGCAAACCTCCTCCCTGTTCTCTCGTCTCCACGTCCCCTACGTCTTCTCTCCCAAACCTCACCCTCTCTTCTCTCCCGAACCTCACCCTGTCTTCTCCCCCGAACCTCACCATTTCATTGGTTACGAAGTCACCCCTATTATTGCATATATATATATATATATATATATCCGTGAGCTAGCGCAGAGGGGGAATTTCATTACCAACCCGAACCCCACCCAGCACCCTGTCGTCTCTCCCAAACCTCGCCCCATATTCTCTGCCGAGTGTTCTGTTTGTCACTGTAATCGGGATACCACAGTAGCTAGGGTATTTTGTGATCTCATCTCTCTCCACCTCTCAGGTCCCTGGTCCCAGTTTAATGATTGGTTACGATCCGAACCTGGAACAAATTGCAGTTAAATGCCGCATTCGTATCGGCATACATCGGGTTGTCGTCAAATAAATATATGAACAATAGTGCTGATACTACTGATAGACTTGGTGATATCCCGGTGATATTTTATTTATTTTATAAATCTTTGCGGGTTGAAGAGAATGCCACTTCCCAATTGCTCAATTGCTGGTACACGTACTAAATTCAGGGATAAGATTATGTACATCTCATGTGTTATTTTGTTGTATTGGCCACTAAAACCAATTTGTATCAATTTATTTCCGGCATGGTGGGGGATTCAACCCGCCCCTCGTCTTTGATTCAAGGCCAAAGATACATTGTTTAGGGATCGCTGGCCTAAAATGTAATTGTCACAAAATGGGACTCTGTCTCAGTTCACGAACATGCTTTGCGTAGCGCGCGGAGTGGAAAAATAGCTTTGCGCACAGAGCAAAGTTTGTCAGCATCGGAATTTACACACACACACTTTGAGCAGTGCGCGCAATAGACTACTGGCCCCTATCGGGGGCCAGCAACGTTTGCCAATTTCTTTGTTTTCTTTCTTGTCTCAAACGGTTTTGAAAAAATGTTATAGGGATCCCTAATAAAGTTGTGACTTGTCACTGTAGTCTTGCGGAGGCGCGGTTGTGACTTGTCACCGCGTGTGCGCGTACCAAAACGCACGTGGTTCCCACTGCGCGTATACTCCATTTTTTTTCAACTGTTCACCCCCCAAAGTCGTGCGCGGAAATGTTTTGCGCGTCTATCACATGTTAACGTGTAGCGCGCGCAGCGTAAATTAAAATATCGCACGCGCACGAGTTGGAGGGTGAACAGTTGAATAAAAATGGACTTTAACTTGTCACCGCATGGTTTGCGCCGCGCCGCAGCTAAAGTCCATTTTTATTCAACTGTTCACCCTCCAACTCGTGCGCGTGCGATATTTTAATTTACGCTGCGAGCGCTACACGTTAACATGTGATAGACGCGCAAAACATTTCCGCGCACGACTTTGGGGGGTGAACAGTTGAAAAAAAATGGAGTATACAATCGCGCATTTTGAAGCCACGCCGCCACGGGAACCACATGTTTGGTGACAAGTCACAACTTTATTAGGGATCCCTATGCGCTGGCGGCTGGTCGCCACAACCATCATAGATTCTTCAACCTTCCTCGTTCACATTTCCCCTCCTTCGTTGTCCAGGCCCCCTTAAGCTCCCGGCCTGGCAGCAAATAGCAATCCCGGCCCGACCAAAATTTCATCGATTTTACCCTACCCCGGCTTAGTGCTAATCACTGCCCGTGCTGGGAATTTAAATATTTGTTCAATCTTCCAATCATCAATAAATTTAAGATAAATCGCCCTAATAAATTGTGGACGAGCGGCGAGCCGGGATTAACGGCCACTTAAGATTAGCCCCGGTCCAGTTACCCCAGTTGTTATTTGTTAAAAGTTCATCTCCTTCTAGGGCATGTTTATTTATTTATATCTCCTTCTAGGGCATGTTTATTTCTGAAGGGGCGAACATGGCAAGCAGTTACTCGATGTTTGGATTGAACAGCAGTCAACCAGAGAAAATTAAAGATGAGCTTAGGGTGCCCAGTAAAGTGATATGCCATCTTATTGGACAGGTAGGAACCATGTTACAGCCCCATAAGCCACCGTGTTTTGCTGACTAATATAATAAATATATGAACTCAAGAGATTGTGCTTCCATTTGTGTAGACTACTTTTCGAAGTTTTCAAATTATGACAAAAGTATGATTTTTAAAACGATAGCAACTTCTCTGTTCAGGGTGCGGAAACACTACGACAGATCCAGCAACAGACAAGTTGTACGGTGCAAATTCAGCCCCCGGGCCCAGATCCTTCTGTGGACAGGCCCGTGACATTATCAGGGACGCGATCAAACATTGAAATGTGCAAGGGACTGATCCGGAAGATAATTTCAGACAATCCCGTCAGTACACCCTCCCCACCAATGAGCTTCTCGACACTCTCAGAATATAACAGTAAGTTGTTTTATGTTAGGCCATACTTTTATCCAGTTTTTTATAGGTTTTCATAGTGAAAGTGTGGGAGTTGTATCTTTCTTCTTCTTCTTGGAGTGCCGTGTTAAAAGACTCGAGTTGAATCTTGTTCTATATGTCTTTTCTCATTGTCCCTTCGTTTGCCACACCAGTGGACAATGGCAGGTGTTTCTGAGCTCATTCTTATCTCTCTCTCCCCCGCCCTCGTTATTATATATCTCTTTATTTTACCACCCTCTCCTTCTCTTTTTTTTATTCCCTTGTCCACCACTACACGATGATAAAGGAGCTTTGTCAACAGCTCAGCGAGCAGGTGCATTGTTAGCACGTTCCCTCTCTCTCGTTCCCGCTTCTAATTCTACTCATTCAGTCTGTATAGTAGAGTCGATAACTACATCGACCTCTCCCAATTGTTCCAGTTTTTGTCACATCTGTTTGGAACCTCGACACGACCTCTAAACAGGTGTTACTTTTTCACAAACTGTTTTCATCTTGGTGTAATCAGCAGTTGAAATGTTGTTGATCATAACAAAAACCGAACTATTTTTTTTCAACTTGGGGTAAAACCATGGGTGTCAAAAGTTAGCTCTAGGTCCCCTGAGTAACCATCCGGAGACTCTAAGAGATATTTCAAGCCGTTCTCCCGTAATCATTAATCCCGGTGGAGAAAAAAATACAATGCGGACGTACGTGAGCGCTGGCAGGCTGTTTACATGTTATTGTATGTCTCTCACTCTCTCTGGAAAAACCGCACGTGCGGTTGCGCCGCGCGAGATAACTCTTTCTCAAGGGGGAGAAAAGAGAGAGACGCACATTAACGTTACACATTAAAGTTGAGGTTGTAGGCAATTGCACGTACGTCCATACTCAAATATGTGCTCTACCGGGATTAATGATTACAGGAGAACGGCTTGAAATATCTCTTAGAGTCTCCAGATGGTTACTCAGGGGACCTAGAGCTAACTTTTGACACCCATGGTTTTACCCCAAGTTGAAAAAAAATAGTTAGGTTTTTGTTATGATCAGCAACATTTCAACTGCTGATTACACCAAGATGAAAACAGTTTGTGAAAAAGTAAGACCTGTTTAGAGGTCGTGTCGAGGCTCCAAACTGATGTGACAAAAACTGGAACAATTGGGAGAGGTCGATGTAGTTATCGACTCTACTAGTACCCGCCCGCCCCTCTCTCACACACACTCCCTCTATATCTGTCTTCTCTCCCTATCTCTCTCTATCTCTCTCTATCTCTATCTCTCCCTATCTCTATCTCCCTCTCTATCACTATCTCCCTCTCTATCTCTGTCTTCTCTCTTTCGTTCGTCCCCATGAGTGTCGCCGCACTGTAACAATGCCGTGACGAAACATTACCATATCTAAAGATCAAACCAGAAATCTTATTGTTCCGTCCTCCTACTCTAATCCATTTCAATTCCGGCAAATATTAACCTCTTCTCCAACTTTTCAGCTGCAAATAGCAACACTGATTTGGCCGCTATGCTAATGCAAAAAGCTACCCTGTCATCCCAGACTGAAATGAGTATGAGCGAGGAAATGATGATCCCCCAAAACAAGGTAATTGGTAGTTGGATAAGGTATTTAAAGAATGTTATTAATTAGTTGGATAAGGTAATTAATTAGTTGGATAGGGTAATTAATTAGTCCATGACTTGTTTATTATTATTTATTAATTGATAACTTTTCGCCAATGCCCACTATGGGTTTTAGTTGGAAATTACCCCTCCGCGAAATAGGGGTAACTTCGCAACCAAGGGTTTTAGCAGTTATCAAATAAAAATGACATGCAAAATTCTCAAACTTAATAACTCTCTCCCTCTCAGGTGGGCCTAATCATTGGCAAGGGAGGCGAATCAATTAAGGAGTTACAGAACAAGGCTGGCTGTAGGATGCAGATGATTCAGGAGGGAGTGTATGCTAATGCCCCGGAGAAACCCCTCAAAATGATCGGATCACCCGCTGCCATCCAGAAAGCTCGGGTTAGTGATAATTCGTGATAATTAGTGATAATTAGTGACGACCATTAAAGTAGACGTAGGTCTAAGGGGGGTTGTCTTTGCTTTACACATGGTTTGTCTGTGAAAGTTCTTTTCAGGAATGACCTCATAAATCGCTGACTGTAATTCTTTGCATGTTATCAGGCTGTGTATGATTGCATGATTTAACATTCAGCTTCTTTTAGCTCTCTCTCTCTCCTCTTTCTCTCTCTCTCTCTCTATCTCTCTCTCTCTCTCTCTCTCTCACTCTCACTCTCACTCTCTCTATCCCTCGCGCTCTCTGCCACTCCCACAACTCTTTACCCTTCATATAAAATAGCCCATAAAATACTCTACTATACCTTAGTTCAAGCAACGATCTCTCCACACATAAATTTAAACTGTCTCCTAGTTAAAGTAACAAACTCTCCCCACAGGAATTGGTACCCTCTCCTAGTTAAAGTAACAAACTCTCCCCACAGGAATTGGTACCCTCTCCTAGTTAAAGTAACAAACTCTCCCCACAGGAATTGTTACCCTTTCCTAGTTAAAGTAACAAACTCTCCCCACAGGAATTGTTACCCTCTCCTAGTTAAAGTAACAAACTCTCCCCACAGGAATTGTTACCCTCTCCTAGTTAAAGTAACAAACTCTCCCCACAGGAATTGGTACCCTCTCCTAGTTAAAGTAACAAACTCTCCCCACAGGAATTGTTACCCTCTCCTAGTTAAAGTAACAAACTCTCCCCACAGGAATTGGTACCCTCTCCTAGTTAAAGTAACAAACTCTCCCCACAGGAATTGGTACAAGAACTCCTGAAGGACGACGTCATTGGAAGAATGAACGGATCTGCGTTTGTTTCCCTCCTGAATTCCAATCAGTATGAGTCAACTCAGCATGTTCCTGTGCCTCGCGATCTTGTCGGGTAAGTTGTCAGACATGTTAGTCAAACATGTTAGTCAAACATGTCAGTCAAACAGTTTAGTCAATGATCCCTTTTGTAACTTAGTACTTTTCTAGTCGATTAGCTAATATAAGCCCCCTTTCTTTGCAGTATGGTAATTGGAAAGGACGGTCAAACGATTCGGAAAATCCAAAACGAGACAGGAGCAAGAGTTCAGTTTAACACCGTCGACCCCAACGTCCCCGGGGACAGATTTGTCCTGGTTCAGGGCACCCGTGAACAGGTTAGCTTTGTTGCGGGAACCGACCGAAACAAGTAAACAACCAATCAGAATTCATTATTTAGGTCACGTGACTGGTTATCAGCCAATCAGGGACCAGTATTTCCTGATTCGGTCGGTTCATGGCTTTGTTGATTGAGGAATCCTATTTTGGGACCTTGTTTTTTATCTAGTTGTACATGCATTTTAAAATGGAAATCACCGTTTTGGCGTAATACCCATTATTGGTAACGAAATTACCCCCGGTATCGCGGTACTACCGGGGATAATTTCGTTACCAATTATCCATTCTCAATCGAACATGATAACTCTCTCGCATTCTTTGAAATAAGGGGAGGGGTCTTGGAACGGAAGGAGGGAGAGAATTAGGAGACGTTCAAGTAGACGGGGGCTAGTTGCTGGGGGGGGGGGGGTGTTAGGTTAAATATCAAGTAATGGGAGTCTGTAAAATCAAAACAACCCGTTTTATGAAATTCTATCGTAGAATTATACTGCTGTAGCAGTCACCGCTACATAAATGTCTGGTAAAAATAAAAGAGTAGTAGAATGGATATATAACTGTATATCAATCACCTTTAGAGATAACTTTATTAATCAATATTTCATAAAGTCATTATGTTCTAATCTATTTTAAGTAGCAATCTAGGATTAGATATCGGGCAGGGTAGAGAGGGTAGAATATTAAATGCAACTTTTTTTATTATTATTGCTCTACTCGAGCACGGCCGTATTCGCGTCCCAAACCCTTGGTTACGAAATATCCCCTCAATAGACCTTCGTACGCTGGCAAGGGAGGGGTAACTTCGTTAACAACCCAAACCCCTCACTGTAGGTATCCTGACAATAACCCCAATAACCCCAGTTATAATATATCCTGATAATAACCCCAATAACCCCAGTTATAATATATCCTGATAATAACCCCAATACCACCCCGCCACTAGGTTGAGCGAGCGGTGTACCAAGTGAAACAGATCTGTGAGAAGGCAATCAGCAAAGAGAGCAGGTTTGGACCGGGAACATTCATCACCGAACTGAATATCCCCGCCAACAAATGTGGACTTGTCATTGGAAAAGGTAAATAACTTTTCAGTTAAATTTGATTTACTTTTTATCATTCCAATTGGTTTGTTCGAATAGGAATTAGGATAATTGAGAACTGAGGTGGTGGCGAAAGTATTCTTGTTTCTATGTATTCTTGCTTTACAAATTTGCTTTGCCACTTGCACTCCCACGCATGACCACGTTTGACGTCAAATTCCTAACTTCAATCACATGAAACTCGAATCTTGTTTTAACAGAAGCCCTGTTAAAATGGAC
Source organism: Hormiphora californensis (assembly GCA_020137815.1). Taxonomy (NCBI): domain Eukaryota; kingdom Metazoa; phylum Ctenophora; class Tentaculata; order Cydippida; family Pleurobrachiidae; genus Hormiphora; species Hormiphora californensis. The sequence continues at coordinate 4,034,540 of CM035359.1, forward strand.
CATTTTACTCATTTCTCTGTGTTCCTCTGACTCTAATTACCAAATTTCCCCTCACCATTTCTTTCGCGTGAGAGAGGGAAACAACAAGCAGGGCTGGATCGGGGATCCGACACATTATTGATAATGTTGAGGAATATCATCCCGTTTTCCTAGAATTTGAAGTTCCCTCTCCTGTGGTTACCATGGTTACAAAAATTCAATAAATCACAAAATACCAGACTCCGCTATCTCCTTTTATTTCTCTCAATGTCTCCCTCTCTCTCCCATGCTGATAATTTTAAAAGGAAAGAGGGGGTCGACCGGGCAGCGATGAAAATATGGGGATAAAATATATGTTGGTACACCAGGAATGGGAAAAGTAACATTAGTATCATTTACATAATATATATTTTATGAGTCATTTGCATATTTTATGAGTCATTGCAATACATTGCATTGAAATCCGTATAAAATTTGTTGTTTAAAAATATTATTGAGTGTTTTAAATCAATATCTTTCTTCATTATATATAACCGTCCATATTAACTGTATTTTAACCAGATAACGACCAGGTATAACTTGAACCCCAATCCTCTCCCCTCTTTTTCTCCATCTCTAATCTCAGAATATATTCTTTCACTCGCCCAACCCTCATCGAAGGCATCGCCCCTTTATCTTTTGCTCAGCTCACTCTCAAATATAATAACCTTTCATTTGGTAACTCCATCTTTACTTAACTAAGTTCTCGGTTTTTTTCTTAATGGATATACATATATCCACTAACTAGAATTCTGGAGAATATTATCCTAGTTAGTATGATGTAGATTGTAGGTTAAAAAGGTAGTAAAATAGGTTCTCAAAATCACCAGTTCTCGAAAACCCTTCCCGCCATCTCTCCCCGCCTAATTACCGCAGCTTCCCTAAAACCAGGAACCGACCGAATCAGGAAATACTGGTCCCTGATTGGCTGATAACCAGTCACGTGACCTAAATAACGAGTTCTGATTGGTTGTTTACTTGTTTCGGTCGGTTCCTGCCTAAAACCTCTCCAATTGCAGGCGGAGAGACAATCAAATCGTTCATTGAGCAATCCGGTGCACACATCGAGTTGAACAAGAACAATCCCCCTGATGCGCTGTTCAAGGCGTTCACGGTTCGAGGAACTCAGCCCCAGATCGAGCTAGCTCAACAACTCATTTGTCAGAGGATTGGAATCAACAACGGTAGGTTGTGACGTAATTTAGTTACCACTAACCACTAGTTGTGACGTAATAGGTAGTTGTGACGTAATAGTTACCACGGACCACTAACCACTAGTTGTGACGTAATAGGTAGTTGTGACGTAATAGCTACCGCCCAACTATAGTGGTTAGTGGGTGGTGTGATGTAAACACCTTCATTAGATTATCAACCAACCAACCAACTTCCCCATCGCATACATGTGTAACCACCCAGCTTCACCCACAGTGTACATGTGTAACCATGCCCACCTATATCCTGATTCACTATAAATACTACATGTGTAACCACCCTTTATACCCCCGCAGTGTACGTGACTGGACGGCCCTACGACATGAACGGTCAGACCACCCAGGATTACGAACGAGAGCGGGAGATGAAGCAGCAACAACAACAGGGAATGCAGAGTCTGGGAAACAAGACACCAACAGGTAGTTGTTGTTGTTGTAGTAGTAGTAGTTCTAGGGAGAAATTAGAGCCGAGGGGGGCCTAAAGTCCTCCTCGCCAGCTCCACTGATCTCCCCGGGTCGGACGTAAGTAGGTCGAGTGTCGTCCGAGTCGTCCCGAATAACCTCATTCTCTCGCCAGAGGTTCGGGAGCAGTCCTGCATCCAATGTTGCAGGTCCTGTTGTTGTCCTGGACAGTATGGACATTCCGGGCTCACGGCCTCATCTATCCGGTGTTGGTAGGCTCGGAAACCATTGTGGTGGCCCGATCGGAGACGAGCTATGAGTACCTGGTCCTTTCTCGTCGTTATGTCTTTGTCCGTGTCTTTATTATAGTTTTTGTAGGTCTCTGCAGTCCGCTGGTGTTGTACCGGCTCGTCCTTTATCACCCGCCGTATGTGGGCCTTCACGGCTGCGAAGGATACTGGCCTCTCACCCTGATTCTCCGTTTCCAGGGTGGTTGCGTCCTTGGCTGCCTTATCAGCTAGTTCGTTACCGGGAACATCCACATGGCTGGGGATCCACTGAATGGTAATGTCTGCTCTGCATCCACCCATACTGTGTAGTAATCCGGCAATTGTCGATGTCGGGTTTGTACTATTCATGCTATCGCATAGTGATTTGCTATCGGTACAGATTAGCACTCTCCAATACTGGGGGTGGGAGTGGAGCCAAGAGGACGCTGTCCTCATAGCTTCTAGCTCCTCCTCAAATGATGAGGTGTGCGGTCGTCCTCTAGTCTTGATGGTGTCAATGACGGTGGGGTTTTCTGGGGGTCCAGTGGTTGCCACCATACCACTGCCTCCGTTGGAAGTACCCTCCTCTGCCGATCCATCTGTGTATATCGTTACCTCTGCCTTGTGTTCACTGATGGTCGACAGTGTTGTTGTTGTTGTAGACCGGAGACCCCCATAGGTCCCGGTGTCCCGATTTTTTTTTCACGCCTGGAATTTTCATTTTGGGAGCTCGTTTTGCTGCAGGAATTTTACTATTTGCTGCAGTCATGGATAGGGATTTTGCCGTCCTAAAATACCCCGGCAGTCCCAGTACCCCTAACATTGGAATATTTCCCTACTGCAGTCCCTATAAGGTTGAAATATTCCTTGGAATATTCCATCTCTGCAGTGCCTGCTGCAGTGCTGCTGCTGCAGCAGTGGAAATGTCTTGGAATATTCCACTCAGGGACTGCAACAGTGACTATAACGATCTCACCCCTTTGTATAGCTATGGGGAAAAAAGAGAGCTATGTTAAAGTATGAATCTCTCTTTTCTTCCCCTTCCCTGCTGCAGTGCTGCAGCGACTGCAGAGATGGAAAATTCCGAGAAAATTCCACTCAGGTACTGCAAACAGTGACTATAACGATCTCACCCCTTTGTAAAGCTATGGGGAAAAAAGAGATCTTTGTTAAAGTATGAATCTCTCTTTTCTTTCCCCCTCCCCCTTACTCGACGTTGTCGGTGCATTACGCACAACTGGGGCATGCCCCAACATATTCTTATATCTCCGGTTACACAATGTTAACACTGCAGCACTGCTGTCTCTCTGTGTGTAAGTATGCGCGAAATATCTCTTCTGATGAACCTGCATGCAGAGCTGTGCAGTCCCATATTTTTTCATTTTGCTGTGCAAGGATATCTTGTTTTTTGCTGCAGAATTTTTTGAATTTATATTGGCCTTTCAGATTCCAAGAGATAGGGAAATGGAGCCACATAGACGTCTCAAAAAGGAGGGGTTCGTGATTTGCGCCATCGTTTACTTTAGGTCTTTGGAGAGCCACACAGTAGTTATTCGCCAAGTAGGCATTGGAAATGAGCTGTTTTTGTATTTTTTGTTGTAATTGTTGAGGTTGTACGGAGGTAATGGTCAATCATCTTCAGGTTCAAATTTCTTTGGAATTGATATTACAACGCGGTACCTGTATTTAAGGGCCACCCCAGATTTACCGGGGTGTTTACTAAAACCTTACCCAGGAGGTACCCGGTAAATAGTCGGGTCCGACTGCATCGATATGCAATTGGAAATCTCATTCGGCGGTATTTATTACTATCAAGTGGTGACTCGCTAAAGTAGGGGAGAGAGTCTATTTATAGAAAATGTTGTCTTGATATAATGACCGTATGCCGGGGCGAGATGTTGCAGTCAGTGCTGAGAAAGAACTCGAACTAGGATGAAATTGGTTATAGGGGGGGCCTCTGTAAAAGAGAGTAAAAAAAAACAATGGGTACATTTTGGCAAAGAACGCTATACAATTCAATTTCAAACATGGAGCGGAGAGAAGATCCATCCACACTCGAAGACGTAGCATGGGAAGGGTATAGAGTGGTGAATGGGGAGAAAAATAGGATGTAGAGAATCTATTCCGAAGGAGACTCTCTCTAAGATAAGAGATACTCTATAGGCTATAGAGAATCTATCTCTATATATATATCCTTTTAAAGGAGAATGGCTTAGTAGTGGGACTGTAGTATGCGCATTAGGATGTGTGGAGAGATAGTTTGTTTAGTTTTAGGTTTGCGTCGTTTAGATAGAGTTGAGATTGAGATTCAGTAGAATTTTAGAAAATAAAAAGGTTTAGGCGGGGGTGCGGTGCGGGGGGGGGGGGTTAGAGGGGGGGGGGGGGGAGATGGGGTGGTAGGGGTGGTGGTTGGGGGATGGGTTGCGGGGGCGCAGCGTTGGGAGTCGGGCGGGCTAGAGAGGAGGTAGCGCAGCGCAGGGGGGTGATGGGATCAGGGGGTGGGGGAGTGTGCGGTTTGGGCGGTTGTTCTTGGGTAGTTTTTTTGATGGGGAGGTGAGGGCGTTAGGAATAGGATAGTAGAGGTGGTAGCGGGTTTTGTTTATGTTCTTGTTTTTGTTTCTTTGTGTTTGGTTAGGGTAGGTGGAGTAGGGGGTTGGTTTCTTTGACGTTTTGGGGGTGTGGGTTCGGGGCGGGGGAGGTAGTTGTGGTGGGTATTGGTAGGAGGTTTGGGGGGGGGGTGGGGGTTAGGGGGGGGGGGTTTTGGTTTGGGGGGTTGGGGGTTGGGGGTGGGTGGTTGTTGGTGGGGTGGTGAGGCGAAGGTTCGGGTTGAGGTGGGGGGTGGGGTGACTGGGGGGGCGGGGGCGAGCGAATCGCGGGGGGGGGACTTAGGGCGCGTGGGGGGTGGGATGTTCGGTAGATAGTGGTCGGGGTAGGTTGGTTGGGGGAGGGGGGGCGAGGTTATGCGGTGGGGCGGAGGGCGAGGGGGGTTGGTCGGGAGTGGGGGGGGCGCGCGGGGGGGTGGGGGGGGGGGGGGGGTTGGGGGGGGTTTTGGGGGTGGGGTTTGGGGGGGGGGGTTTCTATGGGGGTGGGCGGTGGGGCGAGGAATACATCCTATGGGGAGTGGGGGGAGTTTAGCGAATTAGTGGGCGAGTGCTGCGGGCGCGGGGGTTGGGGGGGGTTAGGGACAGGGGGTCTTTTCCACTAGTGTGACGTAATAGTAGTTGTGACGTATAGTCCCGGGCCCAACTTATAGTGGTTAGGGGTGGTGTGATGTAAACACCTTCATTAGATTATAACCAACCAACCAACTTCCCCATCGCATACATGTGTATTGTGTAACCACCCAGCTTCACCCACAGTGTACATGTGTAACCAGGGCCCACCTAAAACCCTGATTCACTATAAAAACTACCTGTGTAACCCCCCTTTAAAACCCCCGCAGTGTACGTGACTGGACGGCCCTACGACATGAACGGTCAGACCACCCAGGATTACGAACGAGAGCGGGAGATGAAGCAGCAACAACAACAGGGAATGCAGAGTCTGGGAAACAAGACACCAACAGGTAGTTGTTGTTGTTGTTGTTGTAGACCGGAGACCCCCATAGGTCTCAAAAAGTGCAGGTTCTTGATTTGCGGCCATCCGTTTACTTTGGTCTTTGAGATCATCATGTATTTATTCGCCAAGTAGGCATTGTAATGGTGTAATTGTTGAGTTACGGAGGTAATGGTCAATCATCTTCATGTTCAATTTCTTGGAATTGATATTACAGACGGTACCTGATTTACCGGGCACCCCGATTTACCGGGTAAAACCCTTACCCAGTAGGTACCCGGTAAATCGGGGTCCGACTGTATTCAATTGGAATCTCATTCGGGTCATTATTACTATCAAGGCCGTGACTCGCTAAAGTAGGGAAGAGCTATTTATAGAACTTGTTGTCTTAAATATAAGACCGTAGCCCGGTGCGAGATATTGCAGTCAGTGCCTGAAAAAAGAACTCGAACTAGATGCAATGTATCGGGGGCAGCTCTTTAAAAGATATAACAAAAACATGTTACATTTTGGCAAAATTGCATTCAAAAAAGAAAAGGGAGGGTCCCTCCAACAATTTTTTTATTGAAGAGAGAGTTTGCCACACTTCTTTCAACCCCTATCTTTAAAATTTAAATAAGAGGAAAAGGAAAAAAAGGGGGGGGGGGGGGTGGGGGGAAATGTGGGAAAAACCGGTGGGGTTTGGTTTCGGGGGGGGGGGGGGGGGGGGAGGGGGGGGGGGGGGGGTGGGTTTTGGGGTTGGGTTTTCCTTTTTTTGTTGGGTTTTTTGTATTTTTAGTTGGGGTTGGAAAATTTTAATTTGGTTCCCAAAAATTTTAGTTGTTCCCCAGGGGGGACCAATGCAGGGAAAGCAAGAAACAACCCCAAACCAAACCCCTCCCCTCCACCCCCCCCCCCACCCCCACCCACCCCCCGGGGGCCCCCCCGGGCCCCCCCCCCCCCCGCCTATTCCCCAAAAGCAGGCAGAGAGTGGGGCCCCAAAAACTTTCATATGTTCAGCCTTTTCCGCTTTTCTTTACTCAAAGGCAAAAAAACCCCTTCCAAAAGAAAAAAAAAACAAAGGGAAAAAAAGGGGGGGGGGAAAAAAAGAGAAAAGTAAAAAAACCCCCCCCCCCAAAATTACCGGGGATTCAGTAATTTCGCCCAAAGCCTTTTTTTACCCCAAATTTCTTTTTTTTCTCCCAAAATTAGCCCCAAAAACCCAAATTTTCCCCCCCCTTCCCCGGGGGGCCCGGGGGGAAAACCGGGGGGGACCCCCCCCCCTTCCCCCCCCCATTTTTTTTTTCTCTCTCTCCTCTCTCTTCCTCTCCAAAATTTTTTTAAAAAATTTCCCCCTTTCCCCCCCAGGTCTTCCCCAAAAAAATTCCACAATATATTTTCGGTTTAAAAAGGGGCCCCTTTTTGGGGGGAAAAAAAAGGGGGGTTTGGGGAAAAAAAAAATTGGGTTGGGTGTGGTAAAATGTTTGGGGGGAAAAAAGGGGGGAAAATTTTGGGTAAAGGGGGTTTAAAAATTTCCCCCTTCCTTTTAAAAAAAAAAAACCCCCCCCCCCCCCCCCCCCCCCAAAACCCCCCGGGGGGGCCCGGGGGCGAGGCAGTTCGCTCTCTCTCTCTCTCTCTCTCTCTCTCTCTCTCTCATCAATTATCTCGCTGTTTCATTCACTTGTAATAGTACATGATACTACCTCGATCTCTCTTACCCCACAGACTCGTCTCCTTTTGATTCTCATCAATATCAAAGACTAAATAGTAGCCACAAACCCAATCTTTCGCAAACCGAGCGAAGGGGGGAAGAGAAAATCAGAAGAACGGAGGGAGAGAGGAGGTAGAGAGAAGATCTATCTCTCTCGCTCTTTCTCTCTTCAATCAATTATCTCGCTGTTTCATTCACTTGTAATAGTACATGATACTACCTCGATCTCTCTTACCCCACAGACTCGTCTCCTTTTGATTCTCATCAATATCAAGGACTAAATAGTAGCCACAGACCCAATATTTCTATCCTCCCGGCTCTTTTGTGGGCATGCGGAGCGCAGGCGCAAAGGGGAATCCTCTCGCTCTCCTCTCTCCCTCCTCTCTCTCTCCTCCTCACCCCTCTCTCTCTCTCTCTCTCTCTCTCTCTTCTACACACAAATATATCTGGGTGAGGTCCAGGCTCATAGATAAATACAGGCTCTGCAATGGGCGAGAATCGTCATTGTCATACACAGGATGATACCTTGAGTCATCCGGTTTCAATAACATCATCCCTCTTCTGCCCCTGTGAGACCTATCACTCTGGTAGTCTTGGGGAACAAAACTATGGAGTTAGTTAAAAATAGTCGGATCAAAGGAGTAATACTTTGTGTGCACAATTTTACTTGTAGAGGCTGCTTGGCTCTAAACGTTCCCAATTTCTTCCCATCTCTCTCCCTCCTCTCTCTCTCTCTCTCTCCCTCTCTCTTTCTCCTCTCTCTCTCTCTCTCTCTCTCTCTCTCTCTCTCTTTCTCTCTCTCTTTCCAGCAGCCAACCCTACCCACACTAAGGCTGTCAACACTCGCCCGGAAAATGGACATACCAACTGACATACAACACTCAACTGCTGTTGTGGAGAAATAGGGAGACAGTGACAGAATGAACTGTAGAAATAGGGAGACAGTGATAGAATGAACTCTAGAAATAGGGAGACAACTTGATAGAATGAACTGTAGAAATAGGGAGACAGTGATAGAATGAACTGTAGAAATAGGGAGACAGTGATAGAATGAACTCTAGAAATAGGGAGACAGTGATAGAATGAACTGTAGAAATAGGGAGACAGTGACAGAATGAACTGTAGAAATAGGGAGACAGTGACAGAATGAACTCTAGAAATAGGGAGACAGTGATAGAATGAACTGTAGAAATAGGGAGACAGTGACAGAATGAACTGTAGAAATAGGGAGGAGACAGTGATCAGAATGAACTCTAGAAATAGGGAGACAGTGATAGAATGAACTGTAGAAATAGGGAGACAGTGACAGAATGAACTGTAGAAATAGGGAGACAGTGACAGAATGAACTGTAGAAATAGGGAGACAGTGACAGAATGAACTCTAGAAATAGGGAGACAGTGATAGAATGAACTGTAGAAATAGGGAGACAGTGATAGAATGAACTGTAGAAATAGGGAGACAGTGATAGAATGAACCATGTAGAAATAGGGAGACAGTGATAGAATGAACTGTAGAAATAGGGAGACAGTGATAGAATGAACTGTAGAAATAGGGAGACAGTGACAGAATGAACTTTAGAAATAGAGAGACAGTGACAGAATGAACTGTAGAAATAGGGAGACAGTGACATAATGAACTGTAGAAATAGGGAGACAGTGATAGAATGAACTGTAGAAATAGGGAGACAGTGACAGAATGAAATCGTAGAAATAGGGAGGTAGTGAGTGCAAGTGAAAGAAGGAAGTGAGAAGAGAGTCTAGAAATAGGGAGACAGTGGAAGAAGGAAGTCTAGAAGTAGGGAGTGATATCAGGTTGAGTGAGAAGGTATATCTCAACCCCATCTAGACATTGAATGGGGTGAAAAGAGATTCTGAGAGATGCCCATGACGCACCCTCACTAACTATGAGTGATAGAACTTGAGAGTTGTTGTTGTCTTCAACAGACACACAAACCTCTCAATTTAGTGTACACACACACAGCGACTAGTGAGGGTTATTCAATGAGGCCCCCCTCCTGATCATGTGAGTGTGCTGCTGCTCTTTTATACGCAGCATATTGAGGGACATCAATACTTTTGTCACTGGCGGTGGGGGCCCGGGGCGGTTTCTTTAAGAAATCCAGGAACCAGGTATCGACCCGCGACCGTGCTGGACATTCATTATTTGTCTGGATGTTCGATGTTCATCATTTGTCATGTACAATGGTCTTTTGGCATCCATCCCAAAACAATTCCATCCATGTCTACTCTCTCTCTCTCAGCTCTCTCTCTCTCTCTCTCTCTCTCTCTCTCTCTCTCTCTCTCTCTCTCTCTCTCTCTCTCTCTCTCTCTCTCTCTCTCTCTCTCTCTCTCTCTCTCTCTCACTCACTCACTCACTCACTCACTCACTCACTCCTCTCTCTCTCTCTCTCTCTCTCTCTCTCTCTCTCTCTCTCTCTCTCTCTCTCTCTCCCTCTCCCTCTCCCTCTCTCTCTGCCCCCCAATCCACGACTTCACAAGCAGGGAGAGTCTCTCAACCTGTGTGCGTGTATGCATGCCATGCTTGTGAGTGGAGAGAGAGGCCGGGGACATGGATCAGAGCTCTGAGCGGGGATAAAGATAAAAGGATAGAGAGAAAGCGGGGGAAATAGAGAGAGGGAAGCGGCTAAGATATATTTGTAGAGGGGACGCTGCGAAGGAATTGAAAATAAAAATGAGAATTGTGAATTAAATTATGTGGCCAAGGCGGCGAAAAAATTGATACATAATAACATGGAATTATAAAATCCTAGATTATCTCTATTTTTATTCAACTTATTCAAAACTTACTCTATTATAATTACCTCTAACTCACCCCTCACTCCCCAGGCGGTAACGACTACCAATTCTACGCACAACTTGCCCAGCTCATGAGTCAGCAACAACAGCAGCAGCAGCAGCAGGTAGGTTGAGTTTAGTCATGTGTATCTGTTTATCTCTCTCTCTCTCTCTCTCTCTCTCTCTATCTCTCTTTCTATCTCTCTTTCTATCTCTCTCTTTCTTTCTCTCTATCTCTACCTCTATATCTTCATTCTTCCCCTTCATTGTAGATGTTATTTCTTCCATGTCTATTCATTCTTCACAGTTGTCTGTTTCCCCCTCTGTCTCATTCTCACTAACGGTTATAGTTACCTCAATTTTGCCCCCGTCTCTAATTCCTACTGGTCCGCCTGGGGGCCTCATAAAACCTTGGTTACCAATCAATTTGTCATTAAAAATCATTAATCTGTCATGTGTAGTATTCCCCCATCTTATCTCTACTTTTTTATCTCTACCCATCCCGCCTTCCATGGAAAAATAAAAAATTACAAACCCTACGGAAAATGGTAGGTTTTGTTCACTCAAAACATGTCAAAGTTTCATAAAATCATCGGAAAAATCATCTGTCGTGTGGCTCACACCACCATTTTGGTTCGGCATGTCATCGGTGTGACCTAACATTTCAAATGTTGTTATACAATGTGAAATTCACATGACGTTGTTACCCAGTTTTCCCCGGTTTTAACATGTTGTTAAGTACCATTTTTTCCCCGGTTTTAACATGTTGTTATACCAATTTCAGCAGCAACAAGTTGTCCAGCAACAGCAACAACAGCAACATGGCCAGACGGAGGCTCAACAGCTGTTGCAACTGTACACTGCAATCGCTGCAACATACGGGCATGAGGTGAGCTTACTATTCAATTCGACTTAATTAGGGCTTGATTATTATCTTATCTCAATTGTCAGCTAGTTATCCGGGATAACATTTTATTATACCCCTGGCCCTATTACATATCTCCTTCGGGTACGAGCTGTCCCCCATTCTCTCCTACGCTGCTATTAAGTCGCTATCAGACTGTCAGATACACCCAATTATACCCTGGCTATTGCCTAGCTAGACCCTGTTTCGTGCACCGTGTAAAGGGACGGTTAGAAAATAACAACCTGGCTAATGTGTTTCCCTCCAGGGAGCTCAATTCTGGTGGCAGTCCCAGCAGATGAAGGGTAACCAGCAGCAGCCACAACAGGCTACCACCCAGTCCCCTGCTAACACCGGACTATCTGGCTTCTCAACGGGCAACATGGGAGGTGGAGCTGGTGGAGGTGAGGAAAAATATTTTTATTGGGTTTAACTATTTTGGGTGGGAAACAGTCTTATAAATCAAGTTTCAAACAAGTAACACTCTCACACACACAGGGGTACCACACAGCATAGGCTGCAACTAAGGGTCCCTAAGTCTGTCTGTCTTCCCCAAGACCCACACGATGTTATTATATGTTCTAAGGGTCCATCCTAAGAAGGGCCCCCTTTTTATTTATCGTCGCGGGGCGCAGAAAGAGAGATGGTCGAACAGGGCAAGACCCACGTAGGATGATGGACTTTGAGACAGTTACTTGTTTGTATGAAAGTCCAACTTGTCACAAGTATCTGTATAAAGATTTGTCTGTCTAAAAGTAACTAATTTACAGTTTCCCTGGTGGGATTGAGATCTGTTAAAACTCCCCTCACTCTCACCAGAGTCATGTTAAAAAACGGTGTTTGACGTCCGTCTAAGTGTATAGTCTATAACCCGCCCACGGCTCACAAACAGTTCATACATTTGCAGTTTCATGTTTGTTTCATTTTGAATGCTCTGTTACACTGACATACACCCGTCTAAGTCTCTCTTAACTCTTTAATCCTAAATCTATCCTAAATCTATCACTACACAACCGTATCGCCTAGTTTGGTTCAGTCATTCTGTCAAATGGTGCTCCTTTTCTGTATCTTTCAACATAGTACCTCTAATAGCTGATCTCTAACGCACTCAATACCTGCTCGTTTTCTTGTACTCAGGTCACGTCCATAATATTGCTCTGTTTCAAAACATACTCCTTGTGCCAATGCTCCACTATATCCCCTAATAATTCCCAAAATTTCAAGTTTCTATCTTCAAAACTGTGGTCTCAGTAACATTAAAACTGTCCCTGCATCATCCTGCATTCTGGATACAGAATAACTTTGCGGATGTGTGACATAAACGAATTCTCGGGATTCTCCAAACTCTCTCACAAACAGTTCATACATTTGCAGTTTCATGTTTGTTTCATTTTGAATGCTCTGTTACACTGACATACACCCGTCTAAGTCTCTCTTTAATCCTAAATCTATCCTAAATCTATCACTACACAACCGTATCGCCTAGTTTGGTTCAGTCATTCTGTCAAATGGTGCTCCTTTTCTGTATCTTTCAACATAGTACCTCTAATAGCTGATCTCTAACGCACTCAATACCTGCTCGTTTTCTTGTACTCAGGTCACGTCCATAATATTGCTCTGTTTCAAAACATACTCCTTGTGCCAATGCTCCACTATATCCCCTAATAATTCCCAAAATTTCAAGTTTCTATCTTCAAAACTGTGGTCTCAGTAACATTAAAACTGTCCCTGCATCATCCTGCATTCTGGATACAGAATAACTTTGCGGATGTGGACTCACCTTCTCCCCAGGATTGCTAACTCCTTCAAACCCCGACCTGCTGGCATCTCCATCAAACCTAGATCTCCCAAACCTGTTTCCTAATTCTCTTCAGCTCGGATCACCTCTTCTCCCTTCCCGTGGATCACCTCCCCTCCCCTCCTCTCGGATCGCATCTTCCTTCTCGGATCTCATCCCTTCCTCTCTCCTCCCCTCCCCGGATCCCATATCCTCTTCTCCACTACATAAACACTTTCATTTTCATTGTTGTTATAGCTGAAGACGTCTGACATAGTTCAGTCGAAAGCTCCTGTTCTTAATTGAATATTAGTACTGCAAAATCGTTGTTTCTCTTTAATTGTTGCGGATGTGTGACATAAACGAATTCTCGGGATTCTCCAAACTCTCTCACAAACAGTTCATACATTTGCAGTTTCATATTTGTTTCATTTTGAATGCTCTGTTACACTGACATACACCCGTCTAAGTCTCTCTTTAATCCTAAATCTATCCTAAATCTATCACTACACAACCGTATCGCCTAGTTTGGTTCAGTCATTCTGTCAAATGGTGCTCCTTTTCTGTATCTTTCAACACAGTACCTCTAATAGCTGATCTCTAACGCACTCAATACCTGCTCGTTTTCTTGTACACAGTACATCAAACCTAGATCTCCCAAACCTGTTTCCTAATTCTCTTCAGCTCGGATCACCTCTTCTCCCTTCCCGTGGATCACCTCCCCTCCCCTCCTCTCGGATCGCATCTTCCTTCTCGGATCTCATCCCTTCCTCTCTCCTCCCCTCCCCGGATCCCATATCCTCTTCTCCACTACATAAACACTTTCATTTTCATTGTTGTTATAGCTGAAGACGTCTGACATAGTTCAGTCGAAAGCTCCTGTTCTTAATTGAATATTAGTACTGCAAAATCGTTGTTTCTCTTTAATTTTCATTCTCCAAACTCTCTCACAAACAGTTCATACATTTGCAGTTTCATATTTGTTTCATTTTGAATGCTCTGTTACACTGACATACACCCGTCTAAGTCTCTCTTTAATCCTAAATCTATCCTAAATCTATCACTACACAACCGTATCGCCTAGTTTGGTTCAGTCATTCTGTCAAATGGTGCTCCTTTTCTGTATCTTTCAACACAGTACCTCTAATAGCTGATCTCTAACGCACTCAATACCTGCTCGTTTTCTTGTACATCAAACCTAGATCTCCCAAACCTGTTTCCTAATTCTCTTCAGCTCGGATCACCTCTTCTCCCTTCCCGTGGATCACCTCCCCTCCCCTCCTCTCGGATCGCATCTTCCTTCTCGGATCTCATCCCTTCCTCTCTCCTCCCCTCCCCGGATCCCATATCCTCTTCTCCACTACATAAACACTTTCATTTTCATTGTTGTTATAGCTGAAGACGTCTGACATAGTTCAGTCGAAAGCTCCTGTTCTTAATTGAATATTAGTACTGCAAAATCGTTGTTTCTCTTTAATTTTCATTCTCCAAACTCTCTCACAAACAGTTCATACATTTGCAGTTTCATATTTGTTTCATTTTGAATGCTCTGTTACACTGACATACACCCGTCTAAGTCTCTCTTTAATCCTAAATCTATCCTAAATCTATCACTACACAACCGTATCGCCTAGTTTGGTTCAGTCATTCTGTCAAATGGTGCTCCTTTTCTGTATCTTTCAACACAGTACCTCTAATAGCTGATCTCTAACGCACTCAATACCTGCTCGTTTTCTTGTACATCAAACCTAGATCTCCCAAACCTGTTTCCTAATTCTCTTCAGCTCGGATCACCTCTTCTCCCTTCCCGTGGATCACCTCCCCTCCCCTCCTCTCGGATCGCATCTTCCTTCTCGGATCTCATCCCTTCCTCTCTCCTCCCCTCCCCGGATCCCATATCCTCTTCTCCACTACATAAACACTTTCATTTTCATTGTTGTTATAGCTGAAGACGTCTGACATAGTTCAGTCGAAAGCTCCTGTTCTTAATTGAATATTAGTACTGCAAAATCGTTGTTTCTCTTTAATTTTCATTCTCCAAACTCTCTCACAAACAGTTCATACATTTGCAGTTTCATATTTGTTTCATTTTGAATGCTCTGTTACACTGACATACACCCGTCTAAGTCTCTCTTTAATCCTAAATCTATCCTAAATCTATCACTACACAACCGTATCGCCTAGTTTGGTTCAGTCATTCTGTCAAATGGTGCTCCTTTTCTGTATCTTTCAACACAGTACCTCTAATAGCTGATCTCTAACGCACTCAATACCTGCTCGTTTTCTTGTACATCAAACCTAGATCTCCCAAACCTGTTTCCTAATTCTCTTCAGCTCGGATCACCTCTTCTCCCTTCCCGTGGATCACCTCCCCTCCCCTCCTCTCGGATCGCATCTTCCTTCTCGGATCTCATCCCTTCCTCTCTCCTCCCCTCCCCGGATCCCATATCCTCTTCTCCACTACATAAACACTTTCATTTTCATTGTTGTTATAGCTGAAGACGTCTGACATAGTTCAGTCGAAAGCTCCTGTTCTTAATTGAATATTAGTACTGCAAAATCGTTGTTTCTCTTTAATTTTCATTCTCCAAACTCTCTCACAAACAGTTCATACATTTGCAGTTTCATATTTGTTTCATTTTGAATGCTCTGTTACACTGACATACACCCGTCTAAGTCTCTCTTTAATCCTAAATCTATCCTAAATCTATCACTACACAACCGTATCGCCTAGTTTGGTTCAGTCATTCTGTCAAATGGTGCTCCTTTTCTGTATCTTTCAACACAGTACCTCTAATAGCTGATCTCTAACGCACTCAATACCTGCTCGTTTTCTTGTACATCAAACCTAGATCTCCCAAACCTGTTTCCTAATTCTCTTCAGCTCGGATCACCTCTTCTCCCTTCCCGTGGATCACCTCCCCTCCCCTCCTCTCGGATCGCATCTTCCTTCTCGGATCTCATCCCTTCCTCTCTCCTCCCCTCCCCGGATCCCATATCCTCTTCTCCACTACATAAACACTTTCATTTTCATTGTTGTTATAGCTGAAGACGTCTGACATAGTTCAGTCGAAAGCTCCTGTTCTTAATTGAATATTAGTACTGCAAAATCGTTGTTTCTCTTTAATTTTCATTCTCCAAACTCTCTCACAAACAGTTCATACATTTGCAGTTTCATATTTGTTTCATTTTGAATGCTCTGTTACACTGACATACACCCGTCTAAGTCTCTCTTTAATCCTAAATCTATCCTAAATCTATCACTACACAACCGTATCGCCTAGTTTGGTTCAGTCATTCTGTCAAATGGTGCTCCTTTTCTGTATCTTTCAACACAGTACCTCTAATAGCTGATCTCTAACGCACTCAATACCTGCTCGTTTTCTTGTACATCAAACCTAGATCTCCCAAACCTGTTTCCTAATTCTCTTCAGCTCGGATCACCTCTTCTCCCTTCCCGTGGATCACCTCCCCTCCCCTCCTCTCGGATCGCATCTTCCTTCTCGGATCTCATCCCTTCCTCTCTCCTCCCCTCCCCGGATCCCATATCCTCTTCTCCACTACATAAACACTTTCATTTTCATTGTTGTTATAGCTGAAGACGTCTGACATAGTTCAGTCGAAAGCTCCTGTTCTTAATTGAATATTAGTACTGCAAAATCGTTGTTTCTCTTTAATTTTCATTCTCCAAACTCTCTCACAAACAGTTCATACATTTGCAGTTTCATATTTGTTTCATTTTGAATGCTCTGTTACACTGACATACACCCGTCTAAGTCTCTCTTTAATCCTAAATCTATCCTAAATCTATCACTACACAACCGTATCGCCTAGTTTGGTTCAGTCATTCTGTCAAATGGTGCTCCTTTTCTGTATCTTTCAACACAGTACCTCTAATAGCTGATCTCTAACGCACTCAATACCTGCTCGTTTTCTTGTACATCAAACCTAGATCTCCCAAACCTGTTTCCTAATTCTCTTCAGCTCGGATCACCTCTTCTCCCTTCCCGTGGATCACCTCCCCTCCCCTCCTCTCGGATCGCATCTTCCTTCTCGGATCTCATCCCTTCCTCTCTCCTCCCCTCCCCGGATCCCATATCCTCTTCTCCACTACATAAACACTTTCATTTTCATTGTTGTTATAGCTGAAGACGTCTGACATAGTTCAGTCGAAAGCTCCTGTTCTTAATTGAATATTAGTACTGCAAAATCGTTGTTTCTCTTTAATTTTCATTCTCCAAACTCTCTCACAAACAGTTCATACATTTGCAGTTTCATATTTGTTTCATTTTGAATGCTCTGTTACACTGACATACACCCGTCTAAGTCTCTCTTTAATCCTAAATCTATCCTAAATCTATCACTACACAACCGTATCGCCTAGTTTGGTTCAGTCATTCTGTCAAATGGTGCTCCTTTTCTGTATCTTTCAACACAGTACCTCTAATAGCTGATCTCTAACGCACTCAATACCTGCTCATTTTCTTGTACGGATCACCTCTTCTCCCTTCCCGTGGATCACCTCCCCTCCCCTCCTCTCGGATCGCATCTTCCTTCTCGGATCTCATCCCTTCCTCTCTCCTCCCCTCCCCGGATCCCATATCCTCTTCTCCACTACATAAACACTTTCATTTTCATTGTTGTTATAGCTGAAGACGTCTGACATAGTTCAGTCGAAAGCTCCTGTTCTTAATTGAATATTAGTACTGCAAAATCGTTGTTTCTCTTTAATTTTCATTCTCCAAACTCTCTCACAAACAGTTCATACATTTGCAGTTTCATATTTGTTTCATTTTGAATGCTCTGTTACACTGACATACACCCGTCTAAGTCTCTCTTTAATCCTAAATCTATCCTAAATCTATCACTACACAACCGTATCGCCTAGTTTGGTTCAGTCATTCTGTCAAATGGTGCTCCTTTTCTGTATCTTTCAACACAGTACCTCTAATAGCTGATCTCTAACGCACTCAATACCTGCTCGTTTTCTTGTACATCAAACCTAGATCTCCCAAACCTGTTTCCTAATTCTCTTCAGCTCGGATCACCTCTTCTCCCTTCCCGTGGATCACCTCCCCTCCCCTC
The DNA here is from genome assembly GCA_020137815.1 of Hormiphora californensis. Classification (NCBI taxonomy): domain Eukaryota; kingdom Metazoa; phylum Ctenophora; class Tentaculata; order Cydippida; family Pleurobrachiidae; genus Hormiphora; species Hormiphora californensis. The sequence continues at coordinate 4,052,247 of CM035359.1, forward strand.
CTCTCGGATCGCATCTTCCTTCTCGGATCTCATCCCTTCCTCTCTCCTCCCCTCCCCGGATCCCATATCCTCTTCTCCACTACATAAACACTTTCATTTTCATTGTTGTTATAGCTGAAGACGTCTGACATAGTTCAGTCGAAAGCTCCTGTTCTTAATTGAATATTAGTACTGCAAAATCGTTGTTTCTCTTTAATTTTCATTCTCCAAACTCTCTCACAAACAGTTCATACATTTGCAGTTTCATATTTGTTTCATTTTGAATGCTCTGTTACACTGACATACACCCGTCTAAGTCTCTCTTTAATCCTAAATCTATCCTAAATCTATCACTACACAACCGTATCGCCTAGTTTGGTTCAGTCATTCTGTCAAATGGTGCTCCTTTTCTGTATCTTTCAACACAGTACCTCTAATAGCTGATCTCTAACGCACTCAATACCTGCTCGTTTTCTTGTACATCAAACCTAGATCTCCCAAACCTGTTTCCTAATTCTCTTCAGCTCGGATCACCTCTTCTCCCTTCCCGTGGATCACCTCCCCTCCCCTCCTCTCGGATCGCATCTTCCTTCTCGGATCTCATCCCTTCCTCTCTCCTCCCCTCCCCGGATCCCATATCCTCTTCTCCACTACATAAACACTTTCATTTTCATTGTTGTTATAGCTGAAGACGTCTGACATAGTTCAGTCGAAAGCTCCTGTTCTTAATTGAATATTAGTACTGCAAAATCGTTGTTTCTCTTTAATTTTCATTCTCCAAACTCTCTCACAAACAGTTCATACATTTGCAGTTTCATATTTGTTTCATTTTGAATGCTCTGTTACACTGACATACACCCGTCTAAGTCTCTCTTTAATCCTAAATCTATCCTAAATCTATCACTACACAACCGTATCGCCTAGTTTGGTTCAGTCATTCTGTCAAATGGTGCTCCTTTTCTGTATCTTTCAACACAGTACCTCTAATAGCTGATCTCTAACGCACTCAATACCTGCTCATTTTCTTGTACGGATCACCTCTTCTCCCTTCCCGTGGATCACCTCCCCTCCCCTCCTCTCGGATCGCATCTTCCTTCTCGGATCTCATCCCTTCCTCTCTCCTCCCCTCCCCGGATCCCATATCCTCTTCTCCACTACATAAACACTTTCATTTTCATTGTTGTTATAGCTGAAGACGTCTGACATAGTTCAGTCGAAAGCTCCTGTTCTTAATTGAATATTAGTACTGCAAAATCGTTGTTTCTCTTTAATTTTCATTCTCCAAACTCTCTCACAAACAGTTCATACATTTGCAGTTTCATATTTGTTTCATTTTGAATGCTCTGTTACACTGACATACACCCGTCTAAGTCTCTCTTTAATCCTAAATCTATCCTAAATCTATCACTACACAACCGTATCGCCTAGTTTGGTTCAGTCATTCTGTCAAATGGTGCTCCTTTTCTGTATCTTTCAACACAGTACCTCTAATAGCTGATCTCTAACGCACTCAATACCTGCTCATTTTCTTGTACTAGCCACCACCCACCCCTCCACCCCACCCACCTCCCCCACCCTGGCCCGTCCCAAAGTAGAGGACTTTGCTACACACCACACTACAGAAACAATCCTTGTGTTTTGGTGCACTAAGTCGCTTATCGCGTGTAACAATTAATAAATGTTCTTATCAGGCCACCCGACTTCTAGAACATCTTACATTCCAGTAGCGCTGCAATCTGTCATATACCCCTTATTTGTGTTTGATCGTTTTCGTTTATCTTTGTCTCTACTGGAAATGGACACACTTCACATCTCATCACCAACACGTCACGGTATCCATCACATCCATCAAGGTCGTAAGTTTGTCAGTCCGTTGTTATGTACAGTTGTATCCAAATTATGTTCGTAGCCATTGAGAGATTCTATTCTTAATCTTAGTTAGTATCTTTAGCTAGCGCTGTTGACAGACCGTACTCACAATGGAAAACGTTACCTTGATCCAGACCAAGTCCAAGACTTGCTACCTTGTTCCAGAACAAAACATCTCAAGACTACCACAAAGGCAAAACGTTACCTTGTTCCAGACCAAACGAACTCAAGACACTCGAAGGCAAATTGTTACCTTGTTCCAGACCAAACCAAACTCAAGAATCTCTCAAAGGCAAAACGTTACCTGCTCCAGCTTAATATAAACCTTAGGAATTGATTTAGGCCAGGAGTAGTGTGATACCCCTGTCGACGTCGTGCGGCTCACGCCGCTCGGCGTCGCCAGTGGTTGACCACGGTCTTCCTGGAGCGTCTGAAGTAACATGCTCTGCATAAACTGATTGGTGGGTGGCCTTGCTACGGCGGAGTGGATGACGTGCTGGGGCGCCTAATAAGCGTGCTCGGTGCGGCCGCCGCTACTTTCGGGCAGGTCACTCGCCAGACGCAGCAAGTACAAACAAACAAACAAACAACCCGCCCACGTACTGCCGAACGGGCACACATTGACAGTGAAGAAATAAATTCTTTCTAATTTTGGTAGTTGAGATACGTAAAGTCCTCGATCCGGGTTGGAGATCCAAACTAGAAGACATAATTTCCATCTCTTCTAATACTATGTTGATGCTGAAATGTCGCATGTACGCGAATTCTTGTCGTGCTGATATATGTGCGTACACTGAGGCCAGGAAGAATTGAACCTCAGAAAACATGAGAGAGTGATCATGAAGATAGAGATAGAGATAGAGATAGAGATAGAGATAGAGATAGAGATAGAGACAAAAGGAATAATAAGCGAATATTACCAGAAACAAAAAACATACGCTACGGACACATTACAATATCTAATCATCCATGAATAATGATAATACATCTCAATCTTGTTACTGGTCGATTTAAGTATCAATATCTATTTAATCTTTCGCTCTCTCTCCCCCTGTCAGTGAGAGGCTCTCACTCTCTTATTCCTCCGTATGAGAAAAGCAAAAAAAAGTTTATGGAAAATGGTAGACCTTCCTCTAGAATTAGTCGTCTCTTTTCTTTCTCCACAAACCAACTTCACTTCCACTCTGACAGATCTCTGGAAACAGTCTGGGAACACTAAATGAGACAGAGAGAGACTAGGGGAGAGAGAGAGAGAGAGACATAGAGAATGTGACAGGGAAAATAAGAATTCACGAGATTAGAGATCTTGATACGGTTGTTATATGTACACAAACACGTCTTGTACATTGATCTGTCACTTTTACATCAGATACATTTCATATTCGACATATTAATATGTCGAATATGAAACATATCCCTCGTTTCATTAAGAAACCCCTTATTTAACTCTCCCCGGGATATACTGCAGAACTATATATGATATCAACCCTCTCTAACGCTTTATCTTCCCCCCCCCCCAGGTTTTGGTAGCGGTGCCGGTATAATACATCACCCCTCTAATGCTGTATCTTCCAGGTTTTGGTAGTGGTGCCGGTATAGGATCGTCTCTTGGTTCCCCCATGGGCCCTCTCGGTTCCGCTGGTAGCAGCGGTGGAAGCAGTGGACTATCCAGTGGACTCTCCGCTGGGTTGGGCGGTGGATTTGGTGGATTTGGAGGGTTCGGATCACCCACCAACGTGAATAGCAATAACAGCTCACCTCTTGGGGGTGGCAGTGGTGCGTTCGGAGGACCAGGCGGACTTGGAGCTGGGCTGTCAGGCAACATCGGAAGGTAGGAAGGAGCGAAAAATATCCCGAAAAAGACTGGCTAAGTTGGAACTGCTACCAAATGAAATTATTACTTTTTCTGTCCTTTTTGACTCGCCATTGCACGTGAGAAAACGAAAACATTATTTTATATACAAACAGATATCAAATCACCGATAAATCTTAATGTTTCAGTGACACAATGCAGGCAGTCGGCCAGAAATCTCCAGTTCCCCGGTCAACCCCGTCCTCCTCAACATCATCTTAACTGTTGACGGATCGCGTGACGTCATACGTGACCTGATGAGGATCACGTGACGTCATACGTGACCCGATGAGGATCACGTGACCAGATGCGGATCACGTGACCTTTGAACACCCCGGTCCCCGGATTTTCCGTACCACGTCGTATGTGTGTTTATTTCTTCAAAACGCTTCCAAATTCACCTCTTTTCTATCTTATTAGTATTCAAATGGTGTATGCAATATCATATTATTATAGATGTGAGAGAGAAGGAGAGAAATAGAATGCTAGTGGATCGATGCCCATTGTTCTCTCTTTTGCTTTTTGTTGTTGTGTGTGTGTGACAATCAATTCATGGTGATATATATTGGTTGGAAGAATTTCCAGGTTTTTGTTTTCATTTGTTGTTTGTCGTGCACACTTGTAGCAAGTTACTTTTTATGTCATATGTTGCACATTACTACATGCATAAATAAATATACTTATTATTAACTCTACTTACTACTTGTGTTGATCAATATTTTTCATATCTCCGATTTTCTTAAACATTTTTTCTATATCTATGCTCCAGTCGTATCAGTTCTATATATTATATTGCGTTATAAGAAAAGACACAATAAGGGTTAGTACGAAGAGAGAAACAGAGAGGTTCGAAAGAGGTAAATTGTTATATAATGCAGGAGGTTTTGAGAGAGGTCTCTCTCTATCATACTTCTTATTTTTCCAAACTTTTTTCCGTTTGTTGTTTTTGTTGAGAAAGCCACGTAAAACAAGAGGTGCTGATCAGGATATTGAAATGGCTGGTATATTTAAAGTGGGGAAGAGTATTACTAGTTTGATCGATGATCAATCTGTTTTACTCAACTTTACTTTTATATATCTCCCACAACAGTTCAAATCCTTTGAGGTTCATCTCTGAAGTGGTTGTAATATTGTTGTTCCATCAAAAATATCCGTTTTTAACATATATATTTTCTTGTGCATCATTAAAACGTGTTATCTTGTACTATGGCTATATTATATATCGGTATATTGAGTGTGTATTTTCCTGCGTGGGGTTTCTTGTTTTAGATTACGGAATACGTGCGAGAGAGAAAGAGAGAGATTTGGTCCCGAGAAAGAGAGAGAGAGAGAAAGAGAGAAATTGAAACTTTATACGTGTGTTTGTTTGATAGTATCTTCTTGTTTCTTTCTCAACTCACGCCACACTCAACACTCTTACACATGTTTTATCGTCACGATTAGAAAAGCCGGTTAAAGGGGAAAAAATTAAAAAATTACAACGGAAGGTTAGCTAGAAAATAATATTTTTCTAAAGCACCATAATGCATACAGTCGGACCCCAATTTATACCGGGATGCCGCGGTGAAAGGTTTTCGTCCGGTAAATCGGGGTTCTGGTAAATCGGGGTGCGACTGTATTAGTTTGTATGCATCTAAATGTCGTTTTTAGTGTTCTGTTACCCTCCCGTTACCCTCCCCGAACTATATAGACAACAGATAGTAATTATTGTTTCTCGTTTAGCTTTTTGTTAATCATCTATATTTTGTGTAACCCTATATGTAAACCCCGTCTTTTTTCTCATGATTATGATAATAATGATGATAACCTTTTCTATTGTTAGCAACCTGCCTTTTATGTCTATGTATGCGTTTTTGTACTCGACCTGTTATTTTGCCTTCTTATAGGGACGTTATATATCTGCTTGAGAGAGAGAGTATGCTTTTTAGTAATCAATTAATGAAAGATAATAATTGAATATAGTTTTTTAGTTTATATAATTGTTTTTTCTCGTGTTTCCCCCCGTTTTGAACAGCAATCATTTTCTTTATTCAACGAACGTTACATTTAAATACTTTTCGCTTCCAGTTTTTACTTTGATGGTTATTAGTAGTTCAAAAGTTTTATTAAATATATTATATAGATAGTTATGTATTTTATTAACTTATTACAAAAAAGATCTTTAACTTGAAGTTTATTTTTGTTTCAAAAAAGAGAACAAGTAGTTTTGTGAAATTTTCACCTATTTTGATACATTATACCTACAATCAAATTAGAGTGAGATTAACAAAATTACTTTATTAATATCGTTTAAGTAAGATATTATATTCAATATTGTTAAGTGTTAGACAGAGAATTAATCAACTTTAATTAGCCATGATTATAAACCTTCACTCATTACCCATATTAATTCTCGTTAGACACACTATTACATGCATCGTGTATCAAAAGTTAATTTATTAATTTATTCGAAAGTTTTGATTTAATTTTTGTCAGCATTGTTGCACTTTATTAACATCCCCTATAATTTATGAGTTTTGTTTTTTTGCTTGCTGATATAGCCCCGAATACTTTGTCCTTTCCCCTATACATCAGTTGTAAATAATTTGAAGCTTGACATACTTCCCCCCGTGTCCCCCTATACCACAAGAGCCCCTACCACTTGCCACAAAACGTTTTAATCAACTTATATACTTTATTAATCATATATACTTACTTAATTAGATACTTTTCCTATTCAAAGAAAAGTAAAAGTTATCAGTGTGTTTGTTAGTTTATCATTTTATTAACCCTACTTAATAATAAACGATAGTTATATTTCGTGCTTTAGAAAAGTATTTTATTTTCCTGCTACCTTCCGGACAAAAAAACGCTGGCTCTTGTAACAGAGTTGACAGAACTTTTCGGCACATCGCATACACACACACACACAAACATATATATATTCCCCTGAGCTGCTTCCTCGTGTATGCTGCATTTTAACTTGATTACTGGCCCATATAGTCGGCCGATAGACGGAACATGTGTGGAGACATTAGTTGAGAAGGACAACAGCACAACATGTAGAAAATATATATCAATGCTCCGATGGTCTATACAAACTTTTAAAAGGCTAAAAAAATTAACAAATGAAATGAAAACCGGCTTCACAATCAGATGATTCACATGTCAAAAGAGAGAGAGTGTGTGTCAGTTTGTCTGTGTTAGAATATAATATACGAACATTGTGTTCACCAGGGTTTTTCAAATGCATTCTTATAGCGTGTTGATGTTTATCAGTTTTCTAAAAATCAGGAATCGACCGAATCAGGAAATGCTGGTCCCTGATTGGCTGATAACCAGTCACGTGACCTAAATAACGAGTTCTGATTTGTTGTTTACTTGTGTCGGTCGGTTCCTGCTAAAAACCATCCTTTCCTTCTAGACGGAAAGGACCTCTATGTTTTCCAACATATTATAATATCTACTTTTTCATATTATATGTGTTATGTTATGCAAATGATATATATTTTTAGCCAACCTATCTACTGCTTAAAACCCGTTAAAAACCCTCAACGAAGTTTTTCAGTTTATATATGAAATATATTACTTTATGTTGGTATATAAAAACCTTATTAGGCTGTTTGTGTGTGTGTGTGAGTAAAATGCTTCTATATTAACATGAGTTCTGTTGTATCGATTTTTGAGTTTTGTGCCCCCGTTCAGCATTGTTGTTTCCCATTATTCTCACTCCAATCAGCCTCTATAACAAATGTATAGAGAGACTGAGCGGATGATGAGATAGGGTGAAACTGTATGTGCTGGACGGTAATGTGTTAGTTCCAAGTGTTTCGTCACGAAAATTGTTTTGTAATGTCACCATGTGTAATATCGAACAGTTCAAAATGACGTTGGTACCCTGCTCTCTCTCTTAGTTAGAGTAACGATCTCACTTCAGCTCTCTCCTAGTAAGAGTAACGATCTCACTTCAGCTCTCTCCTAGTTAGAGTACCGATCTCACTTTAGCTCTCTCCTAGTTAGAGTAACGATCTCATTAGCCTTAAAGTAACGATCTCACTTCAGCTCTCTCCTAGTTAGAGTAACGATCTCACTTCAGCTCTCTCCTAGTTAGAGTAACGATCTCACTTCAGCTCTCTCCTAGTTAGAGTAACGATCTCACTTCAGCTCTCTCCTAGTTAGAGTAACGATCTCACTGCATGTGGTACCACGTCTTGTCTCACCTAAAAGTACACTACTAGTTGTCAGACCTATTATCTTACCGCGGAAGTTGTTAGAAAATAGGAGAGAGTACAACGGCCGATGTTTTTTGCATGAGAGAGGGACGGAGTTGCATATTGCCTTGTTGAACCCTCTCTTTACTAAAGGAGGGTTAGAACAGTTGCAGAGAGAGATCTATAGAGGTCTGTAGAGATCAGAAAACGGTAGTCGAACTGTAATGATTGTGCATGGTGTGAGTAGAGATATCTATCCAGCTAGCTTAGCTAGAAATTGTGTTCGATTGAAAATATTATGGTATGGTAACAAGTACAGGAACCGACCGAATCAGGAAATACTCGTCCCTGATTGGCTGATAACCAGTCACGTGACCTAAATAACGAGTTCTGATTGGTTGCTTCGGTCGGTTTCTGGACAAGTGCTATACCCGTGTGTTATTGTTGTTGTTTTCTCCCTTTACCACTCTCACGCTCTCACTCTCCTATATGTAATACAGATTAAAGTCCAAGTATAGATACTAACACTTCACCCCAGAGCATCGTTATACTTTCTATAGGGTCTTCCCTAACAGTAACAACCGGAATTGGAGGCACCCTAGAAAGTGTAACGATGCTCTGGGGTACGTCATGACTTACAGCCCAACAGCTGAAGTGGACGTGGTGTATCATTACACATGCTGGACCATGTATTGTTGAGGGAGGGTGCAAGAGTCGTTATAGCTAGTCAGTAATACCAAAAGCAGAGAGAGAGATAGAGAGATATATTGTTGTGCTAAAGGTTGTGATACCATGGTTACCAATAACACACACACACACACATCTCTCTACTGAATCGTCAGTAGGCATGATGTTCATGTGTTGTGTGACGTTGGTAACCATGGCAACAACACATTATATTGATTGATATCTATATCACTATTATACACATGCATTAAACTTAGTTTGTTTTTTCTTGTTAACATCGCACACTATTACTACACAGTTATTAAGTGTGTTATATAAGTCCTTGTTTTGCCTTTCCTAAAGCAACGTGTTTTCATTGTACAATGGAGGCGGGGAAAGAAGCTGTCACTACCTTGGTTATTGGTAGGAAAGTTGATGAGCTGAGTGTGTAGTATCTCTACTAAAAACGGAGTGAACGGTTCAAGGTAGTTGTGGAATATATTGATATTCACTACCAATCAATATCAATTGTCAATGGCTTCAAGGAACGAAGACAAAATAAAATGGGTCCGGTCAGAAACGTTATACGGACAATACTGGAGAACACTCCTGACGTTGTATTGTGTTTCACATATATCAATTGTACAACTGTGTGTGTACTGTGTGTGGTCTCCTCTCTCCTAGTAGTATGTCATTAGTCATCAACAATGAAACTGGTAGCAAATTACCATCCATCCGTTTGTCCGTCCTTTTGTCGGTTTTGGCGTTCGTCTTCAGTTTGTTTGTGTGTTAGTCAGTGTGTTTGTTTGTTAGTCAGTGTGTTTGTTTGTCTGTTGTTAATGTTATCATAATGGACTTTAGTGTAGAGGGGGTTGGAGCTCCGGGAGATAATGAATAAACATAATATGGAGTCTTTGTCCCCAACTTGCACTGCACCCGTAACAAAACTAAATATATCCAACCTTTTCTCCAAGATATATTAATTCCTTATTAGAGAATGAATGAAACCTTATGTCCCTACGTCAATGAGAGATTAAATATCTAAATCATTAGCAGAGGATTTATCTTTCCAAGATCTTGCAAGATACGCGGGTTTCCATATTAGATGATATTGTATTTGCCTGCCTCACTCGACCCTGTTCACCGACCCCCAAATGTAAAAAGGAGGGTTAGAACATAACAATTTTTTGCAGGATCTATAACTCCACAGAATATGTAATGTGACGGGGTGAGGTAGACATACGGTGAGAGGTAGACACAATAGAGATGGTGTGACAGATCTAGACACACTATAACACAGTGTCATGATTCACACACGTGACACCAAGAGAGAGAGAGGAAGGGAGTGTGTAAAAGGGATGTAGCGAAGATCAATTGTCAAAGGCTCTTAGTATGCATCTTCATCGTGTTAGTAGGGAGAGAGAGGGTGAGCGAGAGACAGAGAGAGAATCACCGCTGATCTTTCGGAGAATGTAGATAACGATATTACGTCTTTGAACAGAAACCAGAAAGAATTGCCAGGCGACAATTTATCTTCGTCAGTTACTTAGTTCGTTTTCATATTCCGGTAAAATTTTCATACTAAGCTAAGACCTCTGCTAAAATGGGAAGGTGATAAGGGAAATATAGGAATAATACAGGGTGGACCGGAAACATGGAGCCACTTTGAGTGTCAATACAGTTCGGTGTCCGATGTACAGTGTAATTAAAATCGTATTTTAACGGTCTCTTGACTAGAAAAAGTGTCCCCCGAAGATTGAGATCGACAGAGAGTCACCCTTTCCTAACAATTAATAATTATCAGTGTGTCAACTGACAGGGTAACACGTTGAAATTTGGATCCGTACAATGGAGAGAGAGAAGATAATATTTTTGCAATTCTTATCTCCAACTGGCTCCATGTTTCTGACCCACCCTGGAGACAGAGAAGAAAACATGGATAATTTAAAGGGTGGTCATGGGACTCAAATCGTCTCATTCGACATCCTATCAGAGAATTAGGGACAAATTTTATCCCCCTCGCTGAAGGTCTTCTCCTTGTTCCTTATTCTCTGTGTGCTGGATTTATCATTCTCTCTTCCTTCTCTTTCTCTCTCTCTCTCTCTCTCTCTCTCTCTCTCTCTCTCTCTCTCTCTCTCTCTCTCTCTCTCTCTCTCTCTCTCTCTCTCTCTCCCTCCCTCTATTTCTCTTTCTCTATCTTCCGTTCCCTCTCCCAAACTATCGTGTCTTCCTACTCTACCAATGTCTATCTCTCCGTGACAGCCCACTCTGTCTGCCACTCCTCTCTCTCACTCTCAATCTCTCCCTCTCTCTCTCTCTCTCTCTCTCTCTCTCTCTCTCTCTCTCTCTCTCTCTCTCTCTCTCTCTCTCACTCTTTATCTCTTTCTCTCTCTCCCTCTCGCCATTTCCCGCCATTACATAAACACATACACAAACAGCTCCTTTACTCCTCCCTGTCTATTCTACTATTATCTCTCTCTCTCTCTCTCTCTCTCTCTCTCTCTCTCTCTCTCTCTCTCTCTCTCTCTCTCTCTCTCTCGCTCTCTCTCTCCCTCTCTCTCTCTCTCTCTCTCTCTCTCTCTAAAACGGAGAGCGTTTCTGAGCGTGTGGTGGTTGTGGATCATTGTGGATCATTGTGGGTTGGTCTCCAGTTTAATTTGTTTACTAATTTGGGTTGAAAAGACGACCCCATTCAATGAACACATTGTGCAGTGTGCCTCCCCTCATGTTACACACAGAACGTGTGGGGTGGGGTCTGGGTCCGCTAAGTTGCTGCTACACAGAGGAAGAAAGAGAGAGACTCCGAATGTGTGTGAGAGAATTGTAAGGGTAACTCAATCATGTCACGTGACGGCCCAGGGATGCCGCCATTTTGCCAGTGACAGGAACGCGCGGTGGAAATTTTGAGGTGGGAGGGCAGCTGTACGCACTTGAAGAGTCCTTTTCGCGCGCACGCACATCTCCGCCACGTGATTGTAGAAATGTGCTCATGGTGTTGATCCCACAGGTGCCTCAAAGAAATGGCATGCAACTGCATGGAGTGGAACCCTGTTTAGGTAGAGATATCATCTAACACAATAGGTTCTATTCCTAGAGAAATTGAGCGTGTTGTGTTTACTAGGGGCCACAGTCAATCCAGAACGCAAATTTGCCTTGTGTTCGAAGTTTGAACAAAACAAACGCAAATAAGAGCTCTAGATTGTCATTTGTAATTTCACTTACTGTCCTACTATAACAGTCGGACCCCGATTTACCGAGATGCTCGGGGGCCGGGGAAAGGGTACCCTAGGGTTTTACCCGGCCCTGTAATCTGTACTATATCGGGGTGAAAAACCGTTAATTCCCCATATGTATATCGGGGGAATTTAATCCTCGCAGTAAATCGGGATCAGACTGTACAGTCGGACCCCGATTTAACGGCATCCCCGGGGGAAGGGGTTTGTCCGTTAAATCGGGCCCGATCGGGGTGCCTGCTAAATCGGTGCAAATTAATACTGTTAATTCCCTGTATCGGGTTGCCTGCTAAATCGGGTCCGACTGCACTTGTGTTCGCCTAGACGGTGTAGCTTAACGGTGTCTAGCCGGCATACCGTCTAGACGGGTTTTGATAAATATTAAAATCCGCTAAAAAGTAAAAACGGCAAAACACTGCTTGAGACGGGTTTTAGACTGTCTAGACACTGTTGCTACACCCTGTCAATCTAGACGTTGTTTGCGGCAAACGAAAAGTTGCCTTGTAAAAGTCAGTCTCAACTTTTAATAAAATTTTCAGACGTGCCTCTCAACTTCGCGACGACATCGTCTACTAGACAGTGTCTAGACAACGTCTAGATACCGTCTAGAGTCTAGACATCGTGACGGTGTCCTCTCACACAGCTCAGAGTATTTAAACATGTTTATTCATTGAATATTTAGCGCTGTCCTTGAATAATATTCAAGGACAGCTGCTTAATATTTTTCACTAGTGACAAGGTGCAGCACCATTAGCTTTCTCTAACTTAGGCAACATCTGTATGGCGGCGCCATACCCCATTTGATTCTCAAGTGCGCTCAGATGGGTCGCGGCGCCAGACAGGGCAACATGGAGTACTGTCTCCTTTGAGTCTAAGAAGACAGTACTCCATGTTGCCATATTGGACTATTGGAGAGTAATGATCGGTTTATCGGACAGGACTAGGTGCAGCACCATTGGTTCTCTAAGGAGACAGTGCTCTATGTTGCCATATTGGAGAGTAATGATCGGTTATAGGACAGGACAGGTCCCTCCTTTAAATAGGGCCATTAGAAATACCAATGCAACATAATATATAACACACAGCTCAATTATATTATTCTTTGTTCAACTACAGCTACACCGCTATGAAACTGATTTTGTGCACCTTTGCTCTTCTGCTCTTCGCCCTGCCAAGCGAAGCTGGTAAGTGGTAAGATCAATTTATAATTTATATATCGTCACCTTCAAGTAGAAAGGATATCTCTAAAAACATAGTTTTGAGAAAAACGCCAAATACTGATTTTGACTAACATGTATTTTGATGTAAAACCCCGTTTTTGACCTGCAATATCTCCAGAATGATCCAGAACCTCAATTTTGATGCAGTTTTTTGCATAAATAGTTGACCCATAGTGGCAAGGACTCCAAAAACGTGAACATTTAGAAAGGGTATATCTTGAGATATATACCCTTTCTACAGACGATATAATGTGTATATTAAATATATATTAAATATATATATATACATGAGTAGGGGAGCCACAGGTAATATGGGATACCTAACAACTTTTGGCCATAATTTTTTTTCAGATGACAATAAAGTCACGCCGTCTTCATAGGTGTGTCTTATTTGGACCAAGCTAACACATTACCACCAAAACTAACCCAACGAATGCTCCATAACGGAGATCTGGCACTATCCCATATTACCTTGAAAATTTGCAGTGGAATTTTAGTTTGGTGAAATGGGATACCCATTTTTAACGAAAATGGGATATCCCATTTTATCAAAAAATTGGTATCCCATTTTATCAAAATTATTTTTTCGTCAGAATATGGTAACTTTATTGCACTTTGCTTGGATTAAACTAGTTTGTAAAGGTATTTAAGTTTTGTTTATTGTTAGTAAGTGGTCTGAAGACTCCCGCTATAGCCGACAGCCGTGAAATCATGAAAAGTTAGGATCAATCTACCTAATTTATTCACCAACGGGTGGCTAAAGCCTCATTTTTACACTACTAAGTTCAACAGGAGGGGTAAAAGCGTGAACAGGTTCATTTCCTAGCGGCGTGCTACCTGTATATAATTTCGGACAGGTCCAAAATTTAGAAATTCTCTAAAATTTGCTAAAGAATTGGGGACCAAAGAGTTGATCGTTAACACATAAATGTGGATAATATTTAGTAACTGCTAAACTAAGAAAGCTACATGGATACCAGTAACCTTTTGGTGTCTATAATAGACGATTAGATTAATGAGAATTGAATAATTATATCCATACGTGTAGTCGTATTCTGCAGTTGTCACTCGGTGCATTTTTTCAGAGAATACAATTTTTTTCGAGTTATGAACGAAAATAGGCTATGTTAGTAATCGTAACTGAGAAGTTTGCGTTTAAAATGGCCGTTTAAACAGCCAAAATTTCAGTATCCCATTTTTCAAAAACATGTTTTGGAAAAATGGGATAGTGAAAATTTGGTAAAATGGGGTATCCCATTTCAGTAAAATAAAAGTATCCCATTATACCAAAATCATGAGTTTCTATAATTAGCTAATTATAATTAGACACGTTCATTCTGATACTCTGATCTCTTCAGGTATCGCTAATAAATATCTTGCTCATAAACTAAGCCAATCGATAATTTCTCAAAGAAACAGAGACGTGTGTACCAAATGAAAAAAGTGGCCTGAATTTTTACTTTCCTTATTTTAAGATGACGAGGGTGCTAGTGTACCATCTAAACACTTCCCACCAAGGCTATAAACGGTTTCAGAACTAATCTAAGATCACTAATAAGAGTTATTAACTATTTATGAGCCTGTAACATGGCCAATCTTTTCAAAACACCGATTTCCCATTTTACCAAATTTCCCATATTACCTGTGGCTCCCCTATACAATAAATATGTATACATTAAAATAAATATTTCTTGGGCTCACTTGAAAGAGCTCATTGCTCAATGTCCTCTTTCCAATGAGCCCAAGATTTTGCAAATTGGTCAAGAAATGGCTGAGTTATGGTCAAAAACGTGCATATCAGGTTATCATTTACCCCCCCTTTATCTCAGCAAGTGAGTGTTGTAATGGGAGTTGCTGGAAGTGGTGTGGGAAAAAGGGGCAATGGTGCTGGCAAAGGGGCAGTCAGGCCGGGTATGCTGGATGTGACACTAACGACGACTGTAAAGATGTTAATTCCGACTGCTTTCTTTGTGGTTGGGGGGTCACAATTTGTCTATAATTGATCTGTAATTGGTTTATAATTGATCTGTAATTGGTCTATAATTGGTCTGTAATCGGACATTGGTCCTATTAGACCTTCTTTATTGGACCTTTCAGGCTAAAACGCCGAGTGTGATTATTGTAGAAATATTTTGTTTTCAAAATTTTGAGAATTGAATAGAATTTGGAATGCATTAAAAAATAAAAATACTGATCGTTTTACTTCTTCTTCTTGCCTGAGTCTGGGGAACACACTAGGGAGGGGACTATCAAATTTATGCGATAGTCCCTAGTGAGTGTGTCGGCGAAATATCTTATAGCGATTTGGCCCGGTTCAGGGTTGGTGACATAGACACCGTGCGCAACCAAGATTGAGCTCACACACATGTGCGAGCTCGATCTTGGTCGCTGCGCGACCTCGATCTCGCACGCACTAGGTGTCAATGTCACCAAATTTGGCCCGGTTCGGGGTTGGTGACACCTGGCGCGACCGAGATTGAGCTCGCGCCAGGTGTCTATGTCACCAAGGTTCGGGGAGGGCAGTCTTTCGTGAGGCAAATAGGAGAATCCTGTGTTTTGCTGAGGACATAAACAGGGTAAAACTCTACAAACACAATCTATGTACAATTTCGAGGACACTCTGTATAAACTGTAAACTCTCACTAATTTTTGGACAAAAACACATGTTCTCTGATTCTGAATTGTTCGAGGTTTACTGTTTGTATCCCTTCTGTGTGTTTACAACGATGCACTCTCAAACACAGTTTGATACAAGAAAAGCACGAATATAAAA
Organism: Hormiphora californensis; assembly: GCA_020137815.1. Classification (NCBI taxonomy): domain Eukaryota; kingdom Metazoa; phylum Ctenophora; class Tentaculata; order Cydippida; family Pleurobrachiidae; genus Hormiphora; species Hormiphora californensis. The sequence continues at coordinate 4,068,029 of CM035359.1, forward strand.
TCTACAGTCTCTCGGTTTGCAGTTCTGAGCACCTTTATTTAGTTTCCACTATCGGCACTGCTCCCTCCTTCTGAAAAAAGAGAGAGTTTTAGTCATAGGAGAAGTTAAATAATTCGTTGGGAAAAAGTATAAAAGAATCTGATCTCGTGGGTCTCGCATAGGTCTCCTGTCTCACACCCCTCAACAAAGTTGATAAACTCACCTTTCTCAATACCGCTCGCTTGACCATGAATAACAGAATGGGCTGCTAAAATATGCCGTCTCTGTTCTCTCTTCACATTTTCCCGAAGGGTTTCCTTTTCGACCTCTGGCAGTAGGAAACTGTACACTAGTTCAGCCACCATATTTTCAGACTGTAGACGATCTCGCCTGATGGGAAAGGGAGAGGGGTCGTTGATAATATAGGATTTAAGTGGAACTAGAAACCATTAGTATAAACTTTATTCTCCTAATGAGTTGCATTCAGGAAATCAGACAGGAAAACCAACAAAAAGGAAAGTTAAAGGAAAGTTAGTAGTTTTTATAAGTTTGGGACAAACTAAATAGAAGACTCACTTGCTCTCCATGTCGTATGCGATGTCATTGATCTTCTCGGCCTTAGCATGGATTTCCGTCCTGGCCTGTTCATCTGCGGTTCTGCTGACACTTCGGGAGATAATATCCTCCAAATAAGTCTCCATAGTGCCCTGGGAGAGTGGGAGATTTACAAAGTGTTATTATTAGGTAATACAGTAGTACAGTAGTACAGTAGTAGTAGTATAGTATATTAAAAATCAGAGTCATAATCCTACCTGGTGACAGTTGACCATCTGTCTCCAAACCTCATCCTCCTCCATCCTTCTCCTTTCCTCAACCTGTCTCTTCCCGCTCTCCTCCGCCTCTCGCATTCTCCTCTTCCTCTCGGCCAAAAGAGCAAACGCATGGATTCGTTGTTCCTCCTGGAGCCGGACAAGTTCCTTACTGAGTACATCAGCCATTTGGCCGACACTTCTCCCGGCCATTCCCTCGAGTATTTCATGGGCGAGTTCATCTTTGTGCTGCATCATTCTCTGTTTGCCGTTGTGTACCTCGTGCCTCCTTCTTCTCTTCCTTTATCATCTTCTCTTCCTCGGGTTTGAGGGCTTCAGTGGATCGCAGCTCGTCAATCAGCTCCATTCGCTTCTCCTTACCCTCTTGCATCTGAAATAGACAGAATGGTTAATAATTGGTCATCAGGAGCTCAAAAATGTATCAAAAACATCGCCTAAAATCGATGGACAGGCCGAGTCAGTGGTACACACGCGGCGCGCAGAACAACTGCTGACAATATGATATGATCAACTTTCTACAAAATAGGAGCGCGCGTTGTCATGGTCACCACGACTAGCACAAACACATCTTCAGTGATGGAAACACTGTCGATTGTAGGGTAGACCGGGGTAATTTGGACGGTGGGGCAATGTGGTCACAGGACGGGGCAATGTGGACTAGTGATTTATATGGGACTTTTAAATTGTGGTGTTTAGTGTGAAATAACGAAAAATGACTACTTTAAAGTTAAACTTTATTTCGGTAAACTTAATTATGATAATTATTTAAATTAAGGGTCAGAATTTCACAATATGATACTTTTCTATTCAGTTTCATCATCAAAATGACATTAGCTTTCGATTTAATTAGCTAATTGGCATTTTAATGAAGCGGGGCAATTCGGACAATTTGGGGCAATTCGGACGAAAAAATCGGGGGCAATTCGGTCATAATCCAGATTGCCCCATGGGGCAATTTGGACTAGACCAAATTGCCCCATGGGGCAAATTGGTTAAAACAAATTGGCCTCATGGCGCCATTATACTCGTTTCTATGGTAACCATAGACAACCTGCTTTCATAATTAACCTATTCAATCAATATAGATGGCTAAAACTGAGTAAATAGACCAAAAAAATAGAAAAAAAGGCGCATTTTACAACCAATTCTCTGGATGCCAAGGTAACAAGTCAATCCATGGTGTGGCATTCGACAAACCAACTTCATAGGGTGCTCCAGAATATCTAGGACTGGTGCTTTGATGACCAAAAGTGTTTTATCATAATAATCATCCATATGCAGCTGATATAACTGAATAAAGGGATAAATTACAGGCTAACTTAGAGCAATAGGCATACATTTGATAACCAAAGCCACTGACTGGCTGGTAACTGAAGGTAGTCTGAATTCTGATGTCTCATTGTGACTCACAATCATGTTTAAATAATCGATAGTCTAATAATACGGATGTAATGGGTGAATTTGGAGCAAGAAAATAGTACATTAATGCAAATTCGCCGGTTGCTATGGTAACAAACTCCGTTGCTATAGTAACCCCAGGGAATTGCATTGAGTAATAAGTGGGAATCGGCCACTAACATGATTAATTAGACTGGATCCCCATAATAGTAATTTTTGGCCTTGTAAGCACCTGAAAACACAAACAGCATTCCTTTGAAAACCGTAGCTTTATTTGTGGTTTTTAATCTTTGATGTCGATTTTCTCAAAAACCCTATTTTGGATTAGATTAAATCTTTTTCTAATCGACTAGGCTAATCCTCAGCTTTCGAAAATGCACCCTATAGATATAGATCTGATGAAAACTTAATTTTTTGGTTAATTAGGCTAATTACTACTTAATTAACTAATTTTGAAAAAAGGAATAGCACGGGATACTAAATTACTAGATGACTGAAACGTTTGAAATCGATATCTCAAAAACTGTGGCTACAATCTAAGTTTGTCCAAATAGCCCCAACCTCGGTCTGATATACATCGCAGATTTACAGCTGGGGCAATGTGGTGTGTCGCGGTCACGTGATTGAATGCGCGCATTGTGATTGGTGTAGAAGCCACTAGTCCAAATTGCCCCGTGTCTCGCGATCAAAAATATTCCGACTTACCTTCATTAACAAGGTTAATTAGCTATCTAAAAGTTATGTTTTCGATTCAAATTTGTTCTGAGGCTCAAGATAAAGGTTCAGTTGCACAAATTGAGTAGCTAACTAATTGATTAAGTAAATTAATGGCTCTTGAAATACCAATTGAATGCCAAAACCGTCCAAATTACCCCGGTCTACCCTACGTCGATTGAACGTCGAATACATTACTCAAAGATCAAATAATATTCAAATGAAATTCCGAACTAATTACAATGCCATACCATGTTCTGTACAGCGCGTCCTCTGAGCAGCTGTTGTAGGAAGATGACAGCCAGGTCTCGTTTTTCTTCCTCCTGTAATAAGTACGATATAAGTAACAACTTCGTTTTGTTGTAATGTGGTTTGGATGTTCAACACATTTTAACGAAAACAAATTGATTTACCTCACTCGGTACTTCAACACTCGGCGTGGGTGGTCGTGGTGGGGGTCGAACAACCTTCTGGAGGAATCGAGGTGGTGGTTTCACCTCAAATTGTTTCTCCTTCTCCTTCTGGATGAGACCAGCCGTGTCCTCAAGCTCTTTCTGGCGTTTCTATGGGTAACACATGTTTTAGATGGGAAATACGTTCATCAGACGAAACCCGATTTTCCGGACGGGGATCCCCGGTCCTGGGCCAGTAGTCCGGGGTCAGTAGTCACAACAACGATATCATATTTATTGTCTCGTTCGACCCTACAAGGGTTGAGAAAAAACAGTGATAGTTACCTCAAATCGTTTTTGTGCACCACCCTTGCCGGTCACTAGACTGGGAATCTTTATTCGAGGTTGTGTCACGTAATCGGGAAGTGAGCTTTCTAACTCAAGCAGACCTGAAAACGTAAAGTAACACGTGATACAACAATAATGACCGGTGTTTTATCCGATAAAGGGCGTCAAAGTTTGAATTTTGAGTCGCATCTAACCTTCATAAGTGTTGAGATATCTGTTCTTTACATTGTACAACTCCGATCCACGGTCAAGGAAGACACCAACCCGGGTTTGGGGCGCATACACCTGGGGAAAGTACAGGTGAGGCACTTTCAAAACGAATGATAAGGAGTTTCATCAGCAAGAATTCGATAAATAAACAAATATATTCGAAAGATAGGTAGACTAAAATAAAAGATAGAGTAACAGAGACTAAAAAGTTGGGATAGAATCTCGCGTTTAAGTACCTGGGAGGCAAAAGAAGAGTAATCATTGACAACGTCCCTTCTGGAGAGCTTGCCCTCCACATTGTCCCTTTTTGAGGTAAGTTTCCGAAGTGCCTTGATATTCTCCGTTCTCATCTTCTTGAATTTACCCTCCTTTGCAACTTGCTTCTTAGACCTGAGTTGGAATACTTTTTAGTTTTTAGGTCGTGTGTTGTTGCCGTATCGATGTTCATGATCAATCAGCTGACATGATAATACTGATACGGAGAGACTCGGTGATTTATTTTCAGGAATAGGAGAAATCAAGGGAGTAAGTTAATGTGAAGGGAATGTCTGGAAAAACAACTCACCAGATAGCATTGAGTCGTTCAGTGTTTGTTTTCGTGTTATCATCCTCTCTCTTTTCCAAGATCTGCTTCAAGACCTAAAATGAGACAACTAATGTTAGTAACATTGTCACCAAGTTATAAGGAATGATCATTGATCGCCACACAACATAAGAACATTTCTCAAACCAATTTTCCATCTAGTGACGATCCCATGGTTAGTTTTTCTCATTGATTACACCGAGGGAGTACGAATTTAAACGATTTCGTTTCTCAAATCCACATCGTTTAGATTCGTTCTTGTTCTTTACCACCTTCCAATACCCCGGCATTGAACTGTGACTACAGTAGATAACAACATTCACCCAGACACCATTAATTAATCATTAATTAATTAATTACCTGTAATCGGACTTGTTGGAGTTTCTCAATCTCCTTCTCCCGAATTACCCACTCTCTCCTCTCCAGTTCTTCCATCATCGCTCTCCTCTTGTGGAGGTTGTTCACATCCTCCAGACCTGGCATAGACTGCTCCCTGTGGGAAAGGGAGGTTTGGGGAATGGGGTTTGATACAAATTATCGTGACCTAAGCTCTAGAAAAATCTATGGTGCACGTTCATCTAAATAAGTTGGCCGACAAATGAAATTTAACTGGTACTATTATGCCAATATAGACTTGTACGAGACTGTTATATTGTAACCCTTATTTTCCATCGCATAGCAGTTAGCACACGCAGAAGAGAGGGTCGATCGAGCAAGGCAATAATGAGACAGAGAAATAAAATACTGCAAATCAAGGAATACCTGGTTTTGGGCTGATGTTTGAGGAAAATTAGACGCATATTTTAGGGGACTAAACAAAGAACCCACAAAGAACAAGCAGCGAGACCAAAGAGCACTACTCCAGTATAACCGATTGTACCAGTTTTATCTTATTTCTCTGTTCTCTCTCGCTATCTATCTACTCTCTCTCTCTCTCTTCCCCTCCTTTTCTCTCAGTTGCTGTATTTAGACTAAACGATCCTCTAAATGCAATGAGAAATGGTCCTAAGAGTGCAGTGATCGGAGTAATAGAGTGGGTGGGAGAGAAATAGAGAAAGCGAAGGAGAGAGTGGGAGGGAAAGAGAGAGAGACTAGGTAAACAGGAAAAGGTGATTGTTATGTATAATTGGTTAATCTATCTGACTAAATGTCACTGTCTGCAGTCTGCTAAAGCCAAGACTACTATTTGAATAGTACTAATTATTTCCAATCGCTCCAAACTCACCCAACTAATTAATTAAATTAACTGACGCAATTAATTAATTAACTAAACTCACCATGTTCTCTTTTCACGGGCCCGTTCAATCATTTCAACCTCAGCAAGGCCAGCAGGTAGCCCCCTGTTATAGGAGAGGGATGCGAGGGTAAGGAGCTCGGGAATCGTCCCCTTTTCAGTCACATATTCAGGCGTGTACGGCTCTGTGGAAATTAGTATTTGGAAATTAAAAATTAGTTTCAGGAATGCACGAAAATTACAAAATATTTCAAATTTTACAAGACGTGTGAAAAAGAGTTTATCATATGCCAGGTTATTACCGGCCATATTGAATGATAACATGATGGAAAAGACAACTATTATATACCTGTCTGCGCCTCGCTCTCCCGGTACATGGTCTGAACCCCCACAGACCAAGTCCGAGGGGTGGCGGGCCGGCTCTGCTGCTGTTCCTGAGGTGGCATCAGGGGATCCACCCTGGTCGTCTGGAGGAGCACATCATGGGGGCACTTGTTGGAGGAAGGGAATGATGGGACGTCGGGAAAACTTGTAACGATCCCCACCAGATACAGAGAGATGGGCGTTCTGTAGAGTGAGAAGTTTCGTTAAAAGTTAAAAGAAGTATCATTGAAAACTAAGACTCTTATTTATTCGAGTATTTATTTCATTGTATTCGATTTTATTTATTTAGGTACTGATGAATGATGATATACCTGATGTGCCATTTGTAGTGGCTGTCTTGTATTGTAACCCTGCCATCTGCGACTCATAAACTGGGGAACCGGATCACAGTTGTCTATCTTGATCTGCTGGCTGGGAAAATGGCCCAAACCGGAAAACATTGGTCCATAGTGGGGAACTTTTTGCTGAAATGTGATCCGCCGATTAGGAAAGTCAAATAATTGTGCTGTGTGCTTGGATTGTTACTTGAGAGGGGGTCAAAATCATATTGTCTAACATCTTACTATATAATGCGAAAAGGGGTGAAACTTGATCCCACCCATGCATGTTTGGTGGTCCCTAAATCGTCGTCATCAAGATCAGATCACATCACCCAACATGCATGATCAGATCACCCCACTGAGGATCAGATCCCCCACCCATGATCAGATCATCCCATTGAGGATCAGATCATCCCAGTGAGTATCAGATCCCACATTTCACCCAGTAGTCCACTGTGCGTGATGAGATCCCCACATAGAGTAGAAAATTGGCGAAGTCAGAGAGAGAGAGAGAGAGAGAGAGAGAGAGAGAGAGAGAGAGAGAGAGAGAGAGAGACAGAGAGAGAGACAGAGAGAATGAGAGAATGAGAGAATGAGCGACGGGCCGGCCCTTTTCGGCCAAAGGCCGAATTACATTGACTAGTTTAATTAACTTGATTTTCACTCACCACTCGATCTGGAGCAATGTAAGCTTTATATCGTTCCCTGGCATGATCTCTGTTACTGGACAACGTAAACAACGGATCTGCAAGGACATAATTGTTAATTCTGCGTGTCACAATACTTAGTTAATTAATTAGGGTTTGGATTACCGCAATTCACGAAGTTAATCATACTAATAAGGTTTAATATTATGGATACCATGAATTCATGTCGAATTTGGCCAATTCCAGCGTCCATAACAGCCGAAAAATCGAAGAAAACCCTTTAAACAGCAAAAAGATATTATAGAAAGGGTTATTTACCATAAATGTAGTCGTATCGTCGCTGTGTCTGAACCTTGGCACTCTGTAGAGTCTGCGTAGTCGTCATTTTCGGTGTTCACGACCGAAAAAACAAAATTAAAAAGTTTTTTTCAAAGTCGTTTCGAATTTGAAACAAAATTTCTTCTGATTTCGCGCGCGCGTGTCTAAGAAACTGCAGCGATAGAACTTATTATTTTCGCGCGTTCCGTATTTTGCAGCGCAAACTGCAAACCTGCTGAAAGAGGCGGGATGCCGTGATGTTTCAAGAGAACCCCATCTTCTCCCAATCACTGGTTGAAAAGCGCTGCCTTATCCCGCGCTGCGCGTGGCGCCAGCAACGTTTGCCAAAATCACTGGCGAAACCTTCCGGCTAAAGTCAGCGAATACTGCAAATGATGCTCGCCTTGATGTTGCTGCCAGGGATTTTTGGCTTCCCATGGACAAAATTTACACAGATGTGCGCATCTTCAACCCATTGTCTCCTACAAACTGTGCCATTCCTCTTGATACAGCTCTGAAACGACACGAGGACGAGAAAAAACGCTGCTATAACGAACGTGTCCTTGAGGTTGAACAGAGTTGTTTTTGCCCACTCGTGTTTTCAGTAACTGGTGCCCTGGGCAACGAGGCAGAAAAATTCTACAGGCGCCTTGCCAAGCTGCTTGCTGACAAAACGCACCAGGCTTACTCTGACACCATCCGTTACATTAGGCAGCGGTTGTCTTTCACCCTGCTTAGAACAACTGTTATCAGCTTGAGAGGGCATAGAGGCAATAAGTTGACCAAAACGAGGCAGTATAAGAGCGAACTCAATGACATTAACTTATTATATAATACTTTTAATTCTACCAAATTTAATCAATTTTAATCAATGCAGTAATTTATTAATCTTCTCCCCCATGGGAGACCGGTATTTTCATATTGATATTGTTATCTAATACCATTTTAAGGGTACACCTGGCGTTTTTCATCATCGAGTGCCCAACCAAATGACTTCACCAGGGTTTAGGTCATACAAAATGGACCTCAAATATGCAATTTTAGCCCTAAAGTCGAATTCATATTTTTGCTACAGCCTATTTTCAAAGTGGCGTTTTTTCAATTTTTGGTGGAATTTTTAACCTCAGGACCACTTTTTTTTAGATAGAAACATTAAATTCTTGGAATTTGAAGAGAATATAAAGATGAATAAGCCCAAAGAAGGATTTTTGAAATGGAGCTTATTTTTGGCCATGAGAACGGTTTACTTTTTTGGTTCTTTGACACGCTGGCTGAGAATGTTCCCATGCTTCATTAGAGATGAAAATCTGGAAATAGTTGCTCAAAACGATTATCTATGTGGCCCAAAAATTTTGGAACTTTCCCGCCAAAGATGTGGTGTACAGAGCTTGTTTTGTGAAACCCGTCTTTTTGAAAAAGAGGGAAATTCCCTGTATCTCAAAAATGGATAATCGTAGAGACCTGCGACCAAGCTTAATCGATTCAGAAGGTCCGATTTTGGGGGGGTCTTCTGAGAGACATTTTGCTCCTACTCCAACCGTTTTTGCTGTAATTGCAAAAAACCAATTCTATGAAAAGGGGGAACAACTCTATTCCAGTAGCGTGCTTCGGGATGATTTCCCCCTTACTTGCTGATACCTTTTTCGCAATTACAGCCAAAACGGTTGGAGTAGGAGCAAAATGTCTCTCAGAAGACCCCCCCAAAATCGGACCTTCTGAATCGATTAAGCTTGGTCGCAGGTCTCTAAGATTATCCGTTTTTGAGATACAGGGAATTTCCCTCTTTTTCAAAAAGACGGGTTTCACAAAACAAGCTCTGTACACCACATCTTTGGCGGGAAAGTTCCAAAATTTTTGGGCCACATAGATAATCGTTTTGAGCAACTATTTCCAGATTTTCATCTCTAATGAAGCATGGGAACATTCTCAGCCAGCGTGTCAAAGAACCAAAAAAGTAAACCGTTCTCATGGCCAGAAATAAGCTCCATTTCAAAAATCCTTCTTTGGGCTTATTCACCTTTATATTCTCTTCAAATTCCAAGAATTTAATGTTTCTATCTCAAAAAAAGTGGTCCTGAGGTTAAAAATTCCACCAAAAATTGAAAAAACGCCACTTTGAAAATAGGCTGTAGCAAAAATATGAATTCGAATTTAGGGCTAAAAATTCATATTTGAGGTCCATTTTGTATGGCCTAAACCCTAGTGAAGTCATTTGGTTGGGCACTCGATGATGAAAAACGCCAGGTGTACCCTTAACCCCCTTTTAGAAACTAATTAAATCTGAAACCAAAATTTTTTCCAAAATTGTTCCAAAACCTTTTGACAAACTGTGCAGGCCAGCGTTAAAATCTGGGTGTTTTGGGAGTGCTGACAAACGATTTTTTAGGGTTAGGGCTAAAGTAGGGTTAGGGTTAGGGTTGGGGTTTGGGTTGGGGTTAGGCCTTGACATTCCCTACCAGATAAACTTTGAATCAGCAAAAACGGTTGAGTGGTTTGGCGGTTAGAGCCATTTTCGTAAATCAACTTTTTTGGTAGCACGCACCTGTAAACAGGCCTCCAAACACCCAGATCGTAACGGCACCCAACTGTGCAGTGCACGCGTTTCCTTGAAGAGAGCGCGGGATAAGGCAGCCCTTTTCAAGGAAACATAAGCATAGTAGTTTATGTTTCCTTGAAGAGGGCTGTCTTATCCCGCGCTGCCAGCGTTTGCCAATGCGTTTCCCTTTATGGCTTCGGGCCTGCAGTAGGCCAATCGCTCTGGGTGTAACAACTGTGTAAACGCTGTGTAAATACTGGAATTTTTAGGGATCCCTATTTTACAAAAAATATTTTCATTTTCGAGCACTGCCGGATTTCCTATCAAATAAACTTTGGATTAGCCAAAACGGTTGAGTGGTTTGATGGTTAGAGCAGGGTACTTTTTTTTGGCTGTAAACAGGCCACCAAACACCCAGATCGTAACGTAAAGAATACTCCATCAACTCTTTAAACTCCCTAAACTCTTTCTGCTTCATTCACTCGGCTTTTTAGGAAGTGATTTCATGACAGAGTCACCTGGCAAGCGCCAAGCTCGATGCATCGAAGACGATTGTGAGGATCTACGTGCTCTGCTGGTGAGGAGTCCAGACTTCTGGGATTACCAAGCGATAGAGCAAGTCCTCAATGAAATTTCTCGACTTTACTGCGAAGCTTGGGAGAATGTTGAGGTGCTTAAAAGTTCCACCTTCAGATACTCAATTCCCATCCTGATTTCTCGCAAGAACCTACCTCCACCTGTTATTAACAGCCTTCTTAAAATTTTGAATGAGCTGGTAAATACCGAGTGGAAGGACTATTATCGTTCTTTCGTCGTCGAAAATTTCATACTCATACCACGGTGCTACCTCGAATCCCTAAAGTTTCTAAACAACACAATCAAGTCAGGATCAAATCATGATAAGGTCGAGATTCCAATATTTGCTGTTCAAAAAGTGTTTCATTCTCTGGAAACGCAAGTGTTGGCTAAGAAGACTCTGACTAAAAATGATAAACTGATCTTTGCGGAGCTTACAAAAATGATTAAATGTTTTTTGCTTCCAGGGGGGAATTTATATAGAATGGAGATGTTTTTGACTCTGCTTATCTCCGTTGCCGATTTGAACGCTAAACACCATTGTTTGGAAGGTAGCACAGTCTTAAAAAATGCTGAAACGGTTCTTACTTCTTTAAGCATGCATCAATACACAAATACAATACAAAATTCGTTCTTTACGAGTGGTCTCGTTGAAAAGTTAAAGAAAACTCTCATTAGTTTGGTGGAGGAGATATGTGTTTTGTGTCCAAATGACCTAGCTAAACTGTTCAAAAATGTCGATGGTGATGCCAAAATGGTGTTATTCAAAACCGCTGAAGCAAGTAGAAACAAAGCCTTCGTCAGCGTTCTCAGAGCTAACTGGGTTGATGATAGCTGTTTGGATGTTATTGAGACAATTCGAAAGATAAACCGGAAGGGACTGCCCATCGCTGAAGAGATTTACCAGGCACTGTCTTCTTTGATATCTTCACCCCGTGATTCTATGACGACCTGGTTGAAAGCTTCACGTGATGCCCTCTATATCTTCCTGGAGAGAGGGAAACTAAGGGTGTCTGAGGAATCACAAAAGAAACAACTTGACGAAGTCATCATCACATTTCTAGGAGTCCTTCGGGACTTGGATTGTACTGTTTTTGCATCTACCGCTAAATCAGTGAGAGAAGTTGCAGCTACGGTTACACACGATGTTATAGGCTTGGCTGAGGACACAGCATTCTGTGATTCTCTAAATAAAGATCACATCACTCTTGTCATGGACCTATTTGCAAAATACGGAACCTGGTTCACCATGTCGTTTGAGGATTCATTATCATTTAACCCTTGCCAATCTTACCAGTGGTACATCATCACACATCCCCTGGTTAGTGGTATTGGTCTTCGCAATATCCATAAATTACGGAAATCCCGAAATAACCACATGAATTTTTGGAACTTTTTCATTGCAATGGATGTTGCCAATGAAGACGAACTGTGGGCGTTGACTAAACTGCGTGAAACTTCTCCTAATGAATATCTGGAAGAACTCTCGGATATTCTGCTTGTAGCGGGATGGTATAATGAGGCAATACTCCCTTCCGTCTGTGAAAATTTAGAGCTCAGAGAGTCTGATCCTCCGGAGCTACTTCTTAGATTGTTCCTCTGTCTCATCCGTTATCTCCAGGGCGTATGTTCTAACTTTGAGAAACAGAGACAAGTTAAATCTTCCAAGAAGGAACAAGGGGAGGGGATGGTGAAAATCCTTGGGGAGGACGGGGCACCAGGGGTGGAGGTTCCTGAACAAGATCTATCATCTTCTATTCTGAAAAGTATGCTTGCTTCAAGTTTTGAGGAGGGTCGAACCCGAACTTTAACCGTCCCCTCAGCCTCTCAGCGTATCTTGGAGGCCCTCAAGCTGATTCTTGGTGAGGGTGGGAAGGGTGCTGACGAGCATGCCACGCTGAAAGAAGTCTGGGAGTGGTTGTTGCCGTGGGCAACCATGTACCAGGTAGACGGAGTGTTCAAATACCTTGTAACGGGGATGAGCCAGAAGAAAGATGCTACGATGTCCGATGAATGGATGGTCGAGTTTGCGATTAGGAGCAAGCATCCTGCGTGGCTAATGTTGATCTCTGACAGATTCCTTCTTATTGAAACCCTAAACCTGCCAACTCAGGACCTCATATCCGCAATTACTGATCTTGTCCATGCATTGAATGACAAGGAGAACTACCTTTTAAACATTATTAGTTATTTCTGCGGTCAACAGTGTTCTGATTTGGGTAAACGTAAGCTGGTTCCTAATATTCACAGACATTACTGCAGTGATAAATACTTTGATGAGCCCAATTGCTATTTTGGGGAAAGTGATGAAAGTGAAGATACTGACTCCGATTCTGATGCCAGAATTTAAAACTAATTTTATTTTATACATTTTATATTTCTTAGCATGTATTGTCTATTGTATGGACATTTTATTAAATATTTTTACAGTATTGTGTTTTTAATCAAGTAACTGCTTAGATTTTAGAAGCAGTAGCAACCCCCCTGACCCTTCGCCTGCAAACCCAAGTCCGCCTCAATATGACCCCGGATGAAAAGTTACAGACAAAATTTGAGGTTCAGAAACTTGTGGTCCGTGGCCAAATATAGGACGGCAAGTTTTTGAAAACCTCCAAATTTTATACTGTGTTGATGTCCATATATCCGAATAATTCTGTATCCGGCTGTATCTATCTCTATGTCTTTGTAAAAACTTTCGCCCATCCGCAGATATTAGGATCATTTGATCGCTAAACACCCACTCATTACAATGATTTCTCCAGTAGTGCACCCCCGTTATGTCTGAAGAAGAGAGACCTCCTGCCGAGTCAAAGATAGGACGGGCAATAAAGGAGCAATGCAAGATGGATAGAGAGATGATGGGCTTGATGAGGGTAAGTAATAGGGAGGGAGAGAGAGAGGGCGGATAACAGATGATAGAAGTGAGGGTGAGAGAAGGAGAGGGGGTCGGGAGAGAAAAAGTGGGACAGTTTTGCACCCATGTACAAGTCACACACAGTTATAGTCCCAGCTTTCACTTAAACGCAGGAACCGACCGAAACAAGTAAACAACCAATCAGAACTCGTTATTTAGGTCACGTGACTGGTTATCAGCCAATCAGGGACCACTATTTCCTGATTCGGTCGGTTCCTGCTAAAACGGTAAACTCATCCAACAACTCTCGTCCCTCAGACCGATGATAAAAAGAAAAGGTTTGATTTCCTGCTGCAACAAACCGAGTTGTTTGCCCATTTCATGACCGGGGCAGACAAATCAGCCAAGAGCCCTGTCAAACCATCAGCTGTGAGTTGAACCCCCGGCCCCCTTTATCACTTTATCCCCCCTTTTTATCATGTTGAGCTGTTTAGTAACACAACGTTGTGCTTTAATATAATAATTAATATGATGTCAGATGTTTTCATTTGTCCTTTTTTAATGATCCCAAACCAACTTTTATAGGGAGCCTCGTCCAAGAGTAAAAGTTCGGCTTCGGAGGGAAAGGTTGGATCTCACCGTCATCGTAAAACAGGTACAACTCTTTTATTAGGGAATATAACTCTCCTCTCCTGTCAGCCAGCTACTTGTTTTGTTCAAACCGTGGAAACAGGATCGAGCAATGCAACCAGCTGCTCTCCTTACTGATGGGCAATCCTTCCCGACCACTAAAGTCGGATTTTTTGAAGTTGTCACCCCAAAATGACCGCGCATGTGAAATTTATGAATTTTGACGCGCACACCACACGTTAACATGTGATGTGACGCGCAAAAACATTCCGCGCACGAAAAGGGGGGTGACAACTTCAAACAAGAATTATTATTGCATTATGTTTCATAATGCTGTGTTTCCCTGCCAACGAATACTCGAACCGATCACTGATAAACGATGAGATCTGGTAAGCGCCGCTCACAGTCACACCAGACGATACCGTGCAATGTGATCTGATCGTCGTCCGCCAACGCCTAATTACAATGTTATGTGACACCAAGCTATGCATGGGAAACTTCTCACGTTCCCTCAGTCACCATACTAACGAGCTGAGCTTTCAACGCCTTTTAGTTTCAATCAGATTTTATTTACCAAGAAGTTAAATCCATTCGAGCGCTACGGCTATGCTGTAACGCGCGAGGTGTGTATACATACGCTGCATTGAGAGTGTGCGCGCGCAGCAAATTCTGAGCGTGCGCCACCGAAATCCGTACTGTAATAACTTTGCGGACGAACTTTTCAAAATTGTCAGCATCGCGGTTGTCAGGCTGCTACCGTGACACACGCGATTTTGACCACGCTCGAGTTACTATTTCAAATCCGAGATTTCTAAACCCTTTATGATCTTTTTAGCACACGTGCTAAAACGATCATCCGGGTGGATGCCCTTCGGGCATCCACCCGGGCAGGGAAAAAATCCGACTTTACTTTTGATATTATATACTCCCTTTTTCTCCCTCTACTCCGTTCTCTTTTCCAGAAAAAAAAAGGATTGTACAGTTTAAAGTTAGAGTGGACCGACGCAAAATTGGACAATATTGTTGTTCTCTGAGCATTTTGAGAACTATTTTCTACTACCTACAACAATCTTGTCCAAATCTGTGTCGGTCCACTCTCACTACTACTTCCTCTTTTCCAGAAAAACAAGAAGATGAAGAGATGCTGGAGGGAGCAACTGTTGAAAATGCTTCCAACGTTATAACTCGCTTTGATAGCTCCCCTTATTATATCAAGTTCGGGGAGATGAGAGACTATCAGGTATGGGAGAGTTGAATTTTTGCGAAACCCAGGGCCCAATAGAATGTTAATCATGCGAGTTGGCCGGTTAATTATTCTCACTTTAAATGTTGGTGAACCGTGAAAACCATATCCCATCACATATCTGTGTTCTTTTTACCCACCCCCGGCCGTCTAACATGCTTCTGCTGCAAAGTGTATGTGAATGATTTCGAGATCTCATACTTTCAATAACCATATGATACACTACATATTAAGACGGCGGGCGCGGGATATATCGTACGCCGAACGGGAAAAGAGTTGAGTCTTCCGCGCGCCGTAGCTTTGTTTGGCGGTCTTGGCGCGCGGGAGGACTCCGCGAGGACGGAAACATCATGTAATCACTTGGTAATGAAATTCCCCCTCTGCGCTAGCTCACGGAGGGGTAATAATATCGCTTGTACGGCGGGAAAAAAATTCCTGTGTCCAAACTACAAAACAGAAAGTTCTAATTTTTTGAACATACCAAGGAAATTGTCTGAGCTACCATTACATACCGGAATTTTTCGATATTTTGGCCATTAACACTGTTTTTGTTTTTGGAAAACTATGAAGATGCTGGAATTTGGCTACAAAAACCTTCAGAAATGTGCAAAATGCCATTCCAAAGGTATTAGAGGTGGATTCATTGATAACTAAGCTATAGTCGAGTCAGAAAAAATTCCACAAGATTGGAATTTTATGCCCATATAAGGAGTTATGCGACACACCTCTGTTGTTAAACATGTGGTGTAATCGCTACCGGTCGTTACTTTCTGTAGAATTCAGGTCCTGGTTACTATACAAACTAGTACCATACGTTTTAGATAGGTTTTAGACAAGTTTTCGATAACTTTTTATGAGAAGGTCCCGTAAATTTTCATTTTTAGGTAGGCGGTATTGTCACCCCTATATGCAATAATAGGGGTGACTTCGCAACCAATGTAATGCATCTTTCCAAGTCCCCCCCCCCTTTCTCTCTCTCTCTCTCTCTCTCTCTCTCTCTCTCTCTCTCTCTCTCTCTCTCTCTCTCTCTCTCTCTCTCTCTCTCTCTCTCTCTCTCTATCTCTCTCACTCCATTATTTTCTCAGGTTCGAGGCTTGAACTGGTTGATCTCACTCTACGAAAACGGACTGAATGGAATTCTTGCCGATGAAATGGTACAATATACAGGCATTCATTAAATCTATTCACACCTTATTAATTGATTGCTAAACACCATCTTAATGTTAACCGCAACAACATCACACTGTCTAATTTACCCACCTTTCTTCTTTTACCCACATCTCACAACGATCTCCCTCCTTCCAGGGTCTGGGTAAAACTCTCCAAACAATCTCCCTGATCGGCTACATGAAACACTACCGGAACATTCCTGGTCCCCATCTTGTTGTGGTACCCAAATCGACGCTCCAAAATTGGAAAAACGAGTTCAAAAGATGGTGTCCCTCCATGAACACTGTCGTGCTCATTGGTCTTGAACCAGAGAGGGTAAGTACCAGGAACCGACCGAATCAGGAAATAGTGGTCCCTGATTGGCTGATAACCAGTCACGTGACCTAAATAACTAGTTCTGATTGGTTGTTAACTTGTTTCGGTCGGTTCCTGCTAAGTGGGAACCCGTACATTACAGTACATTTTATTTCCTTTCTATTCCCAAGATTTCGTCCCTCTCCTCCTTCTCTCATCTTTCTCTGTCTTCGCTCTTCGAGTCTCTGTCTTCGCTCTCCGAGTCTCTGTCTTCGCTCTCCGAGTCTCTGCGCTGGCAAAGGGGGCCATCCAACCCCCCAGTTGATTACTAGTTACTACTTATATCCCCGTTTAATTAATTAACTTATTAACTAATATTCATGTCTTTTTAGCGTGAGATCATAGAAAACCAGATCAAGGGTGGTAACTGGGATGTCCTAATTACCTCGTACGAGATGTGCATTATCGAGAAGGCTGCGATTAAAAAGTTCCTTTATCGTTACATAGTGATTGATGAGGCCCATCGGATTAAAAATGAAAACTCAAAGGTAACTACAAGATTGATGAAGAGAGATATTGCTATTTGAAGTATGAATAGAAACCAGGATTTTTACCTTGGATTTGTTCCCAGTCTCCTTTCTTTTATTTTGTTTATTACAATGACTGCCCGTACTGTCCTTTACTTGAAGTACTAAATAACCGTAAATTAGGGCTAGAAAATAACAAACTGTCCCCTTGTTGGTCCCTGAATAATAACACGCCCCCCCCCCAATAACACCGGGTTTCTCCTGCAGTTGTCCATTGTAATGAGAATGTTTGCTTCAACTAACCGACTACTCCTCACCGGGACACCCTTACAAAACAATCTTCACGAGTTGTGGGCACTCCTGAACTTTCTCCTCCCCGATGTCTTCAGTAAATCAGAGGTAAAACCTTGTTGTGTTCTAACCCTCCTTTACATTTGTAAAATGTAAAGAAGGTGCGGGGCGCACGAAACAGAGTCTAGCTAGGCAAGTAAAACCAACAAGTTGGTTCCAAACAAATGTTTCCATCACAAAGATCTCTTCAGTGGAAAATGTTCGGGTCGTGATGTCCCCGTCAATCCGGGAGTGTTTCCTGGAACTATTCGAAACGAGATGTTTTGTTAAAACTGCACATCAACTAATTAGTAATTATCCTCTAATTATCACTAATTATCCTCTAATTATCCCAGGATTTCGACGAATGGTTCAACTCTGATGACTGTCTGTCTGTGGAAGATGGTGGAATGGTTCAGAAACTGCACAATGTACTCCGACCTTTCCTGCTGAGGCGTCTAAAGAGCGATGTAGAGAAGTCCCTGCTGCCCAAAAAGGAGATAAAGATCTGGGTTGGCATGAGCAAAATGCAGCGGGAATGGTAAGATTGTAACATTACCAGATGTACTATTTGGGAAGAACCATCGCATCCTGTCCTAAATACAGCTTATTAGCTGTATTATTTCGTTATGGAACCATCCTGTATCATAATATTATAATGACCGGAGGGCGGAGTGGTGTTTGAGTCTCTCACTAGCAACTAATCAGGAACCGACCGAATCAGGAAATGGTCCCTGATTGGCTGATAACCAGTCACGTGACCTAAATAACGAGTTCTGATTGGGTTTTTACTTGTTTCGGTCGGTTCCTGCAACTAATTACCTTACTCTCGTTAATTAAGCTCGTATATTTCAAGAAACTTTTAAATAAGAAACTTTTTTTCTAGGAAACTACAGGTGTAAGCAATCCAAAAACAAAAAGAATTTCTTCTTTATCAAGAAACTAAACAAGTTAGGGGTGTTCTATTTTGTTGTGGTGTCTCTGAATTGTGTGATCTACATTTGAAAAGTTTCTTATAAAAAAGTTTCTTACTAAAGCGTTTCTTAAAAAACGAGAGTAAGGTAAGTGTCAGGTGCAATGCCAAAGGATTGTTATTGTCCCAGGTATACTAAGATTTTGATGAAGGATATTGACACGATAAATGGTGCTGGGAACGCCGCAAAAACTCGACTCCTCAACATTTTGATGCAGCTGAGAAAGTGCAGTAATCATCCGTACCTCTTTGACGGAGCTGAACCTGGTATGTTAGTTAATTAATTAATTAATTAATTAGTTTAGTGAATTCCTTAAAATTTTAGCGGGGAGCCCCCATTTTAGCTAAAACCTCTCCATATTCAGATCCATCATCCACTTCTTCCCCATTCTCAGGTCTCTATCACAATAATTCCCCCATTCTCAGGTCTCTATCACACTAATCCACCCCCCCCATATTTTGGTTACGAAGTCACCCCTATTATTGCATATAGGGGTGACAATACCGCCTACCTAAAAATGAAAATTTACGGGACCTTCTCGTAAAAAGTTATCGAAAAATTGTCTAAAACCTATCTAAAACGTATGGTACTAGTTTGTATAGTAACCAGGACCTGAATTCTACAGAAAGTAACGACCGGTAGCGATTACACCACATGTTTAACAACAGAGGTGCGTCGCATAACTCCTTATATGGGCATAAAATTCCAATCTTGTGGAATTTATTCTGACTCGACTATAGCTTAGTTATCAATGAATCCACCTCTAATACCTTTGGAATGGCATTTTGCACATTTCTGAAGCTTTTTGTAGCCAAATTCCAGCATCTTCATAGTTTTCCAAAAACAAAAACAGTGTTAATGGCCAAAATATCGAAAAATTCCGGTATGTTATAATGGTAGCTCAGACAATTTCCTCGGTATGTTCAAAAAATTAGAACTTTCTGTTTTGTAGTTTGGACACAGGAATTTTTTCCCGCCGTACAAGCGATATTATTACCCCTCCGTGAGCTAGCGCAGAGGGGGAATTTCATTACCAACCCATATTCAGGTCCACCGTATACGACAGACATGCATCTTGCTGCTAACAGTGGTAAAATGGTGGTACTCGATAAGTTGCTATTCAAGCTGAAAGAACGGGGTTCACGTGTCCTGATCTTCTCTCAGGTTGGTGAGATAGTTACTTTAACTAAAGAGAGCAAGAGAAAGATTGTTACTTTAACTAAAGAGAGCAAGAGAAAGATTGTTACATTAACTAAAGAGAGCAAGAGAAAGGTTGTTACTTTATCTAAAGAGAGCAAGAGAAAGATTCTATCAGGTAGCAAATGTTTAACAATGCCGTTTTATCCCCCTCCCCCGGCCACCCCTAAGTAATATTGTGTAACACCCCAGATGACACGATTGTTGGATATCTTGGAGGATTATCTGATCTGGAGAGGGTTCAAATACTTCCGACTTGATGGTAGTACTGATCACTCTGAGCGACAGGTTTGTTACCATAGTTACCCTAAAACTCGATGTTAGGTTACCATGCCAATGAAGATCGAACTCGATTAAACCAAGTTTTATCTCAATATATTTCAACAAACAAAAGGGGCAAAAAGTTTTGGTATCGAAGACACCTCACACTCTGTTTAGAGGTATCAGAAGGGCTTGCCCTATTTTTATAGCGCGCCCAAAACGTTATACTGAGCACTGAAAAGTTGTAGTCTACACTACATAGTTCTAGCTAAGGGGTTTGAGCCGCGCACAGGGCCACACCGAGACCAAATCTCGTTACTTTCCTGATTTCTTTGACACAAACAAGTACTGCAGAGCGGCCAATAGAGCTGGCGGTTTCAAACTTCGTCCGTATTCGGAGGGATAGATTAGCAGTTCAGTGTTTCAAACCAGGTTTAATTTGGCAAAGTAGAAGCTGAGTTACAACATGTTTTGTACAAATGGTTCAACTTCAAGACCTTTTTAATTTTGATGGCCAGACCTTTCAAGATAGAAACTTCAAACTTTGCCACGATCTTTGATATGATGTTAAGCATACCTGACCTACTTTTTCAAAAATTTTTTTCAACATTAACACCTAAAACTGATTTCAAAACCAAGGTTCCGGGGATAATTTTTTAAATATGAGTACAGAATTATAATTTTCAGACAATTTGGTGGGGAATACCAAAATTTGGTGCATTTTCATTGAGTGGTTGAGGAGCTATTAATTTTTGAAGTGAATCAAAGCGGGTTTGTTACCCCTACTCAGGCCGCTTCGCGGCCTTCGTTTGGCGTGCTTCGCACGCCGCGCCGGCAAGGGAGGGGTAACTTCGTTACCAACAAAAAGTTTAAATGCAGATCTGACAATGAACATGGCTAATTTTTTTAAAGTAAGGGTGAAATTGTAACATTTTAAAAGTAAGGGTGGCATTATAACATCCACTCCCATGACAGACGAATATCGACAAGTTTAACGAACCAGGAAGCGAGTACTTTTGTTACATTCTCTCCACCCGAGCGGGGGGTTTGGGAATCAATCTGGCCACGGCTGATACCGTCATCCTCTATGATTCTGATTGGAATCCACAGATGGATCTTCAGGCACAGGTTGGTGAGATTGTTACTTTTACTAACGAGAGCAAGAGAAAGATTGTTACTTTTACTAAAGAGAGCAAGAGAAAGAGAGTGATACCTAATATATCTTTTGGTCGGTTTGCACTTTTCAGTCATCATAAACATCAGTCAATGATTTTCTCAGGATCGAGCTCACAGGATTGGTCAGAAGAAGCAGGTAGTGATATATCGGTTTGTGACGGAGAACAGCGTTGAGGAACGGATCATCGATAAGGCGGAGAGGAAACTGAAATTGGACCATTTAGTCATTCAACAAGGTACTGTAATTCCATTCTTGCTAGAAACCCAGTATAACTGACACCCTGTACCTGTTTCTCACACAGCAACTGACCCCCCTGTCACGTGACCTAAATAACGAGTTCTGATTGGTTGTTGACCTGTTTCAGGTCGTCTGGTTGACAATAATACCAAGGTCGACAAAGAGGAAATGTTGTCATGGATCAGGACTGGGGCTGACTTCATCTTTTCAAGCAAGGATAGTACAGTTACCGATGACGATATCGATGAACTGATATCAAGGTAAACACTAAACTCCTCTTTTACCCTTTCTTTCTCTATCTCTCTCTCTCTCTATCTCTCTCTCTATCTCTCTCTCCCTCCCTCTCTTTCTCTCTATCTCTCTCTCCCTAGTTAATGTAACTAACTCACTCAATCAGGGGCGAAAAGAAGACGGAGGAGAAAAATAAGATCCTGGCTGCCCAAACTGAGGAAAATCTAAAAAGTTTCAGTATGGAAGATGACCCTACTTACAACTTGTACAGCTTTGATGGTAAATTTCCACTCTATCTTCACTCCAGTGACAGCAGACTCTATGCTTCACGCAGCCTCTGACAGCTCGCTGCTTCGCTAGGCTCTTAATCAGAAAATACTCTTCAGGTGTACGTAGCAATTCAGTGTAGATCTATCTCTATATCTAGTCTCTCTCTCTCTCTTCGTCTCTCTCTCTCTCTCTCTCTCCTCTCTCTCTCTCCTCTCTCTCTCTCTCTCTCCTCTTTCCCTCTTCTCGTAACCCCTCCAGGTCTCGTTCGGCGCAGATACTCTCTGATTCCTCCACGGGGCGCAGCTAATATCACTTCACGGGTGGATCTCATTTGGGGGGGCACCCGGGTTCCTGGGGGTCGGAGTCCTTTTTCTTTCGTCCGTCGGCTTCCCCTTTTTTTCCCCGGTCTTTCCTTTGGCTTTAAGGCCCTTCACCCCGCCGGTTTGGCGGCAGCAAAATTTTTCCGATGGGGCAATTTGCGGGGTTTCCCGTTCCGAGAACGGATGTAGCAAATCCTCTACTCTCTCTCCTCTCTCTCTCTCTCACGTTCCGTGCTCGAGGGTAACTCACTCACTTCACCAAAGAGACGGGGTGCCGGTCCAAGGAAATCTAAGTCGAAATCTGCGGAGGAAATCACTCATCCCTCTCTCTCTTCGTGCTCAGTGACTCTAAGCGATCGTCTCTCGCATGCGGCTAGTGCAATCTCACTCGGGTCTCTCGTTATTCGTCTAGTATATCTCGACTCTCTCCTTATTCAGTCATGATTCTACTCTCTCTCTCGGTCTCCTCTCTTCTCTCCTCTCATCTCTCACTTCTCTATCTCCTCTCTCTCCTCTCAGTAATCCAAGTAACAAACTCTCCCAGGTGTAAATTACAAGGACAAGCAGAAGGTGGTAACTCACTGGATTGAACCCCCAAAACGGGAGCGAAAGGCTAACTATCACGTTGACAGCTACTTCCGGGACGCACTCAGGACATCCGGTACATTATATTATTAGGACATCCGGTACATTATACAGTCGGACCCCGATTTAACGGCCCCCGATTTAGCGGCACCCCGATTTAGCGGCAGCATAATATTCCCCCGATATAGGAAATTAACAATATTTGACCCCGATTTAGCGGACACCCCGATTTAACGGACAAAACCCTTTCCCCCGAGAGTGCCGTTAAATCGAGGTCCAACTGTATTAGTGACACTTAGCCCTGAACTAGTCCCTGAAAAATTCAAACTGTTTCATCCTAATTACCCCCACATCACTCTTAGAACCTAAAGCAGCCAAGGCCCCTCGACCCCCAAAACAACCGACCGTCCAGGACTTCCAGTTCTTCCCACCACGGCTCTTTGAGCTCCTGGACATGGAGATTTACCACTTCCGGCAACAGTTGGGGTACAAGGTAACAACCGGATCTGCATCATGTATTTAAATCAAATATAATTCTCGGAAAAGTGCTTCTGGGCTGCTATAAATAAATACTACTTAGCCTCCCCCGTGTACAGTTGAACACCGATTTACAATCCCCCTACAGTACTAGATCCCCCCTCTTGGTTACGAAATAACCCCTCTAAAATATCCCCGCCAGGTCTCCCTCCCCCTGTACTACCAGATCTCCCCCTCAGGTACCGCTAAACCCTGAACTACCAGATCTCCCCTCCCTCAGGTACCACTAAACCCAGAACTACTAGACCCCCCTCCCTCAGGTACCACTAAATCCTGTACTACCAGATCTCCTCCCTCAGGTACCACTAAACCCTGAACTTCCAAAGGAGGAGGGTGTAGTGCAACAGAAAGAGGAGCAAGGGAAGATCGACAACGCCCTGCCACTTTCCGAGGATGAGGTAGCTGAGAAGGAATCACTACTACAAGAGGTACTCATCCTGGGATTTGTTACTTTTGTGATCCTTAGACCCGGGATTTGGTCAGATCCTTAGACCCGGGATTTGGTCAGATCCTTAGACCCGGGATTTGGTCAGATCCTTAGACCCGGGATTTGGTCAGATCCTTAGACCCGGGATTTGGTCAGATCCTTAGACTCGGGATTTGGTCAGATCCTTAGACCCGGGATTTGGTCAGATCCTTAGACCCGGGATTTGGTCAGATGACAGATCCTTTGACCCGGGATTTGGTCAGATCCTTAGTCCCGTGATTTGGTCAGATCCTTAGACCCGGGATTTGGTCAGTTCCTTAGACCCGGGGTTTGGTCAGATCCTTAGACCCGGGATTTGGTCAGTTCCTTAGACCCGGGATTTGGTCAGATCCTTAGACCCGGGATTAGGTCAGATTCTTAGACCCGGGATTTGGTCAGATCCTTAGACCCGGGATTTGGTCAGATCCTTAGACTCGGGATTTGGTCAGATCCTTAGACCCGGGATTTTGTTGTGACAATTATATCTGTTTCACCATTTGAAACCCCTCCTAATTTCATAAAACCCATTCCCAACCCATTATAATTACTACGGAATTATTATTCCGTTATAGTAATGGAAAGTGGATTGGTTTCAATGGAACCCCTCTTTCGAAGTAATGGGATTTGAAACCCCTCCTTCGCAGTAATGGGATTTGAAACCCCTCCTTCGCAGTAATGTGATTTGAAACCCCTCCTAATTTCTGATATATATTTCAGGGCTTTACCAACTGGAACAAGCGTGATTTCACCAACTTTGTGAAAGCTTGCGAGAAGTGGGGCAGAGAAGATATTGAGAATATCTGTAATGACATCGAGGGAAAGAAGCCCGAAGAGGTAAGTGGCAGGAACCGACTGAATCAGGAAATACTGGTCCCTGATTGGCTGATAACCAGTCACGTGACCTAAATAACGAGTTCTGATTGGTTCCTGCTTATCATACGCCTTCTTCAGGTTCGAGCCTATATGGAGGTGTTCTGGGAGAGGTGTGGTGAACTGCAGGATCTGGAGAAGATCAACGCTCAGATAGAGCGGGGAGAACTAAAGTTGGAACGCCGCCAGAATACCCGACGAGCTCTGGAGAATAAAATGGCTAGGTTGGTGCCCCTCCATTTTATGTCTCACCTTGTTCTTATGCTGGGTATAATTAGGATTTGATAATGAGAACAGTTATGATTGAAATAGGCAACTACAGCTACTAGAACTATTATAGGCAAAGTTGTTTATTTTTGTTATGTTCTAACCCTCCCTTTACATTCTAACCCCCCCCCCCCCTTTACATTTGTTTCGGGGGCGGGGCGCCCGAAACACAGTCTAGCCAGGCAAGTATATTTAGAGTCGTGTTTGAGATTTATATAATATATTTCAGGTACCGAGCGCCGTTCCATCAGCTGAAAATCCAATACGGAACAAACAAGGGAAAACACTATAACGAAGAAGAAGATAGGTAATTATCTGACTAATTAGCTAATTAAGTAATTTAATTAGAAATTAACTAATTACCCCCGTGTTTCAGGTTCCTAATTTGTAACTAATTACCCCCGTGTTTTATATTCCTAATTTGTAACTAATTACCCCACGTGTTTCAGGTTCCTAATTTGTAACTAATTACCCCCCGTGTTTCAGGTTCCTAATTTGTAACTAATTACCCCCCGTGTTTCAGGTTCCTAATTTGTAACTAATTACCTCTGTGTTTCAGGTTCCTAATTTGTAAGTTGTTTCATCTTGGTATTGACAAGGAGAACGTGTATGACGAACTGAGAACTGAAGTCAGAAACTCTCCTTTCTTCCGATTTGATTGGTTCCTGAAATCCCGAACTGCCGTGGTATGTGTCACGTGATGTATTCATGATGTATTCCGTTCCCATTCTGTTAATTCTGTTCAATCTGGTCATCGTGTCATAGTATTGTTAGGTTGACAAGACGGTTGTTATGGGGGGGGGGGATACAATTTGATTTTTGGGCGTCTGCCAAACAGTACCCTGTCCCTATTCACTGTGTCACTATATTCTACCGCCCATCTCTCTCACAGGAACTGCAGCGACGATGCAACACTCTGATCACCCTCATCGAACGAGAAATGGCAGAGATAGAGGAACGAGAGGGACGGAAAAAGGGTAAAAAACCAAATGGTAGCAGTGGGAACTCCACACCGACCTTTAAACGAAAAGCAGAGATGATGCTCAAGATGCTGGGAAAGAAGGCCAAGAAATGATGTTTTGGAGATGATTTCAGCTGGGTGTCAGACACATGGTTGCTCCAGTTGTAACCATGGTTACCGACTGGTTACCATGGTTACCATGGAGGCTAATTCCTCCCTGATATATCCAGCTGTTTTAACACCACACAAACGACTATTTCTTGGTGCTTGGACACTGTCTTTTTTAATTATTGTTGAAATTATTCTATAAACATCTTGAAGGAGAAAGGAAGCTCGTGAAAAGAAATAGTACATCAATCTGTTGAAAAGTGAAAGTTTTTCATGTACTACCATGTTCTAAATTTCTCCGCCCCCGAACTGTGTCACTTTCTATTTTACGACGCCCAAATTATAAAGGGAATTCCTAAATCCCAATATTTTGACCCTGTTGACCCAATTAAAATCCCACTTCCACACACATAGTATGTCAAGTAAAATCCGCCATCTCTCTCTCACCAGTCCCAGAAGTCAACACATGACAACGTGCCAAATCACGGTATACTAACTACCCATCAATTAATCAATGAACAATTTGTTGTCCACTCTGATCAGCTATAAGTTATAGCTATAGTATAGTATAAAAGTTCACCTTTTCTCCATCAGGAATGGAAGAGAGCCCCCCATCCGGCCAGGAGAGGCCGACACAGGACTGAAATGATGTTCCACATCTGGATACCATGGGGAATCAGGATGTATTCATACCTGTAAGTTTCAGCCAAAACTGATTTATCAATTAATTATAAATTAAGACATTTTGCTCAAGTTATCTCCTTTCGCTCGGATCGGTTCACAATATGATTCATGGGACATGAAATATAATGTGAACAAAAAAGTAATATTTTGAGGTTTGAGACAAACCTAAGACATTACTAACAAACATCATGGCTATTGAAAGCATTGAAACCCAGGACCAGTTAGAACGGGCTTGTAATTAGGAACCGACCGAAACAAGTAAACAACCAATCAGAACTCGTTATTTAGGTCACGTGACTGGTTATCAGCCAATCAGGGACCAGTATTTCCTGATTCGATCGGTTCCTGGTTGTAACGATTTCATATCTAAAGAAACCACATGTCGGTTTATGCTTTGGTAAACTGGGTAGTAAACTGTTTAGTAAATGATATGTAGCAATACTGGCTGTGCTTTGTATGGCATCTGCAGTACTGTATCAAAGCGTTCAAACCGGGCTTGATCGACTTTTTGGCGGCAGTTGCTGGCTTTGTTTATGCTCTAAGTTGTATATATCTTGCTCACCAAATTATTCTTTTCGAGTATTAATTACTCAACAAAATTATTCTCTGTTTCGGCTTGATCAGGAAACTCCCTTTTTCTGTAGAACATACGCGGCCATTTGTAGCTGTGTAGGGAATCAAGGGATGACCTGCTCCTCTATAGATAGGATTGAACCCACCCCCCTCCCGTTGAACCTATTAATCAGCCCGAG
Organism: Hormiphora californensis; assembly: GCA_020137815.1. Classification (NCBI taxonomy): domain Eukaryota; kingdom Metazoa; phylum Ctenophora; class Tentaculata; order Cydippida; family Pleurobrachiidae; genus Hormiphora; species Hormiphora californensis. Next base: position 4,095,443 of record CM035359.1, read on the forward strand.
CTCTAGAAGAACAGACTCTTTGATCAATCTCCCGACTCTCCTTCCTCATAACCCCCTGTCTATGTCATTATACGTTCCTAATCCCCTGTCTGTGTTTCCTAATCCCCCCTCACAATTGCTTTGTTGAGACAATATATTATATGACAATATATGATTGCCTTTCGTAATCCTCCAGCTACATAATATATTATATGGATAATGAGTATTACATGTCCCGAGTACCCAGCGCAAGAATAGGCCTTCCTCCTGCAGCTGTTTTCTTTTAGAGAATAGAGCCAATTGGCCTGAGTCCTGACCCTATTCTCGGAATGCGAGAACCGTGGTCAGAGCATTGGCCTAACCCTATTATACGATAACCGTGGTCAGAACCATGGTCAGAGCTGTTAGAACTTTCCTTCCTAGACCGTAAACTGTAAGATTGCTGATCCGATGTGAGAATCAAAAATGGGTCTGGCGCCACCAGACAGGTGCCAGACCCCGATCTGATTCTCTCACTCCGTTAAGATGGGGTCGGTGGAGTAAAACAGACCGGTCTCTCGGTTGTGAGTTGCCAGACAGAGGTCTCAGTTACCCTCGAATTGAGATAGATAAGGGTATAAACGAATGGTATAGAGCATGCAGTTGTGGTAAATCATAGAACTGATTTGATGTGCAGTGAAGTCAGACCACCTCGGGTAATTAATTTGATTGAATGAACTTCTCCCTAGTATAGCGCTATTGTACGATATAGGGTACAATTTGATCGGGGTTGATGGGCGATTGATCAGTGATATATATTGTGGACTGTTATACATCCTGAGATCTGAGGCAGGAGTCTGAGTGTGAGTGTGATAGGTAGAGAGCTGAGAGTGAGAGGTTGTATCTGACAATGTAGGATTGTAGGCCTACCAACAAGCTGCATTGTGTGACAAATATTACAATTGTTTAGCAGCGGTCATGTAACTTGAGGGGGAGAGAGGGCGGTGTAATGGTATATATGTTGTTGAGTAAAGGGTGAGAGAGGGTTGAGCAAGGTATAATATGTGTCTGGGGTAATAGATCATTCTGGAGCAATCATGGGTAAAAGTGTGATAATAGTTTTGATAAAATGGTGAATGGGGCGCCCCTGTTATAGTAGTAGGTGCCTGTTGTTGAGTGTTGATAATGTTCTTTATAGACTCTATCCTCAAAGAGCTTGGTAGAACGTCGGCTTAGTATCACCAACCAACTCGATCCTCTCTAAAGAAGCTAAGAAGAGCTGGGACAGAGCACCTAGCGGTGATTTAGTGTCGTGATCACGTTTTCTCACATGCTAAGACCACGTTTGGGGTCTCTACTGTCCGGCCAATGCTCTGACACAAGTAAAGAACCAATCAGAACTCGTTATTTAGGTCACGTGACTGGTTATCAGCCAATCAGGGACCATAATTTCCTGATTCGGTCAGTTCCTGCTACTAACAGCTGCCAATGCTCTGAACGGGTCTCCAGCTCCCGATCAGCTATATGGTGGCGCCATACCCCATTTGATTCTCAGTGCGCTTAGATGGGTCGCGGCGCCAGACAGCCGATCAGCTACTGATATCTCTCTGCTTGTAGTGAGCCGACATCACAATAGGGCAGCTATGATATTGCACCACATCTCGGGCAGACATAGTGGTATCAGAACAGATCAGAGCCTGAGATGGATCATGCATTCTAGGCAGGATACATATCCTGCTTATATCACCCATATCATACCCCCCTCCCCCATATCATACCCCCAACCCCTCTATCATGACCCCCCTCTTCTCGCAGTGATAATATATGGTATCTTGATCTATTATGAAGGAGCAGATCACTCTGATGAGATCCTGTGTTTTTGAACCATGACTGGTTACAGCTTCCACTATCGCATATGAGGCTGTTTGTTATCTCCAGTACTTCGTCTGACGCCTCACCCCCAGAAGCAGGTATGAAGTTTGGGAAACATTGGATCCCTCCCCCCCCCCGGAACTTTGGATCCTACCACCCCATCCCCCACCCCCCCCGGCCCCACCACCGTGAGGGGTAGTATTGATACAAGGTTTGTATGCCCCTTTACTTTTTGTTTTCTTTTTTTATCGACGTCCACGCGCGGCTATTTCTCGATCCATGTGGCAGTCCGATAATTTTGTTCCTTTTCACGTAAGGATTCTTAATTCTTAGTATGTAGTGGGATGAAATACCGTCGAAGCTCGACTTTTACGGCGAATGAAAACACATGTATTGTTTGTTGACAGTTTCTTAATTCTGCCACCAGGGGAGTGTGACGTTAGAGGATTGATGAGGAATCTCACTACTACGACCATGAAAAAGACGAAGACGATAGAGAGGAGAGCGAGAGTAGGAGAGCAGGATACGACGCGAGAGACCGAGCAGGAGATAGAGCAGTAGATCGAGCTCTCATTCGCGCAGCATTTTTAGAGAGCAAGCTCTGCTCAAATAACGTGGAGCGTTCAGTCAGACTAGCCGAGCGACTAGCGAGACTACGACAGATCATAGGCGCTTCGCGCACGGCCTCTCTGCTGATTCGAGTATCTCTCTCTCTCTCTCTTCTCTCTCTCTCTCTCTCTCTCTCTCTCCCTCTCTCTCTCCTCTCTCTCTCTCTCTCTCTCTCTCTCTCTCTCTCTCCTCTCTCTCTCTCTTCCCACAGGATCGGGGAAGCACTTCAAGAAGAGAAACCAGATCTGCACTTTTCTCCGATGGGTGAGATGGCTTTTGATTCTTGTAATTGTCTCAGAATATGATAATATATCGTATCATATGTCTCTCATTCAGCTACAATCATGTCTATTGTTGTTTTGGTTTGTTTGTTTGTTTGTTTGTTATAGACGTCTTAGGAACCTGGGATACTGAGTTCTCTCCCTCATCTTGGTCTACTCTGATTGTTTTGTTTCTAAGCCCTAATTTTGTACATGTATGTAAATGAATAGGATTATTACCACTTCATGGTTACTAACTATTGACTAAGCTATGCGTAGAGTTTGCATTTACCTTGACTTTCCTATTACAGTCGAACCCCCGATTTACCGGGATGCTCGGGGGAAAGGGTTTTGACCGGTAAATCGGGGTGCCCGGTATATCGGGGTCAATTACCGTTAATATCCTATATCGGGGGAATTTTATCCTCCCGGTAAATCGGAGTTCCGGTTAATCGGGGCCCGGTAAATCGGGGTCGGACTGTATAGCTGTAATAGCTGTACTAGTGTCTGACTGTGGTCTGGAATCCCCCTACTGCACGGAGCTTTTCTGAATCACATTTTCGAGACGAATCCAACGCAACCGGAATTAGCTTTCTATCTTATCGGGAAGTTTGGGCTTCAGCATCTTCATTTTTGGTCATTTTTCGGTGCGCGAGCCAATCAGAGGCCTTTATTTCGAAATCCAGGCCTCTGATTGGCTCGCACACCGAAAAATGACCAAAAATGAAAGCTCCGTGCAGTAGGGGGTTTCCAGACCACAGTCAGACACTAAGCTGTACTTAAATGAGGGTCACTATAATATAAGTGGGCACATCACCCCTACATCAACTCTTTAATGACAACAGGGTACTTTTATTTGCTAAGTAGTATCATACTTACCAGCTCTAGTATATTGGGGGGGGGGTGCATATTTGTGATGAGCTTTTACATGAAGGTTTTAAACTTCTTTTTAGTAGGTACATATCATCTCTATAATTATAAGTTGGAGATGAACGACGTTAGTAGCCGACAGGGGCCTGTCAGAGCATTGGCCTGACCATATTCTCAGAACTGTGGTCAGAGCATTGGCCTGACAGACAGGGGCTCTACTTGAAAGTTGAAGGGTTCCCTAGTTGCTTATACAGGGTGTGAACTGCATGTCGTGTTTGCTAGTCGCGAGCGCGCTTGCGAGACAAGCAAACACGTCAAGGTTCATTAACAAGCATGCTGCTCAGTCATTTTAGATTTAATACACAATGTAAGGATATCATGTAATAGGTGAGACTCTTGCCGTCACCCTCGTTCAAGTCCCGTGAAAAACGGAGCAGTACACGCAAACTGATGCCCATTTTCCTCGCGTGACCCCGATTCAGCAGTTTGAGACACCAACTCTTTAGGGGGCCATATCTCAGGAACCAGACAAGATAGGAAAAATCGCCGTCTAATGAGGCGTACAGTTTTTAATCTAGTTTACCACTGTACCGGCCGTTTCACTCTCCGACCTAAAACAAAAATCGCAACCCCACAAAACTTCAAAATAATGAAATTCGCATCTCGCATGTCGTGTTGCATGTCGTGTCATGTTATTGACGCGCTCGCGTTCAACTCTCACACAGCAGCTGCAGAACGTGGCGGAAACATCGAGGAGTAGAGAGAGGGTCGGTGCCGAATCAAATATTTCTTGATCTTGATCTACTCCATCTCTCAGCTATCCTACCCCTCATCAACTCGATCTCTCAGCTACCCTACCCCTCATCTACTCCATCTTTCAGCTACCCTACCCCTTATCTAGTCCATCTCTCAGCTTCCCTACCTCCCATTTACTCCATCTCTCAGCTACCCTACCTCCCATTTACTTCATCTCTCAGCTTCCCTACCTCCCATTTACTCCATCTCTCAGCTTCCCTACCTCCCATTTACTCCATCGCTTACCTTCCCTACCTCCCATTTACTCCATCTCTCAGCTTCCCTACCTCCCATTTACTCCATCTCTCAGCTACCCTACCTCCCATTTACTCCATTTCTCAGCTTCCCTACCTCTCATTTACTCCATCTCTCAGCTACCCTACCTCCCATTTACTCCATCTCTCAGCTTCCCTACCTCCCATTTACTCCATCCCTAAGCTTCCCTACCTGCCATTTACTCCATCTCTCAGCTACCCTACCACCCATTTACTCCATCTCTCAGCTTTCCTACCTCCCATTTACTTCATCTCTCAGCTTCCCTATCTCCCATTTACTCCATCTCTCAGCTACCCTACCTCCCATTTACTCCATCTCTCAGCTTCCCTACCTCACATTTACTCCATCTCTCAGCTACCCTACCTCCCATTTACTCCATCGCTCAGCTTCCCTACCTCCCAATTACTCCATCTCTCAGCTACCTTACCTTCTATTTACTCCATCTCTCAGCTTCCCTACCTCCCATTTACTCCATCTCTCAGCTACCCTAGCTCCCATTTACTCCATCTCTCAGCTACCCTACCTCCCATTTACTCCATATCTCAGCTACCTTACCTCCCATTTACTCCATCTCTCAGCTTACCTACCTCCCATTTACTCCATATCTCAGCTTCCCTACCTCCCATTTACTCCATCCCTAAGCTTCCCTACCTGCCATTTACTCCATCTCTCAGCTACCCTACCACCCATTTACTCCATCTCTCAGCTTTCCTACCTCCCATTTACTTCATCTCTCAGCTTCCCTACCTCCCATTTACTCCATCGCTCAGGGGTAGGAATGTTAGGATAAATGAGAGATGGAGTAAATGGGAGGTAGGGAAGCTGAGAGATGGATCAAATGGGAGGTAGGGTAGCTGAGGGATGGAGTAAATGGGAGGTAGGGAAGCTGAGACTTGAGAGATGGAGTAAATGGGAGGTAGGGTAGCTGAGAGATGGAGTAAATGTGAGGTAGGGTAGTTGAGAGATGGATTGAATGGGAGGTAGGGTAGCTGAGAGATGGAGTAAATGGGAGGCAAGGATGGAGTAAATGGGAGGTAGGGAAGCTGAGGGATGGAGTAAATGGGAGGTAGGGAAGCTGAGAGATGGAGTAAATGGGAGGTAGGGTAGCTGAGAGATGGAGTGAATGGGAGGTAGGGTAGCTGAGAGATGGAGTGAATGGGAGGTAGGGTAGCTGAGAGATGGAGTAAATGGGAGGTAGGGTAGCTGAGAGATGGAGTGAATGGGAGGTAGGGTAGCTGAGAGATGGAGTAAATGTGAGGTAGGGTAGTTGAGAGATGGATTGAATGGGAGGTAGGGTAGCTGAGAGATGGAGTAAATGGGAGGCAAGGATGGAGTAAATGGGAGGTAGGGAAGCTGAGGGATGGAGTAAATGGGAGGTAGGGAAGCTGAGAGATGGAGTAAATGGGAGGTAGGGTAGCTGAGAGATGGAGTGAATGGGAGGTAGGGTAGCTGAGAGATGGAGTGAATGGGAGGTAGGGTAGCTGAGAGATGGAGTAAATGGGAGGTAGGTAAGCTGAGAGATGGAGTAAATGGGAGGTAAGGTAAGCTGAGAGATGGAGTAAATGGGAGGTAGGGTAGCTGAGAGATGGAGTAAATGGGAGCTAGGGTAGCTGAGAGATGGAGTAAATGGGAGGTAGGGAAGCTGAGAGATAGAGTAAATAGAAGGTAAGGTAGCTGAGAGATGGAGTAAATGGGAGGTAGGGAAGCTGAGCGATGGAGTAAATGGGAGGTAGGGTAGCTGAGAGATGGAGTAAATGGGAGGTAGGGAAGCTGAGAGATGGAGTAAATGGGAGGTAGGGTAGCTGAGAGATGGAGTAAATGAGATGTAGGGAAGCTGAGAAATGGAGTAAATGGGAGGTAGGGTAGCTGAGAGATGGAGTAAATGGGAGGTAGGGAAGCTGAGAGATGGAGTAAATGGGAGGTAGGGAAGGTAAGCGATGGAGTAAATGGGAGATAGGGAAGCTGAGAGATGGAGTAAATGGGAGGTAGGGAAGCTGAGAGATGAAGTAAATGGGAGGTAGGGTAGCTGAGAGATGGAGTAAATGGGAGGTAGGGAAGCTGAGAGATGGAGTAAATGGGAGGTAAGGAAGCTGAGGGATGGAGTAAATGGGAGGTAGGGAAGCTGAGAGATGGAGTAAATGGGAGGTAGGGAAGCTGAGAGATGGAGTAAATGGGAGGTAGGGTAGTTGAGAGATGGAGTGAATGGGAGGTAGGGTAGCTGAGAGATGGAGTAAATGGGAGGCAAGGATGGAGTAAATGGGAGGTAGGGAAGCTGAGGGATGGAGTAAATGGGAGGTAGGGAAGCTGAGAGATGGAGTAAATGGAAGGTAGGGTAGCTGAGAGATGGAGTGAATGGGAGGTAGGGTAGCTGAGAGATGGAGTAAATGGGAGGTAGGGAAGCTGAGAGATGGAGTGAATGGGAGGTAGGGAAGGAGTCACCCCCTCCCTGCCGACGGACCTCCCTGCCGACGGGTCGGCAGGGAGGTCATTCGGCAGGGAGGGCGGGATATGGGGGTATAATGTCCTACGTGCCGACGAAATTGGGATGAGATCGCCGTCGGCACGTAGGACATTATACCCCTATTTTCTGCCCTCCCTGCCGACGGACCTCCCTACCGATCGGCAGGGAGGGCCGTCGGCAGGGAGGACACTTTACCCCTCCTTTTACCCTCTGTGCCGACGGTCGGCAGGGAGGACATTTTACCCCTCGTTTTACCCTCTGTACCGACGATCGGCAGGGAGGACATTTTACCCCTCCTTTTACCCTCTGTACCGACGATCGGCAAGTAGGGCCGTCGGCAGGGAGGACATTTACCCCTCCTTTTCAGCCTCACTACCGACGATCGGCAGGGAGGACATTTACCCCTCCTTTTCACCCTCTGTGCCGACGAAACCATAACCCAAACCATCGCCCTAACCATCGCCCTAACCACCACCCTAACCATCACCCTAACCATCACCCTAACCACCGCCCTAACCACCGCCCTAACCACCACCCTAACCCTAACCACCGCCCTAACCCTAACCCTAACCCTAACCCTAACCCTAACCCTAACCCTAACGATACTCAGAGGAACAATACACAGTGAACTCTTCGTATTTGGCCTGCCGGCCAAATTCTCGAGCTCACAGAAGGAGTGAAACGCCCTCCCTACCGATCGTCGGTACAGAGGGTAAAAGGAGGGGTGAAATATCCTCCCTGCCGATCGTCGGTACAGAGGGTGAATAGGAGGGGTAAATGTCCTCCCTGCCGAATACTCTCTCGGAGTCAGTTTTCGGCAGGGAGGGCGGAATATAGGGGTCAAATGTCCTACGTGCCGACGGCGATCTCATCCCAATCTCGTCGGCACGTAGGACATTATACCCCTATATCCCGCCCTCCCTGCCGAATGACCTCCCTGCCGACCCGTCGGCAGGGAGGTCCGTCGGCAGGGAGGGCGGGTACCGTAGGGAAGCTGAGAGATGGAGTAAATGGGAGGTAGGTAAGCTGAGAGATGGAGTAAATGGGAGGTAGGGTATCTGAGAGATGGAGTAAATGGCAGGTAGGGAAGCTGAGATATGGAGTAAATGGGAGGTAGGTAAGCTGAGAGATGGAGTAAATGGGAGGTAGGGAAGCTGAGAGATGGAGTAAATGGGAGGTAGGGTAGCTGACTAGCTGAGAGATGGAGTAGATGAGGAGTAGGGTAGCGGAGAGATGGACTAGATTAGGGGTAGGGTAGCTGAAAGATGGAGTTGATGAGGGCTAGGGAAGCATAGAGATGGAAACGATTATGGATAGGGATTCCCTACCCCTAATCGTTTCCATCTCTATGCTTCCCTAATAGGGAAGCTGAGAGATTGAGTAGATGAGGAGTAGGGTAGCTGAGAGATGGACTAGATAAGGGGTAGGGTAGCTGAAAGATGGAGTAGATGAGGGGTAGGGTAGCTGAAAGATGGAGTAGATGAGAGGTAGGGTAGCTGAGAGATCGAGTTGATGAGGGGTAGGATAGCTGAGAGATGGAGTAGATCAAGATCAAGAAATATTTGATTCGGCACCGACCCTCTCTCTACTCCTCGATGTTTCCCGCCACGTTCTGCAGCTGCTGTGTGAGAGTTGAACGCGAGCGCGTCAATAACATGACACGACATGCAACACGACATGCGAGATGCGAATTTCATTATTTTGAAGTTTTGTGGGGTTGCGATTTTTGTTTTAGGTCGGAGAGTGAAACGGCCGGTACAGTGGTAAACTAGATTAAAAACTGTACGCCTCATTAGACGGCGATTTTTCCTATCTTGTCTGGTTCCTGAGATATGGCCCCCTAAAGAGTTGGTGTCTCAAACTGCTGAATCGGGGTCACGCGAGGAAAATGGGCATCAGTTTGCGTGTACTGCTCCGTTTTTCACGGGACTTGAACGAGGGTGACGGCAAGAGTCTCACCTATTACATGATATCCTTACATTGTGTATTAAATCTAAAATGACTGAGCAGCATGCTTGTTAATGAACCTTGACGTGTTTGCTTGTCTCGCAAGCGCGCTCGCGACTAGCAAACACGACATGCAGTTCACACCCTGTTATAATTCTCTCTTCATTTAATTCCAAAGTGTCTTCTAGAATGTCTAAGACTGCACGGGTTCCTACTCATACTATTTCCTTGCTTTTGCCTTTTATATATATTGACCACCGTCCATGCTATTTGTTGCTCATTTATATTTGCAATTCATTGTTTCAAACCGAGCTGGTCCTTTGTTTTAGTCCTCTACGAATAATGGACCTTACAACCAATATACTTGTTTGTTTTATACTATAGCCGCGCCGCACCCAATCGGAAAACTGTTAATTTTAAACTGTAAAAGGGTCTATGAATAACACTTTTTGTTGCATTGTTCAGCGTAGAAAGACACGACAATTTTAGATAGTCAACTGTTGAAACTGTTCTCCATTTACTTTCAGCTTTCAGCATCTCCTTTATAGCCTTCAAATAGTTTCCAGCCTACCCATGCCCTTACCCTAAGATAGTCATGCATACCTCCTAACTTAATTTATTGGTGACTGGGCCGATGGAATCTTTCAGGTGTGCCCTAAGCATATCTCCTAACTTTTTTGGATTTAATTTGTTGGTGATTGGGATGACACGAACCAAACAATTTGCTGTCAGCATCAAGGCTAGTACTGCAGAATGACGAGCTAACTAGGATACGCTTGGATTGTGCTGCCTATGCCGTACACTGCAGTTTCGACAGTGATGAGCAAATTAGCGTCTAATCAGGGGACCACAAACACCGTCCCCGCTGTCAGGCCAATGCTCTGACCACAGTTCTCGCGCGCTCCGAGAATGGGTCAGGCCAATGCTCTGACAGCGTCCCCGCCTTTCTGCCGATCCCAGGCTGTTGAGAAAGTGTTGTAATCCATCCATACTGTACGGATTGCATGGTACGCTTTTCTCCCTACCAGTACCAGCTCAATCCATTAGGAGCGTTATATTAAACATCGTAAACATATCGCTCCACACATCTCTCCACGAGTTGTTAACTGGAATGACTGCAGGAAGCCATGGAGCTAATGCCCATTAGTTTCTAGACACTATATTTACACCACCATAATTATACTAATTATAGATTTCATACCTGCAACCGAGCATTATTATACATTATAATTATTATGTATGTGTCCTGTTGAACAAATGCAAATATAAATTTATAGTCCGTTCTAATTGACTGTCAGTTTCACGGACACTGAGCACAAGTTCTGCAGTTGAAGTGAGATTCATCGCTTCCTCTAAAATTAGACGTTTCCTCTTTCATCCAGCTCGCTCCAAAATACCACCTAGAACTCCCCAATTGCTGGCAAATTTGACCACCAGTTTTGTTGAGACTCAACACAATGGAGGATCATTATAGGTGTAATACTTGACCAGTCCTAGATTACCAAAGAGGCTGTTTTCCTAGCTAATACCCACTTTGAAGGTGCAAAAAGCTTGATGGCAAGAGATGTTAGACTCAGTATACTTTTCCGCAAAGGCTATTTTTCCCTTCAAAATTTCTTGTACGATTATGTAAAGCCCCTTTTAGTTGCCTATGTAGTACATAATTCCCTAACGTCTCAATTAGTAAATCAATCATCCTAGCAGGGATCAAGTCCAATACCCCGCGGTGGCCATGGTGAAGACTCCGCCATACCAGAGAATCAAACTGCAACCAAGTTACATGCACTACCGCCCATCAACTACCCAAGCTCCGGGATCACGAGACAAGGTCATTATCCCAGGAGGTGCTAGGGGTCGGTCTGTCAGTGCTGGGAGTGGGCTGATCCGATCAAGGGCCGGGAATAGGAGGAGCCTGCAGAGGAGAGCATCGGTAGCACTGGTGAATGGAAGTGAAGAGGTATGTAGAGATAGAGATAGAGATGGAGATGAGATGAATGAGAGGGATGGATAAAAGGAGGGGATGGGGTGGAATGGGTGGGATGGAGGAGTGGGTGGGGATGAGTGGAGGGGAATGGGGTGGGTGGGTGGGTGGGGAATGGGTGGGTGGAGGGGTGGGTGGGTGGGTGGGTGGGTGGGTTTTTAATGGGTGGGTGGGTTTTTTGGAGGGTGGGTGGGTGGGATGGGTGGTGGGTGGAGTGGGGTTGGGTTTTGGGGGAGTGAGATGGAGATGGGGTTAATGGGTGGGTGGGTTGGGTTAAATCCGGGGGGGTTTGTTTCAATTGAAGGGGTTTGTGAAAAAGGGGCCTTTTGGGAATTAGGCAAAAATATCACGGGATATAATATCACATGATTTCGACTTTGATTTTTCCACGTTTATTTAAAATTTCCAAAGACATTAAAAAATAGTTTATATTCTTTCATGAAACCAACTGCTTATTATTAGTGCTAATTGGCGATAACGTCATAAATCACATAATTACGACTAATTAGTGAAGGGGGTGGTAGAGACCTGTGGGATGGTTCTTTGGACTTTTTATAGAGTCCTAATCATATCAGAAAGTCAAATTTAAAATTCCAGACCCAACTTCCCACAACCGACCCTACTATAATAAACAGGCCGCCGCGCATCAAAAAATATTTTAACAGCCTGAAGGTTGCTGTTTCGACGAATCTCCCAACTTCGGGTCGGACGAGGGGGAAGCTTGCCTTTTGCGATCCTTAAGAACAAAGAAAGGTCTTTTTTTGGGGGGGGGGGGGGCAAAAAAACATGTCAACGATTGTGGCCACACCGTTGAGATATCGACTTGAAATTTGTAGGCATGTTTGTGTATCCTTTGTGTCATGACGTTGGCGGATTTTTGAATTTTTAATTAATAATTAATTATAGGTAATTAAAAACGGTGCAAGGGCACCGTGCCCCTGCACATTGCGTGTTATGTCCCTTGCACCGCGCCCTTGCACCAAATTCTATTTCCCTTCTGCTTAAAATATCGACTTGAAACTTTGTAGGAATGTTCTTCAATCATAAAAGATGATGTTCGAAAAGTCAGGAATCGTCAAATTAATAATTAGTTAGTTAGAGCCGTGCAAAAAATGGAATTTGGTGCAAGGGCAGGCAATGTGCACAAGGGCAAATGTGCAAGGGCAGCCCTTGCACCCAATTTTAGGATCGAACTGGTCCAGCAACCGTTTAATATTTGAACACGAAACTTTCTATGCATGTTCTAGTAGCATAACTACGAGTACTAGAAGAGCCGTCATGATTTATAATATATTTCAATTAGGTAATTTAATTAGTAGGCAAATTAATTAAATTTGACCCCTGAACAATTTGTGCAAAATTTACCCTGAACACGTGCCCGTGCAGACCCATTTGTTTGGCCCATGCACTAAATATATTTCCGTTTGTTTCTGCTTAAAATATCGACTTGAAATTCTAGGAACATGTTCTTCATGCATTAAAAACAGATAATCATAATCTACAGGAAAGTGGAAATAGTCAAAATAATTAATTAATTACCTAGCAGATAACTTTTGGGGGGGCCGCTTGCACAATTTTGGCAAATTGATATTACAAACTTTGAGCCTTTGTGAAAAGTAATGAAATTTTTTATTTCAGGTTATGATGAACAAATAAGCTATAAAACGCCCCTTTTTGTTACACAAGCCTGTGCTTGGTATCGAAGACACCTCACACTCTGTCGCCGGGCGACCTTCGCGTGCACACGCTGGCAAGGGGTAACTTCGTAACCAAAGCCTGTGCATTGTGCATAATGAAATGGATAAATTTTCATCCAGTTGCTGGCGATAGAACTCGATAGAGTTCGATTGATTTACCATGACAACGGAGTTGGTTACCATACTAACCAGAGAATTCGTTGTAAAATAGTCCTTTCTTGCTATAAGCTCATTTCTGCTTTATTTTACAAGGCCTCAAAGTGTGTGGATAATTTTTGTGTGGATAACGGTGCTCATCCAAAGTGGATAAATGGTATGGTCCTGAAACTTTCGTGGATAATTCTGCATCTTATTACACCTATTTTGACACTACAAAGAAAGAAAAAATGCTAAACCAACGTGGATAATTATCCATTTTCTAGTAAAAAAGCGACTCAACCAAGGATTAGGGACATTATTTCGGCTTCAGATTTATTTTAATCAGTTCGCCAATCTATTCGTCATCTATTTGACTAATTACTGGTGCTCAAAACTGACTCAACTGCTGTGGATAAGCTTATTTGTGATCACTACTTTAAATCATTAGTTTCACTATCTTTTGCTGGTAACTAACAACTCAAATTGTGGGTAATTTTAGGAATTAGAACTCAGAAGAGTTGCTCAACCGATGTGGATTCAATTAATAGTCTTAATTATCAATAAGGGGATCCAACATGACTCAACCAGTGTGGATAAAAATAAGATTTTGTCAGAAAAACTTATCCACAGAGGTTGAGTTTACTATTTGTGCCAATTAAGTTACTACAATTGATAGCCCCAACGCTTGTGCACGTAACTTACCCAATTTGGTACTTAAAATCTGCTCAACTTGTGTGGATATTTGTGATCACTACTTTAAATCATTAGTTTCACTATCTTTTGGTGGCAACTAACGACTCAAATTGTGGATAATTATAGGAATTTAGAACTCAAAAGTGTTGCTCAACCGATGTCGATTCGATCAGTAGTCTTAATTATCAATAAAGAGATCCAAAATGACTCAACTAGTGTGGATAAAAATCAAATTTTGTCAGAAAAACTTATCCACAGAGGTTGAGTTAACTGTTTGTACCAAATAAGTTACTGCAATAGATAGCCCCAACGCGTGTGCACGTAACTTCCCCAATTTGGTACCCAAAATCCGCTCAACTCGTGTGGATATGCTAGAATTGTGACGTGTGGCTGGTTTTGGTAGTGGTTTTATCCACACCAGTTGAGTAGAATTATCTGATAATCAGTGTGATTGTTTTGTAAGGTTACATGTCCATCTGTGACCTAGTATTATCTCAAAAAGATCATTTTCTGATGAATAAATCGTAATTGGGTTCTTTATATTGGTTATCCACACGAGTTGAGTGTTTATTTTGCTCCAGTTTTAACTAATATGAAAATTTGGGACAATTTCCTACTTACTAAGACTTATATTTTCCAACTTTCAACTTTGTTTCGACCTTTACTTGGTGTCTGAAGTTCAAGTGTTTGAGTATCCACATTGGTTGAGTATTTAGCGACTCAACCAATGTTTACTAGGTGACCAAGACGATTATATATATCATTGTTGAAAAAGATTCCTAGAAAAAGCTAACACGAAGTCAGCAGGTCAAATTTTATAAATATTGTCCTATGATCCACAGCAGTTGAGTAATGTATTTTTTTCTTATCAGATATTAGTTTTCATACATTTGTTTATCTACTCCTAAAATTTTATGTACCTGAGATAAGTAGAAGTACCTTAAAAACCAATTTTAGAAATTTTGGTCAGTTTTTGAGACATTAAAATATCTCGAAAATGTTCCGACTTTCCGACCGGGACCATATATACAAACGTAGGTCTTTTTTTCGGGGGGGGGGGGGGGGGGCAAATTTCAGGCAGCGATTGTGGCCACATTTTTTGAGATATCGACCTGAAATTTTGTAGGCGTGTTCTAGTAGTATAACTACGTGTCATAACGTGGCCGGATTTTTGATTTTTTGCCTAATTAATTAATTATAGGTAATTAAAAAGTAGCCCCTGCACCGTGCCCCTGGGCATGGGGTGTTCTGTCCCCTGGGCATTGCCCCTGAGCCGAAATTATCTCCCGATCTGCTTGAAATATCGACTTGAAACTTTGTAGGAATGCTCTTCAAGCATAAAAAATGATCTACAAAAAGTTAGAATAGTCAAAATTAAGTAATCAATGAGTTATAGGCATGCAAAAATGGACATTTCTGGTGCCCCTGAATTTTGCCCCCGAGCATTTGAAAAAACTGCCCCTGGGCAATTTTAAAATTCAAACTGTGGCCACACTGTTTGACATATCGATCTAAAACTTTGTAGGCATGTTCTAGTGGTATAACTAAGAGTCACCACGGAGCCTGATTTTTGATTTTTTACTTAATTAATTAATTATAAGCAATTAAAATTTTAAAATTGCCCCCGCACTAACAAAAGTGGCCCAGGGGCACCTGAGTCGCAATTATCTCCCGATCTGCTTGAAATATCGACTTGAAACTTTGTAGGAATGCTCTTCAAGCATATAGAAAGGTCTACAAAAGGTGGGAATATTCAAAATTAAGTAATCAATGAGTTATAAGCAATTAAAAAATGGACATTTTTATGGTGCCCCTGAGCATTGCCCCTGAGCATTTGAAAATATTTTCCGTTCTGCTACAAATATCGACTTGAAACTTTGTAGGAATGCTCTTCAAGCATATAGAAAGGTCTACAAAAAGTGGGAATATTCAAAATTAACTATCCAATTAATTATAAGCAATTAAAAAAATGTGCAGTGGCAGTGCAGGGGCAAAAAAAATAAAGCATATATATGGCGGGAAAATATTTTGGCGGGAAACCGAAAAATCCCAATAAGCCAAGAACGGGGTGGGGCCAAGGTCTGGCCCACTAGCTTTTGATCACCTCATCGAGCCCGATCGAACGCGAATAATGTCGACCTCCCACGACGACCTAAACCCGTAATCCCACGTGGTGCCAGCCAACCGCCAGCCAAACGGAAAAATCTAGTGATCCTCTATCAGCTGGTATCAAAATCTAAGCTCAAAGTGACCAGGAACTGGTATTATTAGTGCTAATTGGCGATAACGTCATAAATCACATAATTACGACTAATTAGTGAACCGGGGGTGGTAGAGACCTGTGGGATGGTTCTTTGGACTTTTTATAGAGTCCCTAATCATATCAGAAAGTCAAATTTAAAATTCCAGACCCAACTTCCCACAACCGACCCTACTATAATAAACAGGCCGCCGCGCATCAAAAAATATTTTAACAGCCTGAAGGTTGCTGTTTCGACGAATCTCCCAACTTCGGGTCGGACGAGGGGAAGCTTGCCTTTTGCGATCATTAAGAACAAAGAAAGGTCTTTTTTTTGGGGGGGGGGGGGGCAAAAAACATGTCAACGATTGTGGCCACACCGTTTGAGATATCGACTTGAAATTTTGTAGGCATGTTCTTGTAGTATTCCTTTGTGTCATGACGTTGGCGGATTTTTGAATTTTTAATTAATTAATTAATTATAGGTAATTAAAAACGGTGCAAGGGCACCGTGCCCCTGCACATTGCGTGTTATGTCCCTTGCACCGCACCCTTGCACCAAATTCTATTTTTCCGTTCTGCTTAAAATATCGACTTGAAACTTTGTAGGAATGTTCTTCAATCATAAAAGATGATGTTCGAAAAGTGGGAATAGTCAAAATTAATTAATTAGTTAGTTAGAGCCGTGCAAAAAATGGAATTTGGTGCAAGGGCAGGCAATGTGCAAGGGCAAATGGTGCAAGGGCAGCCCTTGCACCAATTTTATGATCGAACTGTGTCCACACCGTTTAATATTTTGACACGAAACTTTCTATGCATGTTCTAGTAGCATAACTACGAGTACTAGAAGAGCCGTATGATTAATATATCAATTAGGTAATTAATTATAGGCAAATTAATTAAAATTTGCCCCTGCACAATTTGTGCAAATTTCCCCTGAACATGTGCCCTTGCACCATTTTGTTTGCCCATGCACTAAATTATATTTTCCGTTCTGCTTAAAATATCGACTTGAAACTTTCTAGGAATGTTCTTCATGCATAAAACATATAATATAATCTACAGAAAGTGGGAATAGTCAAAATTAATTAATTAATTACTTAGAGATTAATTTTGGGGTGGCCCCTGCACAATTTTGGCAAATTTGATATTCAAACTTTGAGCCTTTGTGAAAGTAATGAAAATTATTTATTTCAGGTTATGATGAACAATAAGCTATAAAAACGCCCCTTTTTGTTACACAAGCCTGTGCTTGGTATCGAAGACACCTCACACTCTGTCGCCGGGCGACCTTCGCGTGCACACGCTGGCAAGGGGTAACTTCGTAACCAAAGCCTGTGCATTGTGCATAATGAAATGGATAAATTTTCATCCAGTTGCTGGCGATAGAACTCGATAGAGTTCGATTGATTTACCATGACAACGGAGTTGGTTACCATACTAACCAGAGAATTCGTTGTAAAATAGTCCTTTCTTGCTATAAACTCGGCCTTTAGATAGAAAATTGATTTTATTCTACTCGCACTAATGCAAGGGCATTTCACAGTTTGGTGCCGTTATTTTTGTCTCTATTTTTAATAGGATTTTGGGATTAGACTGAAAGTATGGGATCATTTGAGAAGTAGTGAAGATTTGAAAATGTTAGCAACTTGCCGGTTCGACAAACTAAACCCATATGATTCCAACTTCGGGTCGGACGAGGGGAAGCTTGCCTTTTGCGAACATATATACAAACGTAGGTCTTTTTTTCGGGGGGGGGGGGGGGGGGGGCAAATTTCAGGCAGCGATTGTGGCCACATTTTTTGAGATATCGACCTGAAATTTTGTAGGCGTGTTCTAGTAGTATAACTACGTGTCATAACGTGGCCGGATTTTTGATTTTTTGCCTAATTAATTAATTATAGGTAATTAAAAAGTAGCCCCTGCACCGTGCCCCTGGGCATGGGGTGTTCTGTCCCCTGGGCATTGCCCCTGAGCCGAAATTATCTCCCGATCTGCTTGAAATATCGACTTGAAACTTTGTAGGAATGCTCTTCAAGCATAAAAAATGATCTACAAAAAGTTAGAATAGTCAAAATTAAGTAATCAATGAGTTATAGGCATGCAAAAATGGACATTTCTGGTGCCCCTGAATTTTGCCCCCGAGCATTTGAAAAAACTGCCCCTGGGCAATTTTAAAATTCAAACTGTGGCCACACTGTTTGACATATCGATCTAAAACTTTGTAGGCATGTTCTAGTGGTATAACTAAGAGTCACCACGGAGCCTGATTTTTGATTTTTTACTTAATTAATTAATTATAAGCAATTAAAATTTTAAAATTGCCCTCGCACTAACAAAAGTGGCCCAGGGGCACCTGAGCCGCAATTATCTCCCGATCTGCTTGAAATATCGACTTGAAACTTTGTAGGAATGCTCTTCAAGCATATAGAAAGGTCTACAAAAGGTGGGAATATTCAAAATTAATTATCCAATTAATTATAAGCAATTAAAAAATGGACATTTTTCTGGTGCCCCTGAGCATTGCCCCTGAGCATTTGAAAATATTTTCCGTTCTGCTATAAATAACGGCGTAAAATTTTGCAGTAATGTAGTTCAAGCATATAGAAAGGCCTACAAAAAGTGGGAATATTCAAAATTAATTATCAAATTAATTATAAGCAATTAAAAAAATGTGCAGTGGCAGTGCAGGGGCAAAAAAATAAAGCATATATATGGCGGGAAAATATTTTGGCGGGAAACCGAAAAAGCCCAATAAGCCAAGAACGGGGTGGGGCCAAGGTCTGGCCCACTAGCTTTTGATCACCTCATCGAGCCCGATCGAACGCGACCAATGTCGACCTCCCACGACGACCTAAACCCCTAATCCCACGTGGTGCCAGCCAACCGCCAGCCAAACGGAAAAATCTAGTGATCCTCTATCAGCTGGTATCAAAATCTAAGCTCTAAGTGACCAGGAATTGGCATTATTAGTGCTAATTGGCGATAACGTCATAAATCACATAATTACGACTAATTAGTGAACCGGGGGTGGTAGAGACCTGTGGGATGGTACTTTGGACTTTTTATAGAGTCCCTAATCATATCAGAAAGTCAAATTTAAAATTCCAGACCCAACTTCCCACAACCGACCCTACTATGATAAACAGGCCGCCGCGCATCAAAAAATATTTTAATAGCCTGAAGGTTGCTGTTTCGACGAATCTCCCAACTTCGGGTCGGACGAGGGGAAGCTTGCCTTTTGCGATCATATATACAAACGTAGGTCTTTTTTTCGGGGGGGGGGGGGGGGGGGGGCAAATTTCAGGCAGCGATTGTGGCCACATTTTTTGAGATATCGACCTGAAATTTTCTAGGCGTGTTCTAGTAGTATAACTACGTGTCATAACGTGGCCGGATTTTTGATTTTTTGCCTAATTAATTAATTATAGGTAATTAAAAAGTAGCCCCTGCACCGTGCCCCTGAGCATGGGGTGTTCTGTCCCCTGGGCATTGCCCCTGAGCCGAAATTATCTCCCGATCTGCTTGAAATATCGACTTGAAACTTTGTAGGAATGCTCTTCAAGCATAAAAAATGATCTACAAAAAGTTAGAATAGTCAAAATTAAGTAATCAATGAGTTATAGGCATGCAAAAATGGACATTTCTGGTGCCCCTGAATTTTGCCCCCGGGCATTTGAAAAAACTGCCCCTGGGCAATTTTAAAATTCAAATTGTGGCCACACTGTTTGACATATCGATCTAAAACTTTGTAGGCATGTTCTAGTGGTATAACTAAGAGTCACCACGGAGCCTGATTTTTGATTTTTTACTTAATTAATTAATTATAAGCAATTAAAATTTTAAAATTGCCCCTCGCACTAACAAAAGTGGCCCAGGGGCACCTGAGCCGCAATTATCTCCCGATCTGCTTGAAATATCGACTTGAAACTTTGTAGGAATGCTCTTCAAGCATATAGAAAGGTCTACAAAAGGTGGGAATATTCAAAATTAATTATCCAATTAATTATAAGCAATTAAAAAATGGACATTTTTCTGGTGCCCCTGAGCATTGCCCCTGAGCATTTGAAAATATTTTCCGTTCTGCTATAAATAACGGCCTAAAATTTTGCAGTAATGTAGTTCAAGCATATAGAAAGGTCTACAAAAAGTGGGAATATTCAAAATTGATTATCAAATTAATTATAAGCAATTAAAAAAATGTGCAGTGGCAGTGCAGGGGCAAAAAAATAAAGCATATATATATGGCGGGAAAATATTTTGGCGGGAAACCGAAAAAGCCCAATAAGCCAAGAACGGGGTGGGGCCAAGGTCTGGCCCACTAGCTTTTGATCACCTCATCGAGCCCGATCGAACGTGACCAATGTCGACCTCCCACGACGACCTAAACCCCTAATCCCACGTGGTGCCAGCCAACCGCCAGCCAAACGGAAAAATCTAGTGATCCTCTATCAGCTGGTATCAAAATCTAAGCTCTAAGTGACCAGGAACTGACATTATTAGTGCTAATTGGCGATAACGTCGTAAATCACATAATTACGACTAATTAGTGAACCGGGGGTGGTAGAGACCTGTGGGATGGTACTTTGGACTTTTTATAGAGTCCCTAATCATATCAGAAAGTCAAATTTAAAATTCCAGACCCAACTTCCCACAACCGACCCTACTATAATAAACAGGCCGCCGCGCATCAAAAAATATTTTAACAGCCTGAAGGTTGCTGTTTCGACGAATCTCCCAACTTCGGGTCGGACGAGGGGAAGCTTGCCTTTTGCGATCATATATACAAACGTAGGTCTTTTTTTCGGGGGGGGGGGGGGGGGGGGGCAAATTTCAGGCAGCGATTGTGGCCACATTTTTTGAGATATCGACCTGAAATTTTGTAGGCGTGTTCTAGTAGTATAACTACGTGTCATAACGTGGCCGGATTTTTGATTTTTTGCCTAATTAATTAATTATAGGTAATTAAAAAGTAGCCCCTGCACCGTGCCCCTGAGCATGGGGTGTTCTGTCCCCTGGGCATTGCCCCTGAGCCCAGTGTCAAAGTTCGGGTATCCAGGGATCCTGGCTGCTAGTCAATTTTAGCGCCAAAATATCTAGTCAATTTTCTAAAATGGGAAAATTATAGTGAGAAATTGAGAAAATGGTATATTTACTGTTGTAGCACATTTAAAAAAATGACAAACTTCAAATCACCATAGATATGGATTTTCTCTAATTTACAGAACATTGTTTTGCTCTGATTTTCTGATTTTCACCACCTCCATTCTTACATTTTCCATCAGTGGTGTAGTGGTTACACCATGGACTCTCACCCCGATGATCAGGGTTCGAATCCGGATGGGGTGATTTGGCTTACTTTTTACTTTCATGATTTTTTCTCTCTTTATTCATACCAGTGTGTTGAAACATGACACTGATAGTGATAACATCACAATATCATAGAAGAACGCTTGTCAGTACATATGTGTGAGATCTCGCTCATCGATGTCAGGATCTCTAGTCGGTAGAGAGGGAGTCTAAGAGGTAGCCTGTGATAGTCACGGATCCCGCAGCGCACGATAAACTAATTGCTGAAAAGTCATGCTTTGTAGACTAGAGATCCAAACATTATATAGAGCGCTGAATATTGATACAAGCACAAGGTTGGTGGTCTAGTGGTATGATTCTCGCCTGTCAATCGGGAGACCCGGGTTCGATCCTCAGGTTTGACATAAATCCAAAACGTCTTTTTTTATTTTTTTTAAATGTTTTGTTTTTTTATACAATTATCTAGTTAATTAATCAATGCGTTGAAACTTATTAAAATAGAAAAATATGTTTCCATCCTAGTCAAATTTTTTAAAAAAATCAGGATCCTAGTCGGATTGAGATACTTTGACACTGGGCCCCTGAGCCGAAATTATCTCCCGATCTGCTTGAAATATCGACTTGAAACTTTGTAGGAATGCTCTTCAAGCATAAAAAATGATCAACAAAAAGTTAGAATAGTCAAAATTAAGTAATCAATGAGTTATAGGCATGCAAAAATGGACATTTCTGGTGCCCCTGAATTTTGCCCCCGGGCATTTGAAAAAACTGCCCCTGGGCAATTTTAAAATTCAAATTGTGGCCACACTGTTTGACATATCGATCTAAAACTTTGTAGGCATGTTCTAGTGGTATAACTAAGAGTCACCACGGAGCCTGATTTTTGATTTTTTACTTAATTAATTAATTATAAGCAATTAAAATTTTAAAATTGCCCCCGCACTAACAAAAGTGGCCCAGGGGCACCTGAGTCGCAATTATCTCCCGATCTGCTTGAAATATCGACTTGAAACTTTGTAGGAATGCTCTTCAAGCATATAGAAAGGTCTACAAAAGGTGGGAATATTCAAAATTAAGTAATCAATGAGTTATAAGCAATTAAAAAATGGACATTTTTATGGTGCCCCTGAGCATTGCCCCTGAGCATTTGAAAATATTTTCCGTTCTGCTATAAATATCGACTTGAAACTTTGTAGGAATGCTCTTCAAGCATATAGAAAGGTCTACAAAAAGTGGGAATATTCAAAATTAACTATCCAATTAATTATAAGCAATTAAAAAAATGTGCAGTGGCAGTGCAGGGGCAAAAAAATAAAGCATATATATGGCGGGAAAATATTTTGGCGGGAAACCGAAAAATCCCAATAAGCCAAGAACGGGGTGGGGCCAAGGTCTGGCCCACTAGCTTTTGATCACCTCATCGAGCCCGATCGAACGCGAATAATGTCGACCTCCCACGACGACCTAAACCCGTAATCCCACGTGGTGCCAGCCAACCGCCAGCCAAACGGAAAAATCTAGTGATCCTCTATCAGCTGGTATCAAAATCTAAGCTCAAAGTGACCTGGAACTGGCATTATTAGTGCTAATTGGCGATAACGTCATAAATCACATAATTACGACTAATTAGTGAACCGGGGGTGGTAGAGACCTGTGGGATGGTACTTTGGACTTTTTATAGAGTCCCTAATCATATCAAATTTAAAATTCCAGGCCCAACTTCCCACAACCGACCCTACTATAATAAACAGGCCGCCGCGCATCAAAAAATATTTTAACAGCCTGAAGGTTGCTGTTTCGACGAATCTCCCAACTTCGGGTCGGACGAGGGGAAGCTTGCCTTTTGCGATCATATATACAAAGAATAGAAGATTTTCGGGGGGGGGGGGGGGGGGGCAAATTTCAGGCAGCGATTGCGGCCACATCGTTTGAGATATCGACCTGAAATTTTGTAGGCATGTTCTAGTAGTATAACTACGTGTCATAACGTGGCCGGATTTTTGATTTTTTAATTAATTAATTAATTATAAGCTATCAAAATTTGCCCCTGCACATTGCCCCTGTACATTTCGATTTTTTGCCCCTGCACGTGTGCCCCTGCACACGGTTTATCTTCCGTTCTGCTTGAAATATCGACTTGAAACTTTGTAGGAATGTTCTTCAATCATAAAAAATGATATTCGAAAAGTGGGAGTATTGAAAATTAATTAATTAATTAGTTATAGGCATGCAAAAATGGACTTTTTTAGGGCCCCCTGCACTTTTTTTGAAAATGTGCAGGGGCAAATACCCCTGCACATTTTTTGCAATTTTGATATTCAAACTGTGGCCAAACTGTTTGTTTTTTCGAAATGAAACTTTGTATGCATGTTCTAGTAGTATAACTACGCGTCATAAAAAGGCTGGATTTCTTATTTTTAATTTAACTAATTAATTATAAGTAATTAAAATTTTGCCCCTGCACCATCTTTCCCCTGCACCGCTGATTTCGACCCCCTGCACATTTCCTGAACAAGGCAACTAAAAATGGTATATTTTCTGTTCTGCTATAAACAACGACCTAAAATTTTGTAGTAATGTAGTTCATGCATATAGAAAGATTGACAAAAAGTGGGAATAGTCAAAATTAATTATCCAATTAATTATAAGTAATTAAAATTTTGCCCCTGCACAATTTTGTTTGCCCCTGCACAATTTTTGCAACTTTGATATTCAAACTGTGGCCACACCGTTTGAAATTTCGAAATGAAACTTTGTATGTATGTTCTAGTAGTATAAATACGAGTCATAACGGAGCCGGATTTTTGATTTTCTAATTAATAAATTAATAATAATCAATTAAAACTTTTGCCCCTGCACAGTTTTGGCAAATTTGATATTCAAACTTTGAGCCTTTGTGAAAGTTTCATACAGTTGCTGGCGATAGACTCGATAGAGTTCGATTAATTTACCATGACAACGGAGTTGGTTACCATAGTAACCAGGGAATTCGTTGTAAAATAGTCCTTTCTTGCTATAAACAATATAGTTAACGTGTAGCACACGCCACAAAAGTTTTAAATTTAAGTTTTTGGGTGAAAAATAAATGGACTTTAACAATCGAAAGAAAGTGTGCCATTAGATCCTGAACCGAGAAACGAATATTTGTCAAATCGAATTTTGTTTAATGCGCCCCCGGTTCCCATTATTAAATATCGGACTGTATGTTAGCAACTTCGGGTCGGACGAGGGGAAGCTTGCCTTTTGCGAACATATATACAAAGAAAGGTCTTTTTTTCGGGGGGGGGGGGGCAAATTTCAGGCAGCGATTGCGGCCACATCGTTTGAGATATCGACCTGAAATTTTGTAGGCATGTTCTAGTAGTATAACTACGTGTCATAACGTGGCCGGATTTTTGATTTTTTAATTAATTAATTAATTATAAGCTATCAAAATTTGCCCCTGCACATTGCCCCTGTACATTTCGATTTTTTGCCCCTGCACGCGTGCCCCTGCACACGGTTTATCTTCCGTTCTGCTTGAAATATCGACTTGAAACTTTGTAGGAATGTTCTTCAATCATAAAAAATGATATTCGAAAAGTGGGAGTATTGAAAATTAATTAATTAATTAGTTATAGGCATGCAAAAATTGACTTTTTTAGGGCCCCCTGCACTTTTTTTGAAAATGTACAGGGGCAAATACCCCTGCACATTTTTTGCAATTTTGATATTCAAACTGTGGCCAAACTGTTTGTTTTTTCGAAATGAAACTTTGTATGCATGTTCTAGTAGTATAACTACGAGTCATAAAAAGGCTGGATTTCTTATTTTTAATTTAACTAATTAATTATAAGTAATTAAAATTTTGCCCCTGCACCATCTTTCCCCTGCACCGCTGATTTCGACCCCCTGCACATTTCCTGAACAAGGCAACTAAAAATGGTATATTTTCTGTTCTGCTATAAATAACGACCTAAAATTTTGTAGTAATGTAGTTCATGCATATAGAAAGATCGACAAAAAGTGGGAATAGTCAAAATTAATTATCCAATTAATTATAAGTAATTAAAATTTTGCCCCTGCACAATTTTGTTTGCCCCTGCACAATTTTTGCAACTTTGATATTCAAACTGTGTCCAAACCGTTTGTTTTTTCGAAATGAAACTTTGTATGTATGTTCTAGTAGTATAAATACGAGTCATAACGGAGCCGGATTTTTGATTTTCTAATTAATTAATTAATAATAATCAATTAAAACTTTTGCCCCTGCACCAATTTGCCACTACACAGTTTTGGCAAATTTGATATTCAAACTTTGAGCCTTTGTGAAAGTAATGAAAAATATTTATTTCAGGTTATGATGAACAATAAGCTATAAAAATGCCCCTGACAACGGATTTGGTTACCATAGCAACCAGGGAATTTGCCGTAAAATAGCCCTTTCTTGCTATAAACTCCACCTTTAGTTCAAATTTGAGCACCTCTAAAACAAATAAGAGCATTAACTTAATTAATTATTTATTAACGTGGTGAGATAGGAAATTGATTTTGTTCTGCTCCCACTAACTACAAGGGCATTTCACATTTTGGTGCCATTATTTTTGTCTCTATTTTTAATAGGATTTACAATTTTATTTTGGTATTAGACTAAATGTATGGGATTAGATCATTTGAGAAGTGGTGAAGATTTGAAATATGTTAGCAACTTGCCGGTTCGACAAACTAAACCCATATGATTCCAACTTCGGGTCGGACGAGGGGAAGCTTGCCTTTTGCGAACATTAAGAACAAAGAAAAGTCTTTTTTAGGGGGGGGGGGGGGCAAAAAACATGTCAACGATTGTGGCCACACCGTTTGAGATATCGACTTGAAACTTTGTAGGAATGTTCTTCAATCATAAAAGATGATGTTCGAAAAGTGGGAATAGTCAAAATTAATTAATTAGTTAGTTAGAGCCGTGCAAAAAATGGAATTTGGTGCAGGGGCAGGCAATGTGCAAGGGCAAATGGTTCAGGGGCTGCCCTTGCACCAAAATTGTGATCGAACTGTGTCCACACCGTTTGTAGTAGCATAACTACGAGTACTAGAAGAGCCGTATGATTAATATATCAATTAGGTAATTAATTATAGGCAAATTAATTAAAATTTGCCCCTGCACAATTTGTGCAATTTTCCCCTGAACATTTGCCCCTGCACCATTTTGTTTGCCCCTGCACATTTTTTGCAACTTTGATATTCAAACTGTGGCCACACCGTTTGAAATTTCGAAATGAAACTTTGCATGTATGTTCTAGTAGTATAACTACGAGTCATAACGGAGCCGGATTTTTGATTTTCTAATTAATTAATTAATTATAATCAATTAAAACTTTTGCCCCTGCACCAATTTGCCCCTGCACAGTTTTGGCAAATTTGATATTCAAACTTTGAGCCTTTGTGAAAGTAATGAAAATTATTTATTTCAGGTTATGATGAACAATAATTGCTATAAAAACGCCCCTTTTTGTTACACAAGCCTGTGCTTGGTATCGAAGACACCTCACACTCTGTCGCCGGGCGACCTTCGCGTGCACACGCTGGCAAGGGGTAACTTCGTAACCAAAGCCTGTGCATTGTGCATAATGAAATGGATAAATTTTCATCCAGTTGCTGGCGATAGAACTCGATAGAGTTCGATTGATTTACCATGACAACGGAGTTGGTTACCATACTAACCAGAGAATTCGTTGTAAAATAGTCCTTTCTTGCTATAAACTCGGCCTTTAGATAGAAAATTGATTTTATTCTACTCGCACTAATGCAAGGGCATTTCACAGTTTGGTGCCGTTATTTTTGTCTCTATTTTTAATAGGATTTTGGGATTAGACTGAAAGTATGGGATCATTTGAGAAGTAGTGAAGATTTGAAACATGTTAGCAACTTGCCGGTTCGACAAACTAAACCCATATGATTCCAACTTCGGGTCGGACGAGGGGAAGCTTGCCTTTTGCGAACATATATCTGAAAATAACTTTGAATTGTATCGGTGTCAAAGAATTTGTCTGAGACATTTGTCTCTGTAGAAACTGTAACTGTGTCCTAACTAGTGTGTCCTCCAAACTTATCAGATCCTAGTTTAATGAGTCGACAAGATGAAATGTATTCTGGGGGGTATACGATTAGTTGGTTGACTTGACTTGATACATAGGCATATATATCTGATTGAATGCCTTTTTTCTGTACTCCATATATTGAGCTTGAAAACCAAAACAAGAAGATGTATAGTCATGCTTGACCCTCTCTCGCCGCTCTGGTTAGAAGATATAAAACATAGAAGATATAGGCCAGAAGGCCTAAAGATCTGATACATGTTGACATCCCCTATCTTTCTATTATTGGGATCCAGCCATGAAGTAAACCCGGTTACAGTTGGTGATCAGTAGTTGTTTGTTCTCGGA
Source organism: Hormiphora californensis (assembly GCA_020137815.1). NCBI lineage: Eukaryota > Metazoa > Ctenophora > Tentaculata > Cydippida > Pleurobrachiidae > Hormiphora > Hormiphora californensis. The sequence goes on from CM035359.1 coordinate 4,122,968, forward strand.
ATCATCAGACAAAGATTATATTGTACGTCTACTAAACCGAGACATTTAGAACTTTCCTGTCTCAGAGCGCCATCCAGACACTTAAGTGGCAAGCGAACTGCATTGTTCAGAATTAGACTTCTCTAAAGAGAGAGTCTCCCCTAGGAGTAAAAAAGACTGTATGGCGGTGCTCGGGTAAGGTTTTGTGGCGGTGGACAGATTTTACGTAAACTGTCATCGCCATGTCTGTGATCTGGAAGTTATTTGTGGACAATGTCCTTCATGGTATTCACGTGGTCATTGTTGAACAAGAGATCACGGTAGATACACAGAGAGAGAAAGAGAAAGAGAGAGAGGGAGAAAGAGGTGGATAGATAAAGAAGAATGAGCGAGAGATCAGGGAGACAAACTACCATAGTATTGAAGAGAGATATGAGCACGTCATCTCATGGTTTTTGTCGTATAACAGAGGGACTCATGACAAAGAAGACCTGTTTAGACGGCACAATCAAGCCCGTATTATCAACTTCACATCTGCCACTAGTTGGTCACCTTCGTTTACTACTTGAGACCAGTTGAGTACTAGCTGCGCTGGTATTTGTTGAGTAAGGGGGAAGAGTCTTCCCCCTTACTCAACAAGCTGGTATGCTAGTTAGTTTTAAAGTCGATATTTTCTATGAGCCAATTAATGCTTTGAGATTCCGACAATGCTATGAATAGAACTGTTAGCAGTTTAACAAAAGTCGAAAAACTAAAATTTTGCTAATAGCTTCCTTCTTCGTCCTGTACCTATAAGACGTATTGAGATTCATTTCTTATCTATATCTCTCTCTCTACTTATATTCCTTCTCCAGTATTCAAGTTCTGAGAAAAGGACGTCTACTGAAGGTATCTCCTTTTCAATATCTTCCTTCCTCCCTCCCTCTCTCTCTCTCTCTCTCTCTCTCTCTCTCTCTCTCTCTTTCTCTCTCTCTCTCTCTCTCTCTCTCTCTCTCTCTCTCTCTCTCTCTTTCTCTCCCTCTCTTTCTCTCTCTCTCTCTCTCTCTCTCTCTCTCTCTCTCTCTCTCTCTCTCTCTCTCTCTCTCTCTCTCTCTCTCTCTCTCTCTCTCTCTCTCTCTCTCTCTCTTTCTCTCCCTCACTAAATCTCTGACGCAATATCTGCCCACTCTATTCTAACTAGTTCAAGTTTACAGTTCCCCTTTAGCTCTATACTCCAGTCGGTACTTCGATCATTCGGTTGTTCAGCTCTTCTTGTTCAGCTCAATTCGAACTTGGCTGTCAGAGCATTGGCCGCTGACAGCATGATCTCCCATTTGAAGCAGTGATCTCGCATGACCTGATCCCGTTTTAGGGTCAAATGATTTCTCGTTGTATTCCTCGCCAGATCTATAACTTGAGTTATCTTCAAGCTCTGATTTATCTAAATCATGAGAACTTAGGATGACGACTGTTGTCGGACCTATAGGTATCAGAGTTGACTATTGGTAGATCATATAAGTAATCTATATTGGTACATTGTTTAAGATCTCTACCACCTGCAGTGCTCTGTATTGTAAGATTTGCCATGAGGAATTTGATTGACTTTACACTAGTTAATCAACCCGATATATAATGCTTGGTTATACTTCTTGTATTGTGTCGCCGTGACTTACCCCCTCAAAGCGACATATCTAGATCACATTGTACTAAATCAACATGTAATTTGTTATAGCATAAGCAACTTTATAACTACGTCCCAAGACTGCAGTTGGCTGGCGGCTACTATAAAAACAACAACAATGATCAAATCCGACACGGTAAGATATTACACCTCTACTACTCGTTGATTTAACACCTTCATAGTGCCTAGTCAACTTTTACTTGATTATGTTTACATTAGTTGCATTACTGTGGCTCTGCGCAGATTTCATCAAATAAGATAAAATCAGCTGTAAGAAGGATACAAATTGTGTGCACACATGTTTATTTTGTTGGAGTTGGTACTTTTAGTCGTCACAAGGACTGAAGAGGATCAAACATTCCTCATTTCTCATGATTGACAGCCTAATATTACGCTCCAGTTACAAAATTGGAACCTGGCATCAGTTTCCACTGCACAGCTGGGACACTCCTGGTGAACCATGCTATGCGCAACATTTTCGATCACGTGATCGATGTGAATTGCATTGAAAGTAGCGTGTCAGCACTCCAAAAAGAACCTGACATAAGTTTCCACTGGAAACTGATATCAGGTTCCAATTTTGTAACTGGTCCCTTATATATCTTTCTGTTCATCGCCAGCATCATTTTAGCGGCTCGAAAACGGTAAGAATTGAAGCATATAATTTTCTTCACTTTTGTAAGCCTATGCACGGGTTCGTATTCAGCGGGTCAAAATAAGTTGGTTACTTGACCGGAATTTGCTTTCCACAAAATAGTGAGTCAACCACTTAACTTTTTGTGAGAGATTCGTTCCCATGCTGCTATAGTTGGAATCCAAATTTCTAAGCATAAAATATGTCATAAAGGTCACTTCCGGAAAATAAGTTTTGTTAGTTAAGAATCAAATAAGTTGAGGCGCCCCTCGGTAAATCGATTGGGGAGTCTCCCGGGGACGGCAATATCAACCGGCTATATTGACAGCCTGTTACAATTTAGAATGTAAACAGTTTTATATCCGTTCATGGTTTAGTCGACCACGTTCAGTCTCATGTGTATGTTTACATTTCATATATACGGTACTAATGGTGTCAGTATACTCATCTGCACGGTAGTTCACTATTAATATTACCGAGCTATGTCGACCTACACGGTGTAGCTCTTTGGAAACCATTTGGTTACTGATCGCTATTTGTAGCTGTCATTCGGTGTTGGGTTACTATTAAAATACTATTTGTATACAAATAGTAGTAGCTATAGCTAGCTATCAATCGATGCATTAGGGTACTATTAAAATACTATTTGTAGCTACATCAATCGATGCATTGGGGTACTATTAAAATACTATTTGTAACTGGCTAAAACTGCTCAGAAAATCCAAACGGTGATATATTTCCGGATGCCTATACACATCATCCGTTAAGTGTTAATCTATAGCTACTTATATTAATCAATTTACCGCTCTTATTTTCTCTTGTCGTCTTCCAGTTTCCATGGCTGCATCTTACTGGCTTCCTGTATACATCATAATATATATTCTCTTGACCAGGCTTGGCAGTCTTAACCAAAATATTAGATTTCGTTCTCAGCTGTAGACTTTAAGGGTTATCACCTGGCTTTATCACGCGCACCAAAATGATCACCGGATATTAAGCATACAAAATTGGCCTCAATGAGTTTATAGCCTGAAAATGAAATTTATTGCCGGCATTTACTTCAAATGGGTTCATACAATTTTGTTGAAATTGTTTCAAACCGCTCAGTCGACCATTTTTTAGATAGAAAATTATAAATCATCTCGGAAATATTTTAAGTATGAAATAATAATTGAGGTGAAACCTCAAATTTGAGTCTCCGGGTTCTTTGATATTACATGTGCATGTATGACATTCTGCTTTCAAGACATCGGTTTACCTCTCTTTTCATCTTGTGAACAGCTCTCGAAATGTTCCTACTGCTTCATTAGAGATGAAAATCGGAAATTTGCCAAACTTATCTATGTGCCCAATTACGACTTTGACTTTCCCCAGCATGGGTGTACGAAGCTTTTTTTGGAAACCTGTTTGTTTGAAAACAAGTGGGAAATTCCTGTTGTCTAAGTCATATCATAGACTTGTTACCATAGCTAATGATCAAGTTAGATTTGTCGGGGGTTTTGAGAGACATTTGCTCCTCACTCAACGATTTCTGTATTGCAAAAATAATTTATAAAAACAACTCTTCAAGCGCTCGGGCTATTTCCCCTTACTCTGAACTTTTTCGCAATTAAGCAAAAAACGGAGTAGGAACAATGTCTTCTAGAAACCCCCCCAAAATCGACCTCTGAATCGAATATTAAAATTAGGTCCCAGTCTTTATGACAATACTGTCTTGAAATTGCAGAAAGTGACAGTATTGGATTCTCTTTTCAACAAACGAAGGTTTCAAGATATATCTTTAACAATTTTGGCGGAATTATTTTTTGGCGTCCACAGTTCATGCTGCAACTATTCAGTTTTCTTCCTAGAACATGGAAATATTACTCGTGCAAGGCTGAGCGTAAACCTTCTATGCGAAAAGCCTTAAAAATCTTACGTGTTGCTTTACTTAATATCAATTCAAGAATTAATGTTTCTCCAAAAAAGTGTCCGGAAAAATTCACATTTAAATTAAAATTAGCCACTTTACTACTCGCTTACAAAAATCAGAATTCTATGGCTAAAATTCTTTTCAGTTTAGTATTTGTATGGCACACGGGTAAGCAGGTAGGTCATCGTGTCACGGGCCAGGTACCCTAAGGTTCATTAATAAAATCTCAAGTTTCTCTGTACTTTCTAATATAAGCTTACCTCAACCAGTCCAGAAAGACCATGGCCCCCTTTACGATTGTGTACAGTATGGAACAGTTGCAAGGAAGTATGTTCCGGCGTACTTTCCAGACATCGCATTCCAAAGTTTGTGATTAAAATTACCCCAGTTTGGAACCAAATCGCTATGAAGGCTGCTCAGTCTATCCATTTTCTCTTATCTAAATTCTCTGCCCTCATCTTCTCATGGGTTCTACATTCCCCCATTTATCTAATTTCGCTATTAATCTCTCGTCCTTCTCTCTTACTCTCTCTCTTCTTCTCTCTCCTCTTCTCTCTCTTCTCTCTCCTCTCTCTCTATCCTATCTCTAACTTCTCGACACCACTCCCTCTGCCTTTAACATGCCCTCTTATCCCAAATTGATCTTTCTACTTTTCAAATTTTCCGTATTTCGTCCCATTAAATAAGCTGCTGGCCGACTGGTCAAACCTAACGTTTTGCACTGTATAATGAGTGTAACTGAGTGGATAGTACATTGCATTTTCGGCGGTCTTACGGGCCCCTAGAGCTGTCATACACTCTGACTTTGGGTAACAAGCTTGACTGACCTAGTTGAGGTTTTAATTCGTTTTGCCGGATCTTGGCCACTTCCTCTACAGACTGCTTGCTATGTTCGCACATGTACCTCCGTCATAATGTTCCACAACTTGTCATTCATTTTATCATAATCTATATCTTATGGACGTCCGAAGCACTCAATTTCATTTTATATATACAACTTAATGGATCAGCAACATTTTTGTATTAGTCGATAGTGACAACTACATGACAGTTTCTTAGCATTAAACATAATCTACAGTATTCTTACTAAACCTTCTCTTTCCACTACTCCTCTCTAATCTCTCTCTCTCTCCCTGTCCTAGCAAATTTTCTAGCAAAATAAACAGTAAGTGCACACACGTTTCATCCGGCAAGTAAATGCAGTCGGCGATGAAATTGACATGGGTCGTTAAACTTGTCAGTGCAATAATTAACTAAGCGTGACGTATGGAATAATTTCAGTAAGTTTCAGAACAACAAAACAGAATATACTGAGTTTTTATTTTTGCAACAATTGTGTCGTCAAATGAGTGGGCTCTAGAATTGTCCTATAAAAATAAAATATAGCACCGTCTATCTTCTATCTTGTATTATATTCACTCAACTTTATTTAGGCTATCGATATATTATATTTTGAATGGTTCAATAAGAATCCTGATTAAACCATTCAAAATATTCATCGCACACTTTTCTACTTGGTGGGAAATGATAGAGCGGCACTTCATCATATTAGACTCCAGCTGTACTCCCACTAGGGGCTCTTCATGAAGGTAGCTCCAATTTGGAAAAGTCTCACGGAAGACACTTTCAGCGAACTTTCAGAACCTTCCAGAACTACTTATATGCAACATCTGATTAACCATGTGAAACTGCAAAACTTAGTAAAGACTCCTAAGTGGTCGAACTTGATATAAATATATATAGGAGAACGCCAGGAACCGACTGAATCACGAAATATTGGTCCCTGATTGGCTGATAACCAGTCACGCGACCTAAATAACGAGTTCTGGTTGGTTGTTTACTTGTGTTGGTCGGTTCCTGGAGAATGGCTCCTTAGTCTAAATTGCACATGTTCCCACACCTTTTAGATGCCGCCACAGCATACAAGAAATTATCGTCCACTCACGTTTTCCCAAAATTTGGATTATCTGTCTGCCAGTCTGCTTGTAGGATCTAACAATTATACATGGTGAATATACAATATACCTTACTTCTGTTACCTTTCTATTATATATATCGTTTGTCGGCTACTGATCGTCCGATCGGGATATCGCTTGCTGCAACTCCCCATATATAATTTGTATTCACTCCCCATAGTTGTTTTCAGTCTCACAACTATGCTGTATGCGGATTTCCCTGAAATGCTCTTCACGATTTCAGTTCAATTGAACACCTTGCCAAGTTACACTTTATCGTCTAATCTGCCATTTATGCATAGAACCCTTTGTCAGAATAATGAATATATCACGGCTTTTATCGTCTCCAACTTTTTGTGTTAGAACAGTATAAAAAGCTGGAGAGAGAGGAGTCGGTATCCACAGCTTGATGTCGAGTTCACCGGACCCCGCAGGGTACGGGATGGAGGTAATTAGTGATCGTCGTGGAGGGGAAGGATCGGGAGCTAGATATGATGATGATGATGATGATTCGAGTGACCCACCTCAGGTATATAAAATATTTGTTTTCATTGAAGGTGAGATATAATCATAATTCTGCTTCTTTTGTCTTATATAGCGGCGAGATTATTCTGTTCTCCTTTGGACACAATGTCATGATCCCTTTGTCTTTTTCACAGTTTTTTAAGCTTGAAGGGGGCCAAACTTTTCTCAATCCTCTTGGAATTTGTGATTAAGTATTATCTCGAAACGTGCCTTTCATGGATTTGATGGAAACATTGTAAATTTAAAGATATTATGATCATAATCGATATAATATCGATAAAATATTAAATTATAACATATATTGTGTTAGTTTCCAGACACAGCAAAAACGTCAACCCATCTCATCACTTAAACCCCTATAGCTGTTATCTTTATAATTGTTGGCTAAGAATTGGGCCTCTTCTTCCGCTACGATGCCCCAGCTGATTTAGACAACTAATGACCTCCCGCCAGCGACTTGATCATTAGCCCGAAATTACGCCGTAAAGTGACTCGATTATCACTCCCGGAATGTTCCTGTGCAATGACAAATCTTGCGACTTTTAAATGGGAGAAGCTTTAAAAAGTCATTGAGCTCTTTTAAATGACCCCAACTAGGTTTTGAAAATTGGCTGAAATGGTTGGGTTATGGTCAAAAACGTGCGGTTTTCTCCAAGATCTGGTTATCATTTACCGCCTACCGGTAGGCCTACATGTTAAATTGATACAAGTACCAGGTTTTGATTTTTTGCGATGGTTAAATAGCCTCGAGTAGCGGGCACGTGTGCACCCAAGGCCCATAGTCAGACTATTAGTCTGGTATACTATGGAACTTTGTTTCAGATGGGGAAGGATTTTAAATTTGAATAAATTACGTAAAGGAGCACATGGCTGTCCTACTAATTACTATTCAGCAGAATTATAGAGGAGTAAATCCACTAGGGTTTGGTTTAAATATGTACATGTCATTATCATATTACTGATGAATGATTCAGTTTTTATTTCTTAACATCATGCAGCAGCAAGGCGCTGTTTTCGATTGCTTGCCTTGGCAGTAGACGCTGATGCAATTTATATCACCAATTTGTGACCTATTAATTTTACCGATTCATGGTCGTTATAATTTCTCACCCTCTCTTGCTCTCTATCGAGTATCGCTCTCTCATTTATCTCTCTCTCTCTCGCTCTTACATATCATTCACTGTCTCTCCCCGTCTATCTCTCCTCCTCTATTATGAATGGGCGGGAGCGGGGATCGATTGTGGCTACTACCGCACAATTGGTTGGCGGCATGCAGAGTTAGGATGGCCTCTCTATCTCGATAATCAATAATCATTTATCTTAACCCCCGGGATCAACTTGACAATAGATCGGAACCCCATGATGACTCTCTATCTTTCTTTTGTTCCTCATACAATTCTCTCTCTCTCATTCCTCTCTCTCTCTCTCTCTCTCTCTCTCTCTCTCTCGCTCTCTCTCTCCCTATCTCTCTCTTTCTCTTTCTCTTTCTCCCTCTATCTCTCTCTTTCTCTCTCCCCCTCTCTCTTTCTCTCCCGCACCGGTCTTTGATTCTAAGATCCTCAGTATCCTCTGTCGTGTGCACAACGGACCGATTCCGAAGTCTAGCTCCTACCGATCTCATTTTACACATATCTCTCCAGTGCATATAAATCCACCTTGAGAATCTCAATCGATATCTTCCATCTTCCTGTCTTCCAGCTTGTCAATATATGTTCTACGGTACTATTACTTTTGAATGGTGAATACGATATATAGCCAAGAAAAATGGTGGCCATATCTCACCTCCATGATCTGTTGACGTTGTCGGCCATTTCCGACACATACTTCCGTGATATCCATTGTCAGATATTATATCTATCATACATGGCCTGCGGGGTTATTGTTATCGGTAATACCACTTATAATCTATTGAACCTCGTCACCTGTGCTGCTGCTGCTCCTATTTACCGGGCCCAATTACCCGATTACAGTAATTAAAGGACCTTATAGATCCCCCAGATCACAATATGGCTAAGAAAAAGAAAAAGGACGAGACCCATGGTGATAGAGGTCGTCATTATAATAAGCGGGCATCAGCCAGCAACCAGAGTTATCGGCAGTTTGAAGAGGAGCATTTTGCAGCTGCAGCTGCAGCGGATCGAGAGGAAGGAGCAGGAGGAGCGGAGCAGCAACCCCCTACTAGTGAACAACCCACCGAGGAGGAAGTATGTTTTTGGGGGGTAGGGTTGGAGAGCTGTTCAAATATGTTTCCTAATTTTTACCTTTGCTATTGCTTCACCATGCTCAAATTTTTTCTCTCTTCTTATCATCTCAGAATATATATCCGAACAGGAATTAGATCTTCTTCTTCTTCTTCTAAAAGTGTCGGGTGTGAAACCCTAAAGAACTATCGCGACTTTCGTCATTGCGATTTGGTCGACACTGGTGTGAGTGCTCGTGAGTGAAGGAATTAGATCGATGAAAAAGTTGTAATATCTTCTTACAAAGTTGGTAGCTTATAATTTACTAACGAGATATATAGTTGTTTTGTTTCAAGATACATAATATCTTCTCTAGCTGTATTCTCACATGTTGTTTAGTTTCAAGAAACGTACACATGTTGCGTAATATAATTCGGTCTAGGTACAGCACCCATGATATAAACTCTAACAACCAACATACAGTGAAGTCTGAGAAAAACTTGTTCTATTCTTTACGTTATACTAAGTGTCGGTCGTAGCCGCTATAAGCTTGGAGTAAACCTAACAAGTATATTAACTTGACATCAACAAGTTGGGGGAATTCAGAATTATAAGACCGGTTGATTAGAGGGCCTGTCAACAGTCAATTGGAAGATATTCCCCTTGTTACTCAATTAAGCAAAGTGCTACTTCTCAGTTCAATTCCAGATTCACAACAGCTCTTAGCTTGATTCGTAGTGAGGTGTCATTATTGTGGTTGATAGTTTTGGCTTAGTGTTTTCAAAATGGATCATAGGTCTGGGGTAAGATCTTCTAGGCTAGGTCAAATAGATTTGTTCATTGTTGAATTATGTCGTATGTTTGCTATGGTGATGTTTACTGTTTAGTGCGTTTGTTAGAGGATTGTTGGTTGTGTCACTGTATAAGTTATAACAGTCGGACCCCAATTTACCGGGATCCTCCGCGTGGAAAGGGATTTTACCCAGCATATCGGGGTCCGACTGAACAATGTGTTGTCAAGATCATCACGTGTTGCAATTCCTCTAACACCCGCCTCTGTTTCAGATTATGAATAGAATACGATTAAAATGGAATTCGGTAAGTATAAACTAGTGTTGGATTTACAATTTCTACCCTGAAAGCTCCCAATTCCATCCTCCAATACCCCCCCCCCCGATCCCATTCGCCCGATCCCATTCCCCTATTCCTCTTGCTTAATTTTCCAGCCTAAATTAATCAAGCAATCATCAAATGTTCCATCATCTGAAAATCAAAACTACGCAATTTCCCTCTCCCAATCCGTAAAAAACAAAGTTATTAAAAATTCAAAATTTAGCACCCACAAGAGGGCTTTTTCCTGTGTACGTTAATATCATATGGCAGCAGATTACGGGGGCTCGAATAGATCGCCCGTATAGATCGCCCGTATAGACTGCCCGGACGTTTCATCTGCGCATTACGTTTCACCACAACGAAACACATGCACGTGACGTGCATGTACTTTATTTGTGATGAAAGTGTGATGAAACGTCCGGGCAGTCTATACGGGCAGTCTATACGGGCAGTCTATACGGGCGATCTATTCGAGCCCCCGTAATCCCCCGTGTAAGGATATTGATATATCGATCGTTAGATCCCCCAACAACAATCCCCCAGGTAAATCAAATATTAAATACTCAACAAATACTCAACAAACTTCCATCAAGTATTGAATACAAAAACTTCATGACCACACTCAAACTTGTCGTACGTGGGCAGTTCAGTAACCGTTAGTGTTTTGACTAAGTATCCTGGTTTTGTGTACGTCACGTGAAAAATTCGAACCTATTATTATACCCTTCGCGCTCTATGCAAGGGAATTTGGTTGATCAAGGTTTGGTTGATCAAAGCACCCTGCGAAATGATATTAAACTTATATTAACGTTTCACTATAAGACAAAGTAATCATGCATTACGTCTACATGTTAGCTGTCCTATACCCTGCATAACTATATTAATTATTATAAACGCTGTCCAAGTATTGCAGTAGCAGTAGGAGGTCTAGAAGTACAGCTCAGTAAATTTATACATGCCAATATCCCGCCAATGCACACAGTCAAATGAATTCATATTCTCTTGTCACTTTCAACTGCAGCTCTTTGCTTTGTCTGGTAATTTTGCATTGTTTCAATTCACTCTTCATTCAATATTTCCTATATTAAAACATTCAGAAATGTCATTATAATATCTGTGCAGTACTAATTTTTGGATCAAGTCCACTTTCCAGCAGAGTATAAGTTACTGTGTGATTTTAAATGACTGGGACTGGTATATCGCAAGTTGGGTTTCGATTACCTTATCTTTACCAGACCTCACATGTAATAAATAACTGCAGTATATTAAGTGGACTGACATTATATAAAATGTTCTCAGTATTAGTGACTCCACCCAAATTTGAATGTCGGATATATAGCTCTTGCCAAATATCCTACCTCATTTATGTTTTTGTATTGCTTCTCACTTTTTTGAGTTTGAAATAACAAATTTAACAGTATCATTATACATTTGAACGATCCTTATATCAATCAATACAGATCGATACCTGCGTCCTGCACTAAGAAAGTAAGATTCTAGTTAAAGTAATTGGGCAAAATTCTAGGGTAAGACTAAGACTAAGGGAAGGTTTGATATAAGTATGGAACAGAACACAATCAGTTTCCTGTGCAAGTTAAACACATGCCTAATAGCTGCTCGTGCAACTATACAGAAGCAGCTCATTTCCTTTTGCTAATTTCCACCCTTTTCCAGCTCACAATCTCTTGTGTACACTTCACACAATATGTTTGAATTCTGGCACCTGAAAGTTTCCTAATTCCAAACTGTACTTTGGTTTATCATAATATATGACGCTTAGACTTTGTAATTCAAATTGCGTTTAGACTCATGTGAAAGCAGGTTTTTAATTGTGCTCTAAAACGCTGTCGAACAATTGAAACCCATGCGTTCCTCGCATGCTATATGTTGTTATGTTCTAACCCTCCTTTACATTTGTGTTTCGCGGCGGGGCGCACGAAACACAGTCTAGCTAGGCAAGCTATATGTACAGGTTCTGTTCCTAGTACAGTTCTACTCCTTTATCAAAGTGTGACGTTTGTAGAACGTAGCGATGGTCTATAAAATTATAAAGTGAGGAAATTCAAGAATATAAATTCCCTGCATAAATAAAGATTTTTCTCATCATTAGGAGAAATATATTTATTTGTGCAGAGAATTTGTTCTTAAATGATCATGCATTATATTATATATGACAAGTTAAGGCGGCCACCACTTGGAGTAATAATTAACAAGAGGAATAACATGCAGTATTATGATATAAACTTTGCTATCGGCCGATAGCAAAGTTTATATCATAATACTGCATGTTATTCCTCTTGTTAATTATTACTCCGGATGACTTTTATTATCATCACATTAGTTATTTATATATGGCGCATTATTTCTGTGATAAAGTAATTTGCTCGATAATATATTGCGTGTTGTATACTTATTACCGAAATTACGATATCCTAAGCTGCAGCAAATTACTACAATATAAAGCTTGGATGACGTTTACTAGCTCTACTACTGCACATCTCCATGTTATTACTGTGGAAGCTCTTATAATCTGTGGGAAATAGTAGTACACAATCGAAGCTATATAAGTGATCTTATTGTGATCGCATTGTTCATGTGTTATACACATGAGCAATGATACGTGTTAGCAAACCAACCCGACCATGTGTCACATTCATGACATGAACCCAGTTATACGTTGTTGGTACCATGTTGCTTGAGTATCTAGTTATTATAGGATGTGTTTTCTGGAGCCATCCAAATAAGGCAGTATGCACAGAGCTTTTATGAATCAGCTTTATTCGACCGATATAATTGCTTACCACCATCACTGCACAATTATAACAGTTATCCCATTAGATATATTACTCTGCACACGCTATGTTGTGATCGGAACGTTTATCTGCTTGTGGTCATGTGTGGTCGGTATTATCGGATTAACTTTATAGCCATTTCGTTAATCGATTGATCGTGCGGTAAGCAGCTCTGGTGTTTTCGATGTCAAAAGTATGAATTCTGATCTTGATAGCCGTAGCGGTAATATGAGCCTTAGGAATAGGAACACATGTGCGGGTAGATGAGCCTTAAGTGATTTGCTTTGAATGGTTGGTTCGAGCTGCTAGCCGGTGGTTAATAATCTTGAGATGATTGTTTGATCTTTACCTCTTTGATCTGTATTATAATATAAGCAACTCAGCTCAAGAATCTTGATTCTGTCGAGCACTTTACCATTCCTGAATCCCTATTAAATCAAAGGTATATAAGCAACTCAGTACTCCATCAAATCGTAGCTTCCGCTCGAGCTTTTTGATGTACAATTATACATTAACCCGCAGGTTATGTGCAATTTTCAATGACTATAATTGCACAGCTCAATAGTTTGTATTTTATAGTTATGTCGTTGAGCGTGTGTTTGTGTGATTTACCGCTTGCATGAACTTGAAGAAGATTGTTGTTGGCAAGGTGTATGTTTTATTGGCAGGGTTAGAACATGCCTTCGGACATCACTGGGTATTTTTTCAGTTTATTATCCACCTCCAATCTTTGATCCCATTATGCCACTCCATAGCCTTTTTCCTGGAAGCAATGCTCTCCAAATATTACGTTGTGAATCCATTGTTGGAAGCAAGGGGGTGAAGCGAATGAAAACAATATGGTGGGAAAGAAGGGGTCATGGTGATACATTGAGCATCATGATCTGTATACTAGTAGTAGTAGTAGTAGTAGTAGTATGATCTGTATGGGTGCATGAAGTGGAGAGCTAGTACACGTGAACAATGAAAGAACTCTTGCAGCAGGCTATACTTCATTGTGTGTTTTCAGGGTGACCTGCACTCTGTTGTAAAACAAAGTGATACAATACAATAAGTAGATAATACAAAGATGAGAGAGTGAAGTCAATGAGAGAATTAGGAGCAAGTGAGGCAACCCCCGCCGCTGATGATACAGAGTACAGACATGTGCCGGGTTGACACCCCCTAAAAGAACAAAAAAGGATGAATCATCAGCTGAGGACACGATTATATTGATCATTAAGCTGATCATCCTTGCTTCATACAGTGGACTTTTCGGCTCCTAAGCCGGTGAGGTATCAATTAGCTCCTAAGCTCTAGTTGCATCGTTAGCAAATAATATATTTTAGCCGCCCTGAAGTATCAATGAAGATCATATATAACGCAGCCTGGTGCCTGTCAACAGCAATTGCAGAGCAATTTTGAAGCAATCGGTTTCCTCCCAGCTGAAAATTTGGACTTGAATTTAGACCAGTCTGGCATACGTTGTTTAGACCAGTCTGGAATGTTGTTGTCCTAATTCGCTATCCGCTATCCAGGCTCTAGGTGACAGATAATATATGCAGGTTTGTCTACGACGTTGATCACTGCAGGACATACATGTCGCCTAATTTGTTGCATTATAACCGTTGCGGTTGAGATAGATTGTGCTAAGTTATATAGGAATGTAGGCTTCCTTTATCATGATCACAGCTATATTAAAGAGACAGATCGTTTAGCATGGGATATAAAACAGGACACTGCTGTCCTGATCAGGCAGTGAGGCTCGGACAGATCGGCTGCTTGTAGTCTGTCACACAGGTCTCTATAATAGTAAATTGTTTTTAGTTCAAGCCCCATTTTTACAGGTCTCTCATCTAGTGAATTGCTTTTGGTTCAGGCCATTTTCACAGGTCTCTATAATAGTGAATTGTTTTTGGTTCAGCTCCATTTTCACAGTTGGCTCACAATATGATGCAAAAGTTTTCTGTACGATTTCCTAGTATGGCAGCTTGTCTTACAGAGTTGTTATAGGATATAGTCGGTTTGCTAGGTTATATAGCATGGTTGTAATGAGCTGCATTTCCTAGGTTACCATGGTAATGAGCTGCATTTCCTAGGTTACCATGGTGATGAGCTGCATTTCCTAGGTTACCATGGTAATGAGCTGCATTTCCTAAATTACCATGGTAATGAGCTGCATTTCCTAGGTTGCCATGGTAATGAGCTGCATTTCCTAGGTTACCATGGTAATAAGCTGCATTTCCTAAATTACCATAGTAATGAGCTGCATTTCCTAGGTTACCATGGTAATGAGCTGCATTTGTTGAACTTTTGACAGGTTTTCGGTGCCGGGAGTATACCTTGGTGGATGGGGTATGAACGCTTACAGACTGTTTGATGAGTTCATATTAGAAATGCTTGTTTAGATTGTGATGTAAATGGGTTAAAGTTGTTGATTATCCATGTCTGGCTACATTTTAGCATAATTCATTTTAAGTGTTATAGTAGTTAGGGCGCCGTGAAACATTCTTACAACTTCACGTCTGTATTGGCCATGCACATATACATATTTCTTAATTGAAAGTTGTTTAAACACCTCATAAAACATGTCATAAAATATAAAATGAAGTTAATGGTTCCTGGAAGAGGCTAAAATGTCCATGATATAATTGATGCTCCTGAATTATTGGCACCTACAGTCGTGAAAATCCTCGTTTCCACCTATGTTATTGTTGTGAGATCACTAACTATAATTGTCACAACGAAATAATACAGCTGTATTTAGGACTATAATCGTCGTAATAAGATTACCAAATGACAACACGCTATTTTTAAAGGGGTTTGAAACTTCTAAAATCTACAGATCTTCGGTTTTGTGAGAGATTGAGATATCGTATGTATGCTATTGTATATAACATGGCTGTATTTAGTTCATATCGATTTTGCAGTGTCTTCTTCCAACGCTAATTTTCCGGAAATGACACGTAAAAGCAGTGCAGTTGCATTTCACATTGACACATTTTACTAATTGGCAAGTGCCACCCAATTTTCTTAATTTTGCCCTTTTTCTCGGAAAAGAGATCGATCACAGCTCTCTGTTCAGTGATCGTATCTCTGGCAATATATCTAGCTGATACCATTAATTGCCAATCACCCCTTAATTGTACTCTAATTAACACTCGAAATGCCTTCTTGTCTATATATCTTGTTTTTCAAGTATGCTTGATTATCGTCTGACCCCTCCTCCTCCCCCCACCGGTGGGAAATTGATGGCGTTAGCAAGAAGTCGTTGGGCAGCAGCTACCCTCCAAGTGGCCCAGGAGAACAAGGATGCCAAACCTGATCCATTAGCCCAGGACAGTGGTGCCAATGGGGCGGATATCTTTAGATCAGTTGTGAGAGCAAAGGTACAGCAGAATCGGTGGGAGAAGTTGCAGAAGAGAATCAGGCGGAAAATACTGCCATCGGCGTACAACCAACAAGATGATGATGTGAGTATACTGCACTATTGATCCCAGGTAAGGGTTTGAACAAATCAATTTGGTTTTGGTATTAAACTGCATGTTCACTGTGCCACCCCTTGGACTTTTTGGCTGGGTATTGTCTTCAAAATATTTCTGCTCTACATGATTCTCTCTATGCCCCCCCCCCTCTCTCTCTCTCTCTCTCTCTCTCTCTCTCTCTCTCTCTCTCTCTCTCTCTCTCTCTCTCTCTCTCTCTCTCTCTCTCTCTCTCTCTCCTTCTTTTTTCCTTATAGACCATTATATAGACCGATCTCACAATCACTAAATCGCCCGTTTCTCTCCCTTCCTGGATCGAGAAACAAAGCTCCCACGTGGCAAAAAAGATAGTATATATCGGCCTATCGGTGAATATATAATTAGGGCCACAGCTGTCACAATACACACAATGTGTCACGACTTTCACACACATGTCACAATATAGTAAACGATGCGGTTTTGATAATCGCTTCCAGTTTTTATAAACTGCTATTATCTAACGATTTGACATTGGTTTCCTACAGTGCCATCATCATTCCGATGCCAGCTGAGATATCTCTCAAGACGAAATCAGGCCCGGGGCCGTTAGATCTATAGATTTGCCTACACCACCTCAATTTTAGCAGCGCTTTTTAGCGTGAGCGTATCACGAAAAGTTCAGACCCGAAGTATCATATAATGTTCATAATAATAGACACAACCAGCTGTACATCTACTGCAGCAGCTCTGTACACTTTGTAGCTTTTTGTAGCTTTTTGTAGCTTTTTCAACGATTAATTATGTTTTTTATAATTTATATCAGCTTGTTCATTGCACTTTACATCTTTGTGTCCACTGAGGGTTTCCCAGGGTTATGAATTTCAATATTCTCTTGCATTTTGTTTTTGACTCGTGAATTGTTTGCTTGCTTTTTCAAATTTTCCACCTGTCAATTGTCGTCAACATTATATGGCAAAATAGCCTAATTTTTCGTCAAGAAACTATTGTTTAGCACGTGCATTGACTCCTTTTATACAACCCTGGCCTACCATTTTCGCTAGAACAATCCTGCTCATCTGACAGCTCACTAAGAACTCTCTTCCTAAAATACAACCTATTATTCAACCTTCAGTGCAGTATATATCTAAATGAGGTAAGAAGATCAACTCCCTGCACAAATCGGATGCTTATCTGCAGTTCTGATAGGAATGATATCTCTTGCGGATGCAGTTGGCAGTATTTCTAAATACTCAACAAGAGAAGATCAGACGTCTCCAGATGATGATAATCGGCAGCAGCGGCAGAAACCCCCACCAACAAGGGTCAGAAGGCTTTCCTCGGCTGTCATTGGCTCCATAAAGAGAGTCCGACCAGAAAATAAAAAAGAGGTAAAGATAGAAAATAGTGGAAATCGGTAACTTTTATTCTAAACTAATCAGATTCCGCATATTTATATGTTCGGACAACAACACTATAACTTCCCCTTGATCCTGTCTCACTTTGCTTTCTATGTCACGCTCTCTTTCTTTGTGTTTATGGTACGAATGACCAAGTTCCAGGCAACTTCTTTTGTTCTCTATATACAGGGTGTCCCATATATTCTCCGGGTCGGTTGGCGAGCTGTCATGCAAAAACGGTGATAGTTGTGTGAAAACAAACTGCGGGAGTGTGCTGGATTAATTCCTTCCTAACTGATGGCTTTGTTTTAAAATTAAATTTCAAAAGTTCATTTTTCATGAATGAACATTGCTGCCGTTCATTCATGAATTCTGAAATATTGTTTACCTTGAGTAAGTAACTTTTCTTTGGCTCGCAATTATCTTTCCAATGAGCACCATAAAACCCAAATTGAAGCAGCAGGTCACATGACAGTTGAGAAAATGAACATGCATGATTTTGGCTCTTTTTGCGACTTTCAATCGGCTGCATGTCACCGCTACCTTATCTTCAATCTTTTTGAAACTTTGGGTGAACATTGGATAAGCAAAGATCTTTGCTCACAAGAAAAATCAAGGTCAAAACTCAAAGTTCATTTTTAAGTTTTGGTAGTTCATTCCACTCATTCAGGAACCAACAACCCTAAAGTGATGAAAAGTGTTGGATTTTGCTTGGTCCATGTCCTGCAATGACAGAGAGGTGTAGTAACGTGTTTCCGAGCTAGTTAGTGGGTGCCATGTGATCATGACGATATCTGATTCCTTCGTTGAGCAATAATTAAGGGATTTTCTCGAATTCAAGCATGTGATTTGGGTTTTCTGCGATTGGTATCGTGCAGCAATGTTAAGAGATCTCATAGCCCCTCGAAAATGATGGTTAGTTCAATGAAATGAGTTGATTTATCAACGAAAATGGTCGTTGAGTTCAATGTGGCATCGGTTTCAATCTTATTGAGCATAAATCAACTCAATTCATTGAACTTTTCATCATTTTCGAGGTGCTATGAGATCTCTCAAGATTGCTGCACGATACCAATCGCAGAAGACCCGAATCACATGCTTTAATTTGAGAAAATCTCTTAATTATTGCTCAACGAAGGTGTCAGATATCGTCATGATCACATGGCACCCACTAACTAGCTCGGAAACACGTTACTACACCTCTCTGTCATTGCAGGACATGGACCAAGCAAAATCCAACACTTTTCATCACTTTAGGGTTGTTGGTTCCTGAATGAGTGGAATGAACTACCAAAACTTAAAAATGAACTTTGAGTTTTGACCTTGATTTTTCTTGTGAGCAAAGATCTTTGCTTATCCAATGTTCACCCAAAGTTTCAAAAAGATTGAAGATAAGGTAGCGGTGATACAGCCGATTGAAAGTCGCAAAAAGAGCCAAAATCATGCATGTTCATTTTCTCAACTGTCATGTGACCTGCTGCTTCAATTTGGGTTTTATGGTGCTCATTGGAAAGATAATTGCGAGCCAAAGAAAAGTTACTTACTCAAGGTAAACAATATTTCAGAATTCATGAATGAACGGCAGCAATGTTCATTCATGAAAAATGAACTTTTGAAATTTAATTTTAAAACAAAGCCATCAGTTAGGAAGGAATTAATCCAGCACACTCCCGCAGTTTGTTTTCACACAACTATCACCGTTTTTGCATGACAGCTCGCCAACCGACCCGGAGAATATATGGGACACCCTGTAATATGATCTCTTATTTATGAGCTCCTTCTTTCATGTTTCACAACTACACATTTTTGAACCATGATCTTCTTCTTTTTCTACTTCTTCTGTCTGAGACGTTCACCACGTAAGCTTTAGACCATGGATGGTGAATCACCAGTCTAAAGCTAAATGTCTTAGTTGAATTAGTAACTTTACTTGTTCTATGATCCATCTCTGACTTGTTCAAGTCATCAGATATTAGTAAAACAAAATTCAACAATCGACGACAAATTTTTGTATACAGAAATTTCATGCTGTTTCACAGCTAGTTAGATGGCGTAGTTTAAGCTGTATTCAAGTGTAGTTAGTTGGTCGCTGATGACAGCATGGTTACTGGTTATGATGTCATTATCTAATTTACCCTTGTCTACCTGTATACATATATCTCTCTGTCTCTCTCTCTCTCTCTCCCTCTCTCTCTCTCTCTCTCTCTCTCTCTCTCTCTCTCTCTCTCTCTCTCTCTCTCTCTCTCTCTCACTCGGTTTTGAAGGTAGCTCTGCTGTTTGAAAGACCTTTTTGAAAAGGTACTTTTCCTCTTTTTTGCTGTCTAAATATGATTCCTTTGTTCTGTTATAGCTCTCGCTTTATACGTGCCTCTCTGATCCCTCTCTCTCACAGTTCTCGGTTGTTTTGCTGCATTTGTACACACGTTCTCTATTACTGGAATACAGAATTCACAGCCGCTATATATTAAGCACATTTGTTACCCGGCTATTCTTATCACGTTTAATCTTTATACCATATATTGTAGGTTCTGATCATAACACACCGAGATCTACTGACTACTAGATCAATGATCAATCTAGTAGTCAGTAGATCAATGATCATTGAACTATTATACTTATTATACTGCTTCTACTATGTATTATTATATTGAACTGATATTTTAAGCTCCAGCTTTAATGCCCGCATAACCCCAAACGTTTACACCCCGCCTAAAAGTTCCATTACCCACACTACATAAGCTTTAAGGGTTATAATGGCTCTGCACGTGCCCACTCTAACAGAACGGATATATTCTATAGAGATAGAAAGATAGGATATTTAAACTATATATAGAAGAGATAGAAAGATAGGATATTTAAACTATAAATAGAAGCTTTAAACACTTTTTCTGACACTCCCTATAGGGAGTGTCAAAAAAAGTGTTTAAAGCTTCTATTTATAGCCAATTATAATCTTTACTTTTCACAGTCCTGAGCAATATTTGATTATTAGTGTCCTCTCTACACTCTACAGCTTGGTCCTTATATTATATTTCCGTGGTATAAGATTCTATCTATCTACGGAGTGCCTGGGCTTGCCAACGGCAAGCCCACAGGGGACTATCGCAAAGCGATATCGCCGGCACTAGGAGTGGTATAAGATTGTTCATTATATTTATGGAGCACCGTGGTGGGTCATCCAGGATGGAGGACCAGGATCAGGAGGAGAACCCTCGATTTAGGATGGGCGATGATCAGGTAATTGGACAAGATTCTTTCAGGCCAATGCTCTGACCACAGTTCTCGTGCGGTCCGCGATTATTTGAAAGACATGAGAAAAGGGTCAGGCCAATGCTCTGACAGGACAATATATAGAGTCTGTCTTTACATATTCGGAGTTGGACTCATGTTCCAACTCATATGAACCTAGAACAAGAACATAATATGTATGATAATCGTGCCAAAATTGAATATTTATTCACAGCTCTACAGTTTTATGAAAAATCCCAAAATAATAAAATATTATCTTTTTGATCTATCGAGAGAAGACAGAATATAATACATATGGAAAGAAGATACTAAAAAGAAGGAAGATCTTTACCAGGAAGGCGACATGAAAAGTTATATTGTATTGTCATTTCACGTTGTACATTTTGGCATGACGAAATAACATCTAATACACTATAGTACTCGATCTTTAATTTATCATGATGTCTTTTACCTAGTCACACATAGTTTGTCGTAAACATGAATCATAGCATACATATGAATCATACCATATTGTATGAAGATGCAGTTGCTTTGGGACAAAATTCTGCCTAGTCATACGAAAACTCAGGGCTCTATTTATATATGATCGGTATATTCTTTAATTACCCAAATGTTATCTTGGGGATTTTTTATTATCACATCATGTGCGTCGTGCATAATCTTCAATTATGTCACAGTTGACCACGTGGTATTTATTTTGCCGTTACATCGCAAATCTCCGTGGTAACTCTCACAATTCCGATTCCGGAACACCCCGCGATCCGCTCTATGCCGGCAACACCCGGCTCCTCCTCCTAGGGGCTTCTCGTCCTCTCTCTCTCGAGCTTTCTTCTCGCCTCTCTCTCTCCTCTCTCGCTCTCTCTCTCTGCTCGCTCTCTCTCTATTTCGATCACCCCTCGTTGCTTTCTATCATTCGAGTATTCCTTTAAATTCTCTCTCCCTCTCTGTATTTCTACCACTATATTTAACTTTCTCTCCCGTCGGAATACCGAGAATGGAGCTTTCACGCTCACGCTCTCGCTCGCGCGCGAGCACGCGCCGCTCTCTCTCCACTCTCGCTCTCGCTCTCTCGTCTCACTGCTCTCTCCTCTGCTCACTCTCGCAGCTCCTCTCACCTCAACCTCACTCTCTCTCACTCTCTCTCTCTCTCTCACTCTCTCTCTATCTCTCTATCTCTCTCTCTCTCTATCTCTCTCTGGATCTCACTCTTCCCAATCCAACGCACTGTATGCAGTAGCGGGGAGAAAGATTGCTCCGCATTTCTTTGTGCTGTGCCCAATTCATAATAATGAGTTTGCCCCGTCACGGCGATCTTCACCAGCAGCAGCCTATGACTGATGGTGGAGGAGAGTCACGTTGTCATGGAAACGGTCAACATGCCGGACATGAAGGAGGAGGAGGAACGCAGCATGGACCGTGTTGTACCCAGTGTTGTAACGGTGGTAACCATGGTGTAGATGGTAGCAACCATGGAGGAGTTGGTAACCATGGTAACCGCGGTGGTAACCGTGGTTTAGATAGTGATCCACCTAGTTACACCTGGGATTACTTCACCGACACCATCCCACGAAACACTCCCCTGTTATCGGGGTTAGCTGGCGATCTCACCGACTCCCCCTCGGCCCCAGTTTGTACACCTACCACGCCACTAGGAGCCCACAAGCAGGGATGGAGCAACAACAATCACCCTACACCACCGGTGTCCAGGTCTGGGTATAGCAGCCGGCCCCCTGTAGTCCCGCCTAGATCTAGACACCGCGGTGATACCTCTGTCACCGCTGCACACCGAGGTAATACCTCTGACACCTCCAGACACCGTGGGGGATATCAAGCCCTTTTAGATCAGGATGGATCAAGTCAGGATATCCCGGTAAAATCTGCCATCCGCAGCTCCACAGATGCCGATAGTCAACCTACTGACTCTGCACCAGCTGTTGGGGGTTGGGGAGTGGTGCGGAATGAATCAGGTGTCCACCAGAGATCCATTCTCCGTGGTCTTCTCAGCAGAGCGGGGGCAGCCGGGTCTAGTGGAGCAGCTACCAGGGATAGGCAACGTGATGGCCGAGACGCGGGACACGGCCACGACCCATTGGTATGTGTTTAATTTCATGTTGAGTTGCCTCACAGTACACGCTAAATTAATCATTAATCATTTCGGGCTTTGTTCTTTACTAAATATGCAGTTTGTTCTTTATTACAGTTTGTCTTGTCTTTCTTGATACATTTGGCAGTGTGATCTTCTGTATTAATAGTATATCTGTTATCTCCCACCAGCTGCTTAGAAATAACCGGTCTGTTTATGAGAAAAACTTTAGTAAAATTGGAAATCGACTAAACACTAAAATTAAATACAAATTTTGTAGGCCCTGCTATTCCTGAAACCCCATTCCCGTTCATACCATAATCCCATTCCCAAGCACTACCATCTCCACTCTCCAACCTGACAACAATCAACTTAATTGAACTATTAATTAACAAAATATTTAATTTCAGGGTCGAGGGATGCCTCCAATTTTTGGGTTTTTTGGAAAAGTAACCGCTAAAGGACGGAAAGCACTCCTCAACTCTATAGTCCTTCTCTTCCTGAATATTGTTTTCATCACAAGTGGAGCTCTTATTATCTCACGGATTGAGAATGATTATAATCTAAAGTAAGTATTGAGATTTGTATCTTAGGAAGTATGGAAGATTGGAAGTTGGGCTAAAGTAAGTATGTATTGAGAATTGTATCTAAGGAAGTCTGGAAGTAAGACTTAAGTAAGTGTTGATATGTGTCTTTAGGAAACTTTGGGCTAGTTCACAATCGACATGTCCTTGCTGCCAATGCTCTGACCACAGTTCTGGCGCGCTCCGCGTTATTTGAGAGAAATGAGAATGGGATCAGGCCACGCTCTGACAGTGTCCTTGTCTCATGAGATTTTTGTCTGTGTTAGAAGAAAATCCACAAATTTAGGAATAGGTTGCCATATAGTTACCTGCCTTGTTATTGTACAACCCCCTCTCTCTAGGCCCTGACCATAGCAAACATTTCCTGTGATTCCTCAGAATTACATGAAGTTGCTGACGATACTGAGATTACGTTCCGGGAATATGATCATCGTATTTTTCTCTCTCTTTCTCTCTCTCTCTCTCTCTCTCTCTCTCTCTCTCTCTCTCTCTCTCTCTCTCCCTCTCTCTCCCTCTCTCGCTCTCTCTCTCTCTCTCTCTCTCTCTCTCCCCTCTCTCTCTCTCTCTCTCTCTCTCTCTCTCTCTCTCTCTCTCTCTCTATCTCTCTCTGGTCTAAATTGTTCGACTTACTATTAGCTAACAAATTACCAATTTACATCCGGAATCTTTCCGTAGATTTCTCAACGCATCAAATATTAGCCAGTTAGTTCGACTGTCGAGTCGATTATGTATCTAACCCCGAAGAAAGAAGATTGAACATAGGAAGAAAAACTCAAATTAGTTAGGGGCAGTAGTCGAGTGACTGGGAAAAAATTTGTGTCAAGCTGATTTCTTCACTAACGTGTCCCAATGGGTCCCCTCTAGCCCTCCTGAGTTTTTTCAAACTCGGGATGGGGTGCAACATGTTCATTTCCGGGTTTACTTTGTACCTGCATTTCTAGCCTGAGGCCAAAAGCGTAACTACTCTTAGGAAAGGAGTAGAGAGATAATCTAGGGTACTAAAGTGATCAGCGTCCTCGCATTAGTGGGGGTAGGTGCCGGAATTAAGTCTCTATCTCATCTGGTTAATTAGATAATTGGATAATTAGGTTTGCGCATAACCGTTTTTTGGCTATATGGCTATAGCCACTTCGGAATGGTTTAGAGACTTTTCATTGGTGCCATTTTGTAGGCAATAGCCAAGTTGTGGGGGGTCGACGTCGGACTTTTAAGCTCTATCTTCAACCGTTTAGCCGTTATTTGGCTTTAAGGGTACACCTGGCGTTTTTCATCATCGAGTGCCCAACCAAATGACTTCACCAGGGTTTAGGTCATACAAAATGGACCTCAAATATGCAATTTTAGCCCTAAAGTCGAATTCATATTTTTGCTACAGCCTATTTTCAAAGTGGCGTTTTTTCAATTTTTGTTGGAATTTTTAACCTCAGGACCACTTTTTTTGAGATAGAAACATTAAATTCTTGAAATTTGAAGAGAATATAAAGGTGAATAAGCCCAAAGAAGGATTTTTGAAATGGAGCTTATTTCTGGCCATGAGAAGGGTTTACTTTTTTGCTTCTTTGACACGCTGGCTGAGAATGTTCCCATGCTTCATTAGAGATGAAAATCTGGAAATAGTTGCTCAAAACGATTATCTATGTGGCCCAAAAATTTTGGAACTTTCCCACCAAAGATGTGGTGTACAGAGCTTTTTTTGTGAAACCTGTCTTTTTGAAAAAGAGGGAAATTCCCTGTATCTCAAAAACGGATGATCGTAGAGACCTGGGACTAAGCTTAATCGATTCAGAAGGTCCGATTTTGGGGGGGTCTTCTGAGAGACATTTTGCTCCTACTCCAACCGATTTTGCTGTAATTGCAAAAAACCAATTCTATGAAAAGGGGAAACAACTCTATTCTAGTAGCCTGCTTCGGGCTGATTTCCCCCTTACTTGCTGATACCTTTTTCGCAATTACAGCAAAAACGGTTGGAGTAGGAGCAAAATGTCTCTCAGAAGACCCCCCCAAAATCGGACCTTCTGAATCGATTGAGCTTGGTCCCAGGTCTCTACGATCATCCGTTTTTGAGATACAGGGAATTTCCCTCTTTTTCAAAAAGACAGGTTTCACAAAAAAAGCTCTGTACACCACATCTTTGGTGGGAAAGTTCCAAAATTTTTGGGCCACATAGATAATCGTTTTGAGCAACTATTTCCAGATTTTCATCTCTAATGAAGCATGGGAACATTCTCAGCTAGCGTGTCAAAGAAGCAAAAAAGTAAACCGTTCTCATGGCCAGAAATAAGCTCCATTTCAAAAATCCTTCTTTGGGCTTATTCACCTTTATATTCTCTTCAAATTCCAAGAATTTAATGTTTCTATCTCAAAAAAAGTGGTCCTGAGGTTAAAAATTTCAACAAAAATTGAAAAAACGCCACTTTGAAAATAGGCTGTAGCAAAAATATGAATTCGACTTTAGGGCTAAAATTGCATATTTGAGGTCCATTTTGTATGGCCTAAACCCTGGTGAAGTCATTTGGTTGGGCACTCGATGATGAAAAACGCCAGGTGTACCCTTAAAGATGCTCAAAATGAGCAAAATACGGTAAAAAGCCCGATTTTAAGCATATTAAAAGCCAAATAACGGCTAAACGGTTGAAGATAGAGCTTAAAAGTCCGACGTCGACCCCCCACAACTTGGCTATTGCCTACAAAATGGCACCAATGAAAAGTCTCTAAACCATTCCGAAGTGGCTATAGCCATATAGCCAAAAAACGGTTATGCGCAAACCTAATTATCCAATTATCTAATTAACCAGATGAGATAGAGACTTAATTCCGGCACCTACCCCCACTAATGCGAGGACGCTGATCACTTTAGTGCCCTCGATTTTCTCTCTACTCCTTTCCTAAGAGTAGTTACGCTTTTGGCCTCAGGCTGAAAATGCAGGTACAAAGTAAACCCGGAAATGAACATGTTGCACCCCATCCCGAGTTTGAAAAAACTCAGGAGGGCTAGAGGGGACCCATTGGGACACGTTAGTGAAGAAATCAGCTTGACACAAATTTTTTCCCAGTCAAGGCGATATTCGGTGTTAATACCCCTAACTAAATAGAATTATTAAATTTGAATACAAGTCAAAAAGTCAAGTGGTGGGTCTGTCCCAATCACTGGGTTATAAGCCGGCGGTGCTTATCTTCGATTCATAGCCCTAAGCCACTCCGTACCGAGGTTCTAAACTTACAGTAATTGGGGGCCAGCCCTACGTGCAGGGGATTGTGGCTTTTCAGCCGAACCAATTTATAGCTCGGTCAACTAAACAGCTTACATTAGATCCCGAACCGAGATTCGAACCCGGGACCTTCTGCATGAGAAGCGAGTCTGTTACCACGGGGGTTACCCAACTAGAATTTGTACGTGAACAAAGACTCATTACATGGATAAAACATGTTAATTATCACTCAAACCACCCACAGATTTAAGTTACTGAATGAGACGCTTTTGAAGAAAGACGATCTGAAGTTTTTCCTCGGACATGATCATGACCCTTTTGTGGAATTCCCCTCGCATTTACCTGGACATCAAGGTATTGATAACTGATTGTCACCATGGTTACCATGGTTACCTTGGTTACCACTCCTAAACCGGTATAATGTTATCCTTTCAGGGTGGACAGAAGACGAATGGGTGAAACTACATCAACTTCACAAGCAGCGGTGCTTCAAGCTGGACAACGAACACACCCAGCAAAACCTGTGGAACTTTTGGAGCGCTTTTGATTTTTGTGCAACCGTTCTCACTACAATAGGTATGGGTATATCATGAAACTACCGTATTATATCTCGACCAAAACGCGGAGTTTTTACCGAGTTTTTACGTCATATATCCGACCCGAAAAGCTTCTCCCTTATATTGCAGGTTACGGTAGTATCTACCCACGGACAGCGTTTGGCAAGATAATCCTGATCCTCTACACCATCTGTGGTATTGGCATCATGGCTATGTACCTGGGTCTATTCTCAAAAGCAATCATCAACTTGGTTAACTTTCTAATCGATCTGGCTACCAAGGTCATCAGACTTGTCAATAGGCGATTTGTGGTGAGTAGGATTTGGTTTGGCAGCATGGCAGGCAGACCCGATCCCAGGATTGGATTGGTGGAAGACAGACGTGATGTTGACAAAACTTTTTCCTTCCCTAATTTGGCAGCCCTCCTCATGTGAAGGGTGGGAAATTTAGCGTTTGAACACAGAGGGGACAATTCCCTAATCCCTAAAACAGAGTAGAGGGGAACGACAATTCCCTAATTCTCTCTTGTTTCAGTGCAGTGAGGTCTTGTCCCGGATGTTTTCCCTGTTAGTGGTTCTCGTTGCACTCACTGCATTCGTTATTATGTGGAGTTTTGTAAGTAAATTAACTAATTACTAATTATTATTTAATATTCACCCAAATTGGAATGATAGTTTTCTAAAAAAGACTGAATTGTAGTACTATTAGGACTATATTTCCGGGTAAGGCAATTATAGATGAAGGGGTGGGTCTCAAAAGTTTCTCTCACCAGATAGATGGAAATCTCAGAAAATTCTAAATCCCTAATCTTCCCATTCTCCCTGCAACACCCCCACCATCCCAGGCTGGGGCCACCACTAATCTTCACATTCTCCAGATTATGAGTTCTAGATCCCTAATCCTCCCCTAATCTCTTGCAGATCGATGAGTTCTAAATCCCTAATCTCCCGTAGATCATGAGTTCTAAATCCCTAATCCTCCCATTCTCCCTACAGATTATGAGTTCAAGTAACCCCCGGGATTCCTTCCTAAAAGCATCCTACTTCTACGTTATAACTCTAACAACAGTAGGACTTGGCGATATATCCATGACGGAGGCGAAACCGTTCGTGCTCATTCGGGTTCTTTTCTTATTCTGTGTTGGTAAGATTCACATCACAGTTCACTAAAATATACATGATATATCTTGTCAAACCACACTAACCAGTTGTATTTACATTTCAAAATGATTTTAATTCCATTTTAGCAAGATCTTCACATGGTTCAACTTCACACAGTGGCTATGTGAACTTCACACACCCTGTATCATTATTGAGTAAACCCATACCCCACTTGTTTCAGGTTTAACGTTGGTGACGGCTGTGTTTAATGCATTAAGATCGGTATTGGCAGCCCATACAAAGTAAGAAATAACTTTGCGGTGTCAGTATTTTATGAAATAACTTTGCGGTACTGTCGTGCCAGTATTTTAAGAAATAACTTTGCAGTACTGAGGTGTATTAGTTATACTGGATAATTACTCACCAATGTTGTAGATGGGTTTTAGATTTGAGAACGACTAGAAAAATGGTATGCAGATTGCAGAGCCGAAGTCCCAAGTCTAGAACCATATAAAATATCAAATCCTTATTCCTTAGAATAAACAATATCTTTAAACATGTATGATATTGGGACTCTGACCTAGAGCCTCAACAGCATCACATAGAACTAACCCGCCTAACACTTACAGTCTACAAACACTAACAATACTACTTTACTTAATACTTATGACTTACAACTACTGACACAAACACCGACAGAAAGCTGCGTTCCAAAGTACAAGACAAACTGGACGAGACGATAGCGGCAACTCAAGCGGCCACCCTAGCCGCTCGGACTAACATGCAAAACCGGGTAATGGGTGGCGGCGCCAACAGATTTAGAAGATTGAGCACAGCTATAGTTGTACAGAACAAGATAAATGCATTAAATGCTGAGTCAGCACTAACAGAGAATGAACGTGAGAATGAGCAGTCCACCGCTACTCCTGTAACAGATCAGAAACCACCTGATTTTGGAGTTAGTATAGTTTTAGAAGCCACCTGATGTTGGAGTTAGTAATGTTTTAGAGACCACCTGATGTTGGAGTTAGTATAGTTTTAGATTGGTCACGAAATTACCCCTCAACGCGAGCGTAATAGGGGTGACTTCGTAACCAAAGTTCTAGAGAGTTTGGAGGTGGTATATTTGGTGTTTGTATAGTTTTAGAGAGAGGGGTTTATTATAGCACTCTCTAATTTCTAACTAGTCAAAGCTGTCTGGTGCCGCGGACCCCAATCAAACCGCGGTCTGTCGCCGCCAGACAGAAAGGGAGTGCTATAATTATAAGTCAATTCGAGTAGATAGGTTACTGGAGATTTGAAGTATAAATACAGAGTCGTGACGAATAGTAACTAGACTGACTAGACCAAACCAGACCACGACTATTACAGTTTACAAACCCATTGAAACCCCATTTCCAAAAGTGGCTATAAATTATAGCCACTTTTGGGTAATAATGGGAGCAACTTTTTATAATCATTATAATTATACAGTCGGACCCCGATTTACCGGGCCCCGATTTATCGGAACCCCGATTTACCGGGAGGATAAATTTCCCCCGATATAGGAAATCAACGGTATTTGACCCCATATACCGGGCATCCCGATTTACCGGGCAAAATAGCTTCCCCCGAGGATTCCGGTAAATCGGGGTCCGACCGTAATTAATTAACTTATTAACTAATTATTAATTATTATCCCATCAGGCGGCTGAAGGCGAAGGGACGACGTTTAACAACCCGGGCGCAGGAAGCTATGAAAGATGGCGCGAATCGTCTGATTAATAGAAATACAGAGGACAGTGTTCCCCTGACCAACATTAAAGCAGGTAATATTGGTCCCTGATTGGCTTATAACCAGTCACGTGACCTAAATAACGAGTTCTGATTGGTTGTTTACTTGTTTCGGTCGGTTCCTGAAGCAGGTACTACCAGAACACAAGGAACATTTCTATTCGGTATTTCAAATCCCTGCTAGCTCTCACTTTAAAGTTTATAAAAAGGGCTCATGTCACTTTATGGCACAGACCTGGCTCTTAGCGGGGCCAGCGTTCTGCGGAATCGAAATCCTGAGATTTCGTGAGCATATTCTTTGAACTGGGAACATGCAGTACCATTTGTACATGCAGTCCCAATAATTAACTGCAAAGACAATACAGGCCCATTGTATATTTGTCAAACAATATGCCCATATCTAGCTGCCTCTCTGTCCACTACTTGAAGTTGAGGGAGAGTATAAACTCTTGGGAATGATTTCTTGCTTACTAAATTCATTGCTTTTTTAATATTAAAATCATAAAATTATAATTGAAATGGTATTTTACTTGTTAAGTTTAAAATACCTGTTTTCCTTGCAGGTGTAAACGAAGGCTATGATCCTGACAGCGAATTCACGATGCCCATGTTATACGATAAGAAATAGGAGCTAGGAAGGGGCCGCAAGAACAATTCAAGGATATCAATTGACAGTTGACAGTTTCTTGTCCGTGGCTACAGACAATTTCATATCTAGCAAAAGACAATTCAAATGATGGAGAGTACGTTATAGAGAGAGAGTTCAAAATCAATCGAGATCTGTTCAGGATTTTAGTGCTCGATTTTTTAACTGTGAATAGAAAAGTGAGAAACTTCGAATTATATGATGGATTTGATATCTTTGTATCATTGTTCACACCAATAGTGTTGGCGGGTGTGGTATTATGACATCGAAGACGCTCATTTATTAGACGTTTCGGCTGTACGGCCATTATCAATAATGCTCAATAAATAGTTTTACGTTGTAGTTGATGAAAGTTTGAAACTTTCATCAACTACAACGTAAAACTATTTATTGAGCATTATTGATAATGGCCGTACAGCCGAAACGTCTAATAAATGAGCGTCTTCGATGTCATAATACCACACCCGCCAACACTATTGGTGTGAACAATGATACAAAGATATACTACCCCACCAGCCTCCACCATCTCCAAATATGATGGATTTGAGTTTATTCTGTCTGGTGGCGCTCACCCGATAAAACGGGATCTGGCGATGCCGGACAGAGTGTATTGCATGTAGATTCTTGCGACCATGTTACCATGACTAGTCCGAGAGTTTCACGAGAGAATATGGGAGAGAAAATATAAATCGAGAAATCTAGCTTCTCGCAGTATGCAGCAGATCGGTCATTTTTCCTATGAGAGAATGTGTTATGAACACACTTTTATTATTTTCCCATGGTAATATTCCGTTTTTAAATTGTCTAGAAAATCAAAAATCTTCGCAGCTTGATCAGTGTGATTGATCACAGCTAACTTACCTTGGGGTAACAGCTGTCTGGCGCCGCGACCCCATCTGAGAATCAAATGGGGTATGGCGCCGCCATACAGGGTGACAGAGGGCCCCTCTGAGAGGGATTCTTGTCAGGGGTTGAACAAAACAAGTCCTGACCTGTCTGGGCGCATTGGGGTTTGGCGCTGCCAAACAGGTCCTGAACAAGTTCCCGACATGAAACTCCATACTTGCTAAGGTACTGGTGAGATGATGTTGTTGCTAGGGTGTTGCTAAGGTTTGCCAAGCTAGACTGCCATTCACTGTTTCTGTTGACCATATTGTACCACTAAGGGTAACGGTGGCAACTACTATAGGACATCATTTGCCAGGCTGTCTTACGCTCGCCCTTCGTTGTGAGCTGTATGGCATGGCGGCGCCCATACCCCAATTTGATTCTCAGATGGGGTCGGCGGCGCCAGACAGGTTGTGAGAACCAACAGAGTTTGTTGACAAGACAGACTGGGAACATATCAAGGGGGGAGGGGGCCCCGAGGAGGGGATGGCCATCTCTGCGCTTGCCAGCGCAGTGGCCCACAAGTTCAGCACCTCCACGCAAAACTTGCACGTGCGTTTGCGCCGCGCACAGATGAGATTATTCCATATATAGCAATCTGAGCAAGGGGTCTGATCCCTATCTCCTTTCTCTTCTTTTTCATTTCTTGTCTTGCCGTCTTGGCTCATTCGTCGTTGTGCATGCTATACAGTTGGTTGGTAGTGTACGACCTGGCCTAGTAGGAATACAGGTGTTTAGTTTGAGTTAAGGGTACACCGACCGAAATTTTTTGTCGAGTGCAGGGCAATCTCTCACCGTAGGGTTGTAGGCCATGCCAAGGAGACCTCAAATATGCAATTTTAGCCCTTAAGTCGAATTCATATTTTTGCTACAGCTGTTTAAAAAATGTCCTGTAAATTCGTTTTTGGCATCTCAAAAAAAATTTTTAGTCTCAGGTCTCTACGATCAGCCGTTTTTGAGATACAGGGAATTTATTTATTTCTGAAATGATGGCTTTCACAAAAAAAACTCTGTACAGCTTATCTCAAATAAGGATACGCCCAAAATTTATGGCCACTTAGATAATCGTTAGACGCAACTTTTCACCAATTTACAGCTTTCACATGTTTTCGGAACTTTGCCAAATAGGGCGTTAAAGTGGAAAAAAAGAAATCCATCTCAGGACCGGAAATCAGCTCGGATTGCAAAAAAATTTTTTGTGGTTATTCACCTTCATGTCCTCTTCAAATCCCCAAATTTTCATGCTCCTATCTTCAAAAAAATTTTTTTGAGATGCCAAAAACGAATTTACAGGACATTTTTTAAACAGCTGTAGCAAAAATATGAATTCGACTTGAGAGCTCAAATTGCATATTTGAGGTCTCCTTGGCATGGCCTACAACCCTACGGTGAGAGATTGCCCTGCACTCGACAAAAAATTTCGGTCGGTGTACCCTTAAATGGGTAATTTCTTCTTCTTCAGGTAGGGTAAGCTGGGGTAGTTTGGCCCGCGGGGTAAAGTGGCCCATGTATGGGGCAAAGTGGCCCTAGTTATTACATGTGGTCACGTGACATTTTCTCCAGCGGAGACCTGCTCGTTCTGTTCCGAATTTTCGCTTTAAAACTGCTGTCATTTCTGTTTGGGTTGGCCGATTTTAATTTTGCAAAAACTGCCTGTTAGGCTTTATAATTCTCTAAAACGTGGTATAAAAATTTTGAAGAAATTGGCATTTTTGTTGTCTTAATTGTCAATTAAGTGAAATCGGGGCAAATATGGCCCACTCTCCGGGGCAAAGTGGTCCGGTCTGGGGCAAGGTGGCCCACCTCTAGGACCAATGAAATGGCGCCTGCAATACCACGTGACATTGGAATGCACAAAAATGTAGTCCAGACGGTCAAATTAGGGGCAAAGTGGCCCATGTTCCGGTGGAGAACATGGGCCACTTTGCCCCTAATTTGATCGTTTCGTCTAACAACACCAGGCACGTGATAAAATCGAGCAATGTTATTGGCTTGGGCCACTTTGCCCCGGTGCAAATTTTCCAAAAAACGCCTCACCAAATTATTTGAATTGATTAATTAACCCATTAAATAAAACTTGTAGATTTTAAAATTTAGCTCGGCTGAAAGGAAAAGGTTTCATTGGATAGCCTATATAATTTTTTTCTTCCTGCTGTATATATTGCGTATTTCAGAACCTAAAACGTTAAAAATGGGCCACTTTCGCCCCAGCTTACCCTAAGCACGTACTTGTTTAGTCTCCCCTTCTGCAGTAGTGTACGGGAGGGTCAGTATCGTGTAATTGTCACTTTGTTGGAGGGGGGGGGGGTTGTACCCGTTCCTCACAAGTAGGTCATTGACCATCCCAAACGGGTAAACGAGTGCTCCAGTTCTTCAGGAGAGGAGGTCTCCTCCGCAGTGCGATAGTAGGTTGACATGTTCCTCGTCTGTCAGCTCTCACACGCGAGCCCCAAGGGGCGCTCAAAGTGCCGAAAAGACAGACTGCCTGTTATAGCATGGCGAACAGTAGGCGTCCACAGCCGCTTGTTTAGTCTTATCCTGGCGGTGGGGTCGTTGTATGTACCTACTTGTAGTTGTAGTTTGTACTTTTTTGGGTATTTATAATTATTATATCATTCGATTTAGTACACCCAACCAGTTTCCACCCATCCTGTCCAATTCCAAATCCCCATCTGTCTTACCTTTTAGGCTAATTAATTTCTCGTGATCCATTGTGATTGTCCACATTTAGGGTCAAAGATGGCTGGGCTTGTTCGGATACCTTCTATTCGGTGAGCCAACCTATTTCAATGTTTGTTATGTTCTAACCTCCTTTACATTTGTAAAAGGATGGCGGGGCTCGCGAAAAGGGGGTCGGGCTAGACAATTCAATGTTATACAGTCGGACCCCGATTTACCGGCATGCAAAGGGGGAAAGGATTTTGCCCTGTAAATCGAGGTACCCGGTATATCGGGGTTAAATACCGCTAATTTAACTAAGTTAGCTAAGTTAACTCGGGCGAATTTTATCCTCGGGGTAAAAACTGAAAATAATAAGCTCTGAATTGCTAAATTTCCGTCTCCTCAATAGTATAGTGGTGAGTATTCCCGCCTGTCACGCGGGCGACCAGGGTTCGATTCCCTGTTGGGGAGCTTTTTTGTCCATATTTTCCGGAGCTTTTTGACTGCTTTTCCGGCAAGTCATGTACATTTTCTTACTCTCTGTCTCCTCAATAGTATAGTGGTGAGTATTCCCGCCTGTCACGCGGGCGACCAGGGTTCGATTCCCTGTTGGGGAGCTTTTTTGTCGACATTTCCCACAAGAACTCAAAACTGGAACTGTATCCCATCCAAAAGTTTAAACGGAAGTCAAGAAAACACTTTATTTTCCACTAAACTGTACACAGTACAATATACATTTTAAAGGGTATGTTTTGTACACAGTCGCAAATTATAAGGTACAGCTCCCGAATCGCCTTTAAATATGGGTAATATGATAGTCTTGGATTTAACACTTAACCGACCCCTAGTTAAAGTGATTTAAAGCGGTCAAAATTTAATCATTAATCCCAAAACTATCATACTACCTAAATATGTTACACAACGAATTCTGCAGCGGTCCAACTCTTATCCGCGTATAACTATAATATTGGTCAACAACAACAACAGAAGACAGTATGAAAATATAATAGCAGCATGTGTTTTACCCTCAAAGGTCGCGAAATGGCGACACACACACCCCTGTCAAAGATTTACTAATCTATTAGAAATACAGATTAAAGATTTCCTAATCTTATATCTGTGTCAAGTAATCTCCAGCTAATCATGTTAGAAAAAAAAGAGTTTGTTTACACACTTGTCTCGTCAAATAATCTCACAATCATTTCAATCAGGATATATCCGGGAGACTATCAACCGACCAAATATCGAGTTGAAAAGGGGTGAAGAGAAGGGAGGACTGAAGTTTCGGTAGTCAGCTGCACGTGATGGTGAGTAGTAGTGGAGGAATCTGGGCTCCTCAATTCGGAGCTTTGCTGCCCCTTTTTCCATTTCATTCGACGATTTTGGAACCACGTTTTCACCTGTGGGGGATGATCTTTGTCAGAAATAATATCATACATTGGTATATTTAGCTAGCCATATTAGCCCTAAATGACTTTACCAAGTTGATGATTTGTTCGGACTATCTTGCCTGGCATCCTTTCCCATGAAAAAGTCCAACTTCTAATTCAATCGCAAGTCCAATTAACTAGCTCCCCCAATTAACTAGCTCCCCCAATTAACTAGTTCCCCCAATTAACTAGCTCCCCCAATTAACCCCAGTCCCAATCGCATACCTGAGTTTCACTGAGATCCAAACTAACAGCAAGCTCCACTCTCTCAGGAACACTCAGGTATTTCTGGACCCGGAACTTGTCCTCCAAACCACTCAGCTGTTCATCCGAGAATACTGTCCGTGCTTTTCTTCGGCGGAGAGGTCGTACCGTGATCGGATAGGGCGGGGGAGAGGAATCTGAAAGAGGAAAGTGGTGAGTTTTGGGATCGAGATCGGGTAGGCCGTAGGGAGGGGGTGGCGGAGTCACAGGTGGGTTGTGACGTTACGTCGCGTTTCTGAGTTAGTTGAACTTAGATCGTTCTAAAAACAAAAAATAAAGTGGTCAGTCAAACGTATCATCTTGTTTCCAACGTGTTTCCAAAAAGCCTTTTCTCTTGTCTATAGTTAAACAACTCAACTGATTGGAAGTTAGATGCGCTCTCACAGCCTAGCCTCTCTCTCTCTCTTATATCTCTCTCCCTCAATCTCCCTCACTCTCCCTCACTCTCCCACACTCTGCCTCTCTTCTCCCTCTCTTATATCTATTATATTAGCCGCGTATCATTATCCTGGTCATTATCATTAATCCTAGTAACAATCACCGATCAGGCGAAATGAAGTAATAGATAGACAGAGATCTGTAAACGTTCGAAACAGTTGATCGATCGCTATCAATTATCCTTTGCCAATTGGGAAATAACTGGTTCCTAATCACTCCAAAGTACAGTGAAACGGTTATCTAGTCGTATAGTGATCCCCTAATTGATCACCTAATTGATCACCTAATTGATCACCTAATGGTACTACTGTTGTAACAGCCAAATTTAAGACACGTGGCCTGTTTTGACCTTTGGGTCCGGCCCGTTGGTAGATCTAAGATCATGGAAGTTAATGTACGGTACCGTTTTCTCTAGCAGTAGCTATAAATTACACCAATTAGTATTACCTACTACTATAACAACAGCTGCAGGCTAAGTAACCCGCGGCAACTTCCGCAACCATAATCTCTCTCTCTCTCTCTCTCTCTCTCTCTCTTTCTCTCTCTCTCTCTCTCTCTTTTTCTATCTCTCTCTCTCTTTCTCTTTTTCTATCTCATTCTTTCTCTCTGTTTTCTGCTGGCAAGTTTTTGCAGCTGCTCCTAGCGCCGACCATTAGCAATACCACGGAAGTTAATTCAGGGAGAGATGGGGAAGGAGAGATTGGGAGAGAGAATGAGAGGGTTAGAGAAAAAGGAGAGACATTGAGAGGTAAAGATAGAAGAGAAATAGGAAAGAGATTAGATGGCTAATTTGCTACCCAGCTCCACAAGCCAATTAATCCTTGCTGCTCTGGACACAATGGTAGTTTGGAAGAAACGGAAGACGCAACTTCATCTTTACACCCATCTCTCTCTCTCTCTCTCTCTCTCTCTCTCTCTCTCTCTCTCTCTCTCTCTCTCTCTCTCTCTCTCTCTCACTTTAGTTATTGTAACAATCTTTCTTCTGCTCTCTTTAATAAAAGTAACGATCTCTCTTCCCATGTGGCCATGATGACATGATTGGAAATTCTGCAACTCTCATGATCAGTGGCCCAAGATTATCAGGTTTAAAATAGTTTAAAACGCAGAGCAGCAAAGTTCTGCAGCAGCAGGAGGTGTCACGTGGTACTAATTACAAGCTGATCTCTGATCACGTGACATATAACCGAGATAGAGAGCCCAGACCATCTTAGTCACTTAACAGATCCTTAACAAGAAAATTGGCAATTAGTCTTGTTAGATTTTTTACCCTATTACACACCCATATAACGAGTGAGAGAGAGAGAGAGATAGAGAGATAGAGAGATAGGGATGGTAAGTGCCCATTAGCCTCAACACGTGGGAGATGCTTGTCATGTGACGGGTTAAGCTTGCAGAAAGTGGAGAGTGAGAGAAAGGGACACTCTTGCTACAAAGAGAGATTGTTACGTTAACTAGGGAGAGATAGGGAGTGAGAGAAGGGACACACAAGCGGTTAACCGTTCCTAATCGTGGGAAGAAGATGATGGCACTCTTGTCTATGGACATTAGCACTAAAACCCCTCCCCCAATGATGATACTCCTGTCTAAGACGCCTCAAATGGCCCATTGAAAGTGTCAAATCTTTTTTTATAAACCACATAGCGATATAAAAGGGTGTCTTATTTGTAAATGTCAGTCATTAGAAATTAAACTGCAGCAAATAAATCAGCCTTCATTTAAATTACAAGATATAAACCCCATTTAAAACTTACAAGTGTGTCGGGTAGGAGATCCAAAGTTGTCATTGGTGGGGAAGGCAGGTGTTCTGACCATTCCAAAGGGTGACTGGGTAGTAGCAGATCCCATCTGAACAGGTGAACGTCGCGAGGAAGAAGAGGACATGTTCTTAGATGCCAACAGTTCGTGTGAAAGGGCCTTTAGACTGAGATTCGAGGTGGACAGATGGGGCCTGCTTGATTCTGATGGGGAGAGGGAGAATGTGTTAGAACTCTGATGGGGAGGGGGAGGAGGGCAATGTGTTAGAACTAATTGGTAAAGCAACAAGGTGATATAGTTTTCCAATTAGCCTGGTTCCCACGACCACCCTACTATGCATGTGGCACACACGCACACCCAGCTGGAGCTAATTAACTGATCACATTAATTGGATCACGGCTAATTGGGGCGACAGCTGGTTGGACCAATCAAATCTAAATCTCCGGACACCCAATCTATAGCAGCTCTTGTAAAGGTATCACACCTTCAGGAACCGACCGGACCAAGTAAACAACCAATCAGAACTCGTTATTTAGGTCACGTGACTGGTTATCAGCCAATCAGGGACCAATATTTCCTGATTCGGTAGGTTCCTGAAAGGTATCAAACCTTCTGTACAAAACCGATCATCCTAAAATACTAGATACCCAGTATTAGATCTCATCCACATATATCTCTTACCCAGTAAAGCGTTGATGATGTTTTGGGTATCTCGAGACAGTCCATTTAACATTGGAAGTTTCAACTCCCCTGCAACAGTGCTAGAAGGGCTGTTGTTGGTTGAGAGATGGCCGGGTAGGTTTAGAGATGTTGAGGAGATCACTGGGGGTAGGATGACTGATGGTCGTTGGATAACTTCTGAAAAATAAGGA
Organism: Hormiphora californensis; assembly: GCA_020137815.1. NCBI lineage: Eukaryota > Metazoa > Ctenophora > Tentaculata > Cydippida > Pleurobrachiidae > Hormiphora > Hormiphora californensis. The sequence goes on from CM035359.1 coordinate 4,162,064, forward strand.
AAAATTAAGGAAAATAAGGAAAAATAAGGAATGCTACACACATGGAAGAATATGGGAGGTTTATTGGCGGATATTTGATGAATTGAAACTAACGAAATAAAATCAAGTTTAATGATAACGGATGTTGCCAAGTTAGACTGCCATTGGCGCGCTCCGGAAGTCGGAGTGACTATATCTCAATGAAAGAGGTGGAGGTGGATATAATAAAGCTCAGAGTTCTGTTTTATAGTTGTATGGTGGAGTGGGATATAATAAAGCTCAGAGTTCTGTTTTAATAAATAATTTAACTTTTATAGTTGTATTTTATACCTGTTGGGCTCGTATTGTTCTTGTCCAGCAAGTCTGCAATTAGAAAAGATATCTTTTTCTTGGGCTCCATTTCCGTTAAACCCATAATGTGTACGTGTGCTACAGGGAGAGAGATTGTTACTTTAACTAGAGAGAATAGGGAGAGATTGTTACTTTAACTAGGGAGAGAGAATAGGGAGAGATTGTTACTTTAACTAGGGAGAGAGAGGGTGCTAAATGGATTGGGTTCAGCTAGTTCGCGACCGAGGAACCAACCCTTTTCTTGCAGCTACAAATCAAAACGTGAGCTAGGACATATTATATTGATTGCTGAACCATTGATTAATAAAGATAAGCTCTTTAACATGTCATGCAAATAGGGCATCAGTTTAACTACATCTAACGATTTTAGATTAATATGTAGAAGCTTGCCAGTTAACCAGTTACAATTGTCAGAGTTTTGATATATTCTATCTAGGCTGGAGAGAATACCAAAAACTCTGAAAATCTAAATGAGGCTTATCCGATCAAGCAACACAATTCGCTAGAATGATACAAAAACTCTCAGTCAGAAGACAGCATCTTCAGAACTATATTTGACAGGGAAGCGGGGAGAGAGAGAGAGAGAGAGAGAGAGAGAGAGAGAGAGAGAGAGAGAGAGAGAGAGAGAGAGAGAGAGAGAGAGAGAGAGATCTTTGTGATAGGGACAAGCAGGGTGGGATCGTCGTGAGTTAACAGTGAGTAGCTGCTTCCGTCTATTTCCCTCCCTCACACACTATCTCCCCTCCCTCTAAGTTCTCGCTATCTCTCTTTCCCTCTATCTTTTCTCTCTCTTCTCTGTCTTCTCTCTCTCTCTCTCTCTCTCTCTATCTCTCTCTCTCTCTCTCTCTCTCTCTCTCTCTCTCTCTCTCTCTCTCTTCCCGCTATCTTTTCTCTCCTTTCTCTGTCTCTCTCCCTCCCTATAAGTTCTCGATATGTCTCTTTCCCTATTATATCCATCTCTCCCTCTCTCTTCTCACGCCCTCCCCCCTGTCGTACAATAAAACTAACTTCTCCAGAACCTATATTTAAAGCCATGAATGAATAAATACTACTCAACATGATTTTATGAACCACGCATAAATACAAATTCTACATATTATTCTAGTTAATCGAGCCATGATCAAGGCAATTCTGTATAATTTTCCTCTGACGGATTGTTTTGGACCAAAAGTAGAATTTTCTAGCTAGTGTGTGTCAAAAGAATAATTTTATGATTCAAATTTGTAAATTGAAACATGGAAATAATAATTAAGATATAGGTAACTGCAGATGAGAATACGATTATATAATGGTTACCATGGTAACTAGAGTGATGTCAGATTAAATTTAGGGAAATTGACCAATGGGGAAATCTTGTGTCAGCAGAAGTAGCAGATGGTTTTAGTTTGCAGCGTTAGATGTATAGTTAAACAATAAAGATGATCGTGGCATTGTAACATATGTGGATGATGGTTGTTATTACGTTATTGGGTTATTACGTTATTGGGTTATTATGGGTAAAATACATATTGTTATGTTAAAAATAAAACAATAAAATTTAAGATGTCGGCCTATTAAACGGTATCACGACATATTAATTTTTAACATTTTGTTTTGTTTTTGACATAACAATATTGCAACTGGTATGGGAAGGTAGGGTGAAATGAATTATTATTTATCCGTATTTATCTGTTAAATGGTATTATTATGATCATCCAACTACCAACCAATACAATTCATCAATTCACTAGAATTATTTATGCGGGGAAGCTGGTAAGTCGTGCGTTTTAAAAACTGTCAGTCAGAATCTTCAGAACTTTTGACAGGGAAGCGGGGGAGAGAGAGAGGGAGAGAGAGAGAGAGAGAGAGAGAGAGAGAGAGAGAGAGAGAGAGAGAGAGAGAGAGAGAGAGAGAGAGAGAGAGAGAGAAAGAGAGAGAGAGAGAGAGAGAGAGAGAGAGAGAGAGAGAGAGAGTGAGGGAGATAGAAAATGAGAGAAAGAGTGAGAGAAAGAGAGAGAGAGAATTGGTGGATAATATTGGAGCAAAATACAGCTGTAACTTAGTGATGAGACTAGGCCAGGCCCGAGAGACTAAATTCAGTGTAACTGGGAGGTCATGTGTGCTGGAAACGAGAACTTGAGACAGATTTGAGTTGCATTTAATTGAGGAAAATAGCAAATTTTGGCTCATGAGACAAGCAAAAGTGCAACAAAGTACAATGCAACAAGAGGGTGGTCGACGGATTGTTTTGGAAATTTGATTTTCTGACGAATTAGCAGTAAATGTTTTGGGAAGGTAGGGTGAAATGAATTATATAGCCGTTAGGGTCAGCACACACCAACGTTAAAATTAAAATTAAAATTTTGTCGCCGCACACACCAGCGGCCGTTAAAATTTCTCTCCCCCATTCTAAAAGTAACGATCTCGCGCGCCAGTTTAACGGCGTGTTAAAATTTTAACTCAACTATTATACGGCTAGGTACTGGTCGAGAAAGAAATGGCGATAAAAAACATTTACAAAAGAAAAGACATGTAGACAGCTGCGATAGCTGTACTGGGAGATAGAGAGGGAGAGAAACTAGGGAAAGGGAGACCGATAGTAAAAAAGAGAGAGTGGAAGAAAGATAGTACCAAAGTGACCTGATAGACATGACGCTTAGACATTATTGCATTAGTGGTTCCCATAAACAATTCTCACAGCTTTTCCTTCGACACATGCAACTTTTGAGTAGGGTATATCACGATATATCTATCTGATATGTTTCACTATTTGGGATAATGGCCATACAAATAATTCAATGGTCTATAAAGAAAAAGTATTCGAATATAGATATCAACTAGTGCTTAACAAACACTAATGTATAAAAGTGGCCATTAAAAACTTAAAAAGTTTGATATTTATAGGCCCTGAACTACCAATCACATGATTCTATACGGTCTGTTAAAATATAAAACGCTAAAGTATTACATTGTATGGGTTGATGTACTATACTACTACTACAATCAATACACTTCCAGGGCCGCTATTTCAAATGTACGCTGCTTCATAGACGATAGGTTGACAGTTAATGGTGAGAATTATTAGGAAAGTGAGACATGGGCTCGAAGCAATCATATATTAAATCTAAAATTCAACTCAAATTGTGACGCATTTCTCTCTGAGACTCGATTTCAGCGTCTATAATTCTGATATAAGGTCCTTTTATAGGTGTGATCTCTGATCTCTCTCTCTCTCTCTCTCTCTCTCTCTCTCTCTCTCTCTCTCTCTCTCTCTCTCTCTCTCTCTCTCTCTCTCTCTCTCTCTCTCTCTCTCTCACCCTGTCTCTCATGGTTCCCACAGGTGCAAGCAATGTTTCCAAACTCTCTCCCTCCTTGTTGTGCCCGATTGACATGCAAGGTTGGGGCATGTGTTGTGAGAGGAGTGTGGGAAAGAGTAGCCCCGATAAGTAGCAGTTAAAGCTCTCACTTGGTGTGTTGTAGTTGAGCCCTACAATATCAATATGTTGCTTGAGAGAGAGGGTGAGAGAGAGAGAGAGAGAGAGAGAGAGAGAGAGAGAGAGAGAGAGAGAGAGAGTGAGAGAGAGAGGGTGAGAGAGAGAGAGAGAGAGAGAGAGTGAGAGAGAACTCTCAATGTATCATGATAACATCACGTGATCACTAGCACACTAAAATTGTAACACAATGGCTAACCACAACAACGCTGCACTTACATGCTGGTTAACGGATGCTGCTCCCCCTCCACTGTTATAGTAAACACATTGTATCAAAACGCTTGGTGAACTCAAATCAACAAGCACACTAGGCTCCTCCCTCTATAATAACGGTTGGAAATAGCTGCTATTATTATAGTACAAGTAATAAAGGGGGAGGACGTTGGAAATACTAAAATAGCTGCTATTATAAAAGTACAAGTAATAAAGGGGGGAGGACGGCCCCTTCACTTGACATGATCAGAATCTCCCTGAGGGAGGTATCATGTTATTTATAGATTTAGCATTCTATACTTTAGTAAGGGGAGAATTCTTGCCCCCGGTCAAGCTGAGTAATCCCCTTAATACTTCTTTGGCGAGTTACCAACCCAAAAAATATAGCGATATAAGCATCATAAAACGTTCTACCTTTAAACTACTTGCAGTCCTATAACTTTGGCAAGCGCTTCATCGCGGGTTATAATACATGCAGTACTAAACTGGCTCAAAATATATAACGCATAAATCAGCCAGCCCAGGCATACAGTTTATAAATGTTTTAGCTAACGGTATTAAGCAGTTACAGCTTGGCTAAAATCATCGCTAAACCTTATAACAGTTCACTGTTCAATGACTTAAGCATCTAGGTAAATGGATAATGGAGTTAACATATTACTATGCGAATTACTATACAGGTTAGAACAAAAACAGAACGATGTCTCTCTATCATTTAAAGACATTAATATATCACACTGGTTTATTACGTAGAACTTATTAATTAGGATTATGTAGTCAAACCGAATTCCTCGGGGGAAGCACAGTGTTTTGATCGGTGCACGGTATATCGGGGCCCCGAAATACTATTTCCTATATCTGAGACAGTTTTTCCGTCCGGTAAATCGGGCTCCGACTTCAAATTTGTGATCAAAAGTCTTAAAAAGAGTTAAGAATAGATCGGGATTATCATCCTGAAGCTCCAAACATACAGACCGTGTAATCGTGTACTATGTAGCAACTAACTATTATCTCCAACTCACAGAAAAGCTGTCTCAATATTTCCTCTGCTTTCCGTTAAGACCGTAAATGCAGCATCATCGGCTCACAAAGACTTGGATAATCGCTTTATCCTGCTGGTATAAAGACCATCCCAAGCTTTATCCACTCTCAATATATGGGCCGCCACGTGGTCGGCAGACTAAATGCACGTGCAAATTTAGAGAGAGAGATAGAGAGAGAGACACTCAAGAAGGCAGTTTTCCGATTAACAGATGCAGCAAGCTCTTTGTGACATGTGATTTCTTTGTTATATGAGACGAGACGCTAGAGAGAGAGCGAGACGAGAGATAGAGAGAGAGCTCGACAGCTCGCTATATCTCTAGATCCTCTGCTCGATGCTCTCTCGATCTCTCTCGCTACTCCTCTCTACTACTACTATTCACCCTCTCTCTCTCTCTCTGTTTCGATTAACCAGAACCAATCGCCCCATGTGACTTACAAGTTAAATATAACGGGCGTTTAACGCGATTAACCCAAGTGATGGACTAGTTTCTTTGACATGTCGATTAGATCGTGTGATGCAGCTATATAACAAAGAAATCACATGTACAAAGACACTGCTGCATCTGTTAATCGGAAAACTGCCTTCTTGAGTGTCTCTCTCTCTATCTCTCTCTCTAAATTTGCACGTGCATTTAGTCTGCCGACCACGTGGCGGCCCATATATTGAGAGTGGATAAAGCTTGGGATGGTTCTTCTACAGGCAGGATAAGCGATTATTTTGTTGATTCCTCACCCGGTTACTGGCCGGTTGGAGTTGATATAGCTGGATTGAAAAAGAGAGAGAGAGCTGAAAGAGCGAAAAAATAAAGGGAGAGAGAGACAAAGGGAGAGGAAGAGAATTAATTCATGAGCGTATTGTGCTGTTTTGCTGTCTATGTCATAATATGGTCAGCAATCCTCGATTGATCAGTAGTATCTTGATGATTTCATTAGACGTAAAGAGGAAGAGGTAGTGATAAATAAGGGAGAAAGAGATATTATAGGAGTGAGTGGGCGGTGAGAGAGATAGACTATAAGAGAGTAAGTGAGTGAGCGAGTGAATGAGTGAGAGAGAGGGGAGAGCGAGTGAGAGATCATATACGAGAGATTCGCATTTTACTGCAGTACTTAGCATACGATAATTGTGTACAATTAATCGGATAAAAACACATAACAGATATTTAATGACCCATCTCACTTAGGACCACACGTGCATAGGTTTATAATAGAATTAGACAACTGTTTTCTAATTCGGTCTAAAGCTTCAGTCTAACGGTATTCGATAGATATTCCCAACTAGAAGTCAGTGATCTAACGTGGTCAAACTGTCAGAGCATTAGCCTGACCCATTCTCGTTTCTGTGGTCAGAGCATTGACCTGGCAGTGGTCAAACGATAACTGTTTTATAATAATTAACGGCTATAGCTGGTGTTGATTATCGATCGATCGACAATCGACAGCAGCTATAAACAATCACGATCGTGATCTCACGCTTTCTGCTTGTGTCACGAACCTTTTTAATCAATACATATTTCCTGGTGCTTGTCTCCATCAATCACCCATGAAGAATTGTGTTGTGTTATGTAGATAGAACAATTAGAACCTAGAAGAAAGTGTATACAACCGTTATAACCACGTGCTATCAGCTATATAAAAATGGTGATCCTATCATACCAATCAGGATCGTTTCTGGGAGCTTCTGCTGTTTCATTCATGATGTGAAAAGGGGCAGAATTTGTGTTTGTTTAGCAGCTTCCAGTTCTGTCCTATTTCATACTTCCAATTTCCAATTGCGAGACAGAGATTGAGGGAGATTGCATTGATCAACGAGAAAATAACTGAAGTTTGCGCTAAAGTTCAGTAAACAACCGTACTATATTTGTGCACAAACTTAAATTGGTTTCTGCTGTTACAGTTAACCAGTTGGTATCTTGATCTGGATTCCAAAAAGGGAAACAAGGAAGCATTCGGTATTCGCGGCACACACAGTGTGTGATGACTAATTTCATGATTGATTTGCTACCTGCATCTACTGTGGGAAGAATGGAATGGGATTTCCTTATGGCCATCCCTCAAGGTGCTGATCCTTGTCATTCTATAAATTTTATCCTTTTTTAGTCAGGCACCATAAATGCTTTGTATCCGAATGCGTATTTTTTTTATTAGGGCATGCGGATATTTTATTTTTGTTAACGTTTTTAGTTTGAATGCCACACTAATTGTTTTCTCTCCTAATTCTCTCTCTATTATTAAGTTTTTATCTGTCACTCATAGGCTATACAGACCTATAAAATATCTTCTTTTTTGTATATACTGTAACGGAACCACCCCAAATATGTTGTTTCGTAACCAATTATTGTTTGCGGGGAAGATATGATATAATTGCGGGGAAAAAAGAGATAAACACAGTCACGAATATTGCGTCAGCTTCTTTTACCGTCCCAATTGGTGTTTTGTTTAATTTTTAGTTTACAGTTAACAGCTACCCTCGTTTTTTGGATCGTCCCCGTACGCTATCCTCGTTAAGGGCCGGGGGGTGTTAACTGTTTTTTTTTTTTTTTTTTTTTTTGGGTCACTTAGCCACACGCTGAGCAAACCTCATACCACCCGGGTATGGGTAACTATGGCGCTAAGCTCCCCCCTTTCTCGATTTTGATGAAATGGGGGGAACCTATGGCATCAGTCATAAAGTCTGTCGAGTTGGGATTGTTCTGGAACAAGGTAACGTTTTGCCTTTGAGAGAGTATTGGGTTTGATTTAGTCTGGACTCTGGAACAAGGTAACATTTTGCCTTTGAGAGTGTCTTGAGCCCAGTTTGTTCTGGAACAAGGTAACGTTTTGCCTTTGAGGGTGTCTTGAGTTTAGTTTGGTCTGGAACAAGGTAACATTTTGCCTCTGCGTGTAACTTGGAGTTGGTCTGGATCGAGGTAACGTTTTGCCTTTGCGAGTGGGTCTGTTGGTGGCGCTATAGCTAGCTAAAAAACAGTAAATAAAAATATAAATCAAATCTCTCAATCGCCACATCCACTTTTCAAACCCAATGCTACATAATATCATTTAAAATGTGAACACATTAGATGGACAGACAATACGGACAGATTGAACTTACAGCATTTTGATGCATGATTGATACCGTGACTTCTTGATGATGAGTATTGAGATGTGAAGTGTGTCCACTGTCCATTTCCAGTAGAGACAAAGATAAACGAAAACGATCAAACACAAATAAGGGGTAGGACAGATTGTAGAGCTAATGGAATGTAAGATGTTCTAGAAGATAAGTCGGGTGGGCCAGATAAGAACATTTGTTAATTGTTACACGCGATAAGCGACTTAGTGCACCAAAACACAAGGATTGTCTCTGTAGTGGCGTGTTTCACAAAGTCCTCTAAATTGGGAAGGGCCAGGGTGGGGGAGGTGGGTGGGGTGGAGGGGTGGGTGGTGGCTAGTACAAGAAAACGAGCATGTATTGAGTGCGTTAGAGATCAGATATTAGAGGTACTGTGTTGAAAGATACAGGGAAGGAGCACTATTTGACAGAATGACTGAACCAAACTAGGCGATACGGTTGTAAAGTGATAGATTTAGGATTAAAGAGAGACTTAGACGGGTGTATGTCAGTGTAACAGAGCATTCAAAATGAAACAAATATGAAACTGCAAATGTATGAACTGATTGTGAGAGAGACTGGAGAATCCCGGCAATTCGTTTATGTCACACATCCGCAAAGTTATTCTGTATCCAGAATGCAGAATGATGCATTTGACAGTTTTAATGCTACTGAGACCACAGTTTTGAAGATAGAGACTTGAAATTTTGGGAATTATTAGGGGATATAGTGGAGCATTGGCACAAGGAGTATGTTTTGAGACAGAGCAATATTATGGACGTGACCTGAGTACAAGAAAACGAGCATGTATTGAGTGCGTTAGAGATCAGATATTAGAGGTACTGTGTTGAAAGATACAGGGAAGGAGCAATATTTGACAGAATGACTGAACCAAACTAGGCGATACGGTTGTAAAGTGATAGATTTAGGATTAAAGAGAGACTTAGACGGGTGTATGTCAGTGTAACAGAGCATTCAAAATGAAACAAATATGAAACTGCAAATGTATGAACTGATTGTGAGAGAGACTGGAGAATCCCGGCAATTCGTTTATGTCACACATCCGCAAAGTTATTCTGTATCCAGAATGCAGAATGATGCATTTGACAGTTTTAATGCTACTGAGACCACAGTTTTGAAGATAGAGACTTGAAATTTTGGGAATTATTAGGGGATATAGTGGAGCATTGGCACAAGGAGTATGTTTTGAGACAGAGCAATATTATGGACGTGACCTGAGTACAAGAAAACGAGCATGTATTGAGTGCGTTAGAGATCAGATATTAGAGGTACTGTGTTGAAAGATACAGGGAAGGAGCAATATTTGACAGAATGACTGAACCAAACTAGGCGATACGGTTGTAAAGTGATAGATTTAGGATTAAAGAGAGACTTAGACGGGTGTATGTCAGTGTAACAGAGCATTCAAAATGAAACAAATATGAAACTGCAAATGTATGAACTGATTGTGAGAGAGACTGGAGAATCCCGGCAATTCGTTTATGTCACACATCCGCAAAGTTATTCTGTATCCAGAATGCAGAATGATGCATTTGACAGTTTTAATGCTACTGAGACCACAGTTTTGAAGATAGAGACTTGAAATTTTGGGAATTATTAGGGGATATAGTGGAGCATTGGCACAAGGAGTATGTTTTGAGACAGAGCAATATTATGGACGTGACCTGAGTACAAGAAAACGAGCATGTATTGAGTGCGTTAGAGATCAGATATTAGAGGTACTGTGTTGAAAGATACAGGGAAGGAGCAATATTTGACAGAATGACTGAACCAAACTAGGCGATACGGTTGTAAAGTGATAGATTTAGGATTAAAGAGAGACTTAGACGGGTGTATGTCAGTGTAACAGAGCATTCAAAATGAAACAAATATGAAACTGCAAATGTATGAACTGATTGTGAGAGAGACTGGAGAATCCCGGCAATTCGTTTATGTCACACATCCGCAAAGTTATTCTGTATCCAGAATGCAGAATGATGCATTTGACAGTTTTAATGCTACTGAGACCACAGTTTTGAAGATAGAGACTTGAAATTTTGGGAATTATTAGGGGATATAGTGGAGCATTGGCACAAGGAGTATGTTTTGAGACAGAGCAATATTATGGACGTGACCTGAGTACAAGAAAACGAGCATGTATTGAGTGCGTTAGAGATCAGATATTAGAGGTACTGTGTTGAAAGATACAGGGAAGGAGCAATATTTGACAGAATGACTGAACCAAACTAGGCGATACGGTTGTAAAGTGATAGATTTAGGATTAAAGAGAGACTTAGACGGGTGTATGTCAGTGTAACAGAGCATTCAAAATGAAACAAATATGAAACTGCAAATGTATGAACTGATTGTGAGAGAGACTGGAGAATCCCGGCAATTCGTTTATGTCACACATCCGCAAAGTTATTCTGTATCCAGAATGCAGAATGATGCATTTGACAGTTTTAATGCTACTGAGACCACAGTTTTGAAGATAGAGACTTGAAATTTTGGGAATTATTAGGGGATATAGTGGAGCATTGGCACAAGGAGTATGTTTTGAGACAGAGCAATATTATGGACGTGACCTGAGTACAAGAAAACGAGCATGTATTGAGTGCGTTAGAGATCAGATATTAGAGGTACTGTGTTGAAAGATACAGGGAAGGAGCAATATTTGACAGAATGACTGAACCAAACTAGGCGATACGGTTGTAAAGTGATAGATTTAGGATTAAAGAGAGACTTAGACGGGTGTATGTCAGTGTAACAGAGCATTCAAAATGAAACAAATATGAAACTGCAAATGTATGAACTGATTGTGAGAGAGACTGGAGAATCCCGGCAATTCGTTTATGTCACACATCCGCAAAGTTATTCTGTATCCAGAATGCAGAATGATGCATTTGACAGTTTTAATGCTACTGAGACCACAGTTTTGAAGATAGAGACTTGAAATTTTGGGAATTATTAGGGGATATAGTGGAGCATTGGCACAAGGAGTATGTTTTGAGACAGAGCAATATTATGGACGTGACCTGAGTACAAGAAAACGAGCATGTATTGAGTGCGTTAGAGATCAGATATTAGAGGTACTGTGTTGAAAGATACAGGGAAGGAGCAATATTTGACAGAATGACTGAACCAAACTAGGCGATACGGTTGTAAAGTGATAGATTTAGGATTAAAGAGAGACTTAGACGGGTGTATGTCAGTGTAACAGAGCATTCAAAATGAAACAAATATGAAACTGCAAATGTATGAACTGATTGTGAGAGAGACTGGAGAATCCCGGCAATTCGTTTATGTCACACATCCGCAAAGTTATTCTGTATCCAGAATGCAGAATGATGCATTTGACAGTTTTAATGCTACTGAGACCACAGTTTTGAAGATAGAGACTTGAAATTTTGGGAATTATTAGGGGATATAGTGGAGCATTGGCACAAGGAGTATGTTTTGAGACAGAGCAATATTATGGACGTGACCTGAGTACAAGAAAACGAGCATGTATTGAGTGCGTTAGAGATCAGATATTAGAGGTACTGTGTTGAAAGATACAGGGAAGGAGCAATATTTGACAGAATGACTGAACCAAACTAGGCGATACGGTTGTAAAGTGATAGATTTAGGATTAAAGAGAGACTTAGACGGGTGTATGTCAGTGTAACAGAGCATTCAAAATGAAACAAATATGAAACTGCAAATGTATGAACTGATTGTGAGAGAGACTGGAGAATCCCGGCAATTCGTTTATGTCACACATCCGCAAAGTTATTCTGTATCCAGAATGCAGAATGATGCATTTGACAGTTTTAATGCTACTGAGACCACAGTTTTGAAGATAGAGACTTGAAATTTTGGGAATTATTAGGGGATATTATATAGTGGAGCATTGGCACAAGGAGTATGTTTTGAGACAGAGCAATATTATGGACGTGACCTGAGTACAAGAAAACGAGCATGTATTGAGTGCGTTAGAGATCAGATATTAGAGGTACTGTGTTGAAAGATACAGGGAAGGAGCAATATTTGACAGAATGACTGAACCAAACTAGGCGATACGGTTGTAAAGTGATAGATTTAGGATTAAAGAGAGACTTAGACGGGTGTATGTCAGTGTAACAGAGCATTCAAAATGAAACAAATATGAAACTGCAAATGTATGAACTGATTGTGAGAGAGACTGGAGAATCCCGGCAATTCGTTTATGTCACACATCCGCAAAGTTATTCTGTATCCAGAATGCAGAATGATGCATTTGACAGTTTTAATGCTACTGAGACCACAGTTTTGAAGATAGAGACTTGAAATTTTGGGAATTAT